>KK499803.1:704875-1265156 GCA_000688715.1 Glossina pallidipes | reverse complement strand
AAGCGCATTTCTAATACCCAGCACTTCAAGCAAATATTTATACATTATTAACAAAGTGTTTTGCAAATTCAATCGAATAACTGGAAAAAAATTAGTGCCGTAAAATTCGGAAATATATTTATTTTATGTATGGTCAGAATTGTGTGAAATATTAGCGCATTTCGGCTGAAGGCTGGTACTATCCAGATATCGTGTGTATCTGTCATAAAGGTGTCAAAAGGGGGTATACTCAGTGATGTGATATATATCTGTATATATATTTATCTTTATTTATATATAAATGAGTGTGAATATCGACATATAGCGCTTGCGAAATATAGCTTACGGGCAGCAGTGGAAGCGCAATTAAAAGGGTGAGACTTAATCGGGAATCTTATTGTAATCGGTAATAAATGAACTTGTTGGTGTGCCTTTGTGGGTTTTACAACCAGACCATGTTTGTTGGGAAATGTGAAATCTAAGCCATGATCGAATCGTTTGTTTTAGCATTTTCAACCACTGTTTGAAATTCTTTCGTAATTACAGCGAACTTCACAATTTTTTCATGCTACGAAATTGTTTATCTTATTTACAATGTACCTAAACTTTCGCAGAGCTTGGGAGACTTGATTATTTGCGGTCACGTGGAAAACGAAGTACATTCCAACGTATAGGGTTTCGATAGTTTCTTACTTTTCTGAACCAAAATATCATGAAAGTATAATGCTGAGTATAGGGAATCACTGACCTTTACATGTAAAGCCTGAGAGTAAAAATGGATTTCTTAGAAAAACGCTTACGTTTATTGATTGATTTCGCAATTTCGCATGAATTAAAAATAGAAAGAAATGTTATCTTAGAAGGAACAATGTATTGTTGAATTGCGATAAATTTTTTAAAATATTGTAATAAATTGTAAAAACAATTTGTATGCCGCTGAATAGTTTTCTTTACTTGATGAGCCTTGAATGTTGCTCTAGTTGGAAAAGTAGCGATACGAGAATAAATTGCAGGCCCGGTCTTCAAGCAACCAATAATATATCAACAATTTTGATGTAGATTTTCTCGTTAGTTTCATATTCATTCTAAATGAAAATCTGTTGTTTAGGCTAATGAGAGGTGGCATTTTGGACGCAGAAGGTTTGAACTTGCGTGTGGGAAATCTAAGGTTCTCCTGGAAACTGAAATCGAACACCAAATGCTTTTGGCGCGTCCCTAGTGATGAAAAGAACCATTTTGATCAAAATATCGTTTTCTTCCCTTTTGACAGAAAGGCTACAACATTTTTGCGTTGCTCTATGCCAAATATAAGAAACTCAATCATATCGGCAAAACGGGGTTTTCTGGTCTCTTTTGTAGTGTCGTAATAGATCGCACATATTTTTATTTATTTTTTTTCTTGAAACATACACCGACCATGCGTACTACTTCTGCGCGGATTTTGGAATGGAATTTCTTCGTTGTGTGTTACTTACAAACACTGCATATGGTGTGTATTTTAGAAAACCGAACGATTGAATTTCTGTAGACCTTATTCTCGACTATTTATGAATTTTTATACATTATTAAGAAAGTGTTTTGTAAATTGAATCGAACAACTACAAAAGCGTTAGTATCATGGAACTCGGAAATGTATTTGTATTATATATGGTCAGAATGTCCCGCAATTGGTTTGAAGGCAGATACTATCCAGAAATCCAGTGTTTGTTAAAAGGTGTCAGACGGGGGTTTCTTCAGACATCTCCATATGTATTTATCTTTATTTACATAGACAAGAGTGTGAATATTAGCGCTTGAGAAATCCAGCTTAAGGCTAGGGGATGATATTTAATCGACTACAATCTCCTATAAATCGGTCATAGGTGGACTCTCTGTGAATATCGCAATCAGACAATTATTGCTGGGAACTGTCGGGAGCTTAGAGGTCATGTGCAGTTGTTATTATGTGAAAAAGGAAGTATTTGAAGCTACAGCGGTTCGATAGTTTCTCGTAAATTTAAGGTTCAACAGAACTATATGGTGTCAAAATAATTACTTTGGTGAACCAAAATATATGTAAGCATAGGGCTGAATCTAGGGGATTGAAATATTACACCTCACTGTATATTACATTTGAAGTTTGAAAATAAACACGGAAGCCTTATAAAAACTGCTTATGGTTTACTGATTGTTTTCACCATTTCTCATGAATTGAAAATAGAAAAAAAAATGCTATCTTAAAAAAAACGGTGTACCTTCTACCTCGACCTGGCTACTCATAACTTTTGCGAAAAGTTTTACACCAGCAATGGGCCGCGCTTAGATAAAACGCGATCTAAGTGTTTCGGCCTGGTTCAGAAATTCATCAAGCATTATACCAAACCATTACAATCAAACAAAGCTTAGTCTCATTGCATTTTAATTATATTAGTATATAGGGTATAGGAAATTTGATGCTTACTTCGAAGTGTTGTAATCACGTTCGCACAACTATTCTAATATATATAGAGATAGCGGTTAGAAGAAAAAAATTGATCTTATCTGCGGCACAAAATTTACGACAATTTAGGTAATTAAAAAAATGTAATAAATTGCTCAAAAACTTCGAACAATTAATTAGTGTTTTCTATCTTCGAGACATTAAAAAGTACGCCCAACATAGTGATTATACTAGATAGACAATAATATACATAGAATCAAACTTTTTAACAAACTTCATTTCTCACGTCCATTGCAGTCGTTACGTAATAACGAATCAATTGCTGTTTTACGAAATTTTGAGGTAAGCGATAATAATGTCAAAGAAGTTCTAAATAAAATGCTAAAATTAAATCTTGAAAGAGAAAAAGAAATACATATGCAGTTTATGTGTTAAGCGGACATTGAAGTTTATTTTGTATCCACAGTGTAAGGCGAAAAGCTTATAGAAAGTGAACTTTGTGAATTAACAAACCAAGTGGAATTATGGACGAGACATGGTGTAGTGTGTGTTACGAAATTTTTGTCGTTTTCCTAAGCAGGATTAAATTTACGAAGAAAACTTTCTAAAGTCTTTTAAGCAAAGTATTATCCATAGCCTTTGCAAGAATTTCGCGTCGAACGAACAACTGAATTTTTGCATACATCCGTGAAGGAACCCATACGAATGGAAGCGCTACTCAGATGGTGTACAAGCTATCGATTGAAAAAAACGGTAGTTATAAGAAAAAAGGTCGCTTGAAGAGTTACAACCCAGTCCAATATATCTCGAGTCGACTCGCTAATTGCATTGGACCTTGGTTTTAGCGCTCGCTAACGGTGGTTTTACTACGTTTGGAGCCAATAATATTCCTTCCGGTTTATTGCATCAAATCACAACACAATGGTGGAGCCAAGATTCTTCTACCTTGTCATCGTCATGTACTCTCTGATGTGTGTCAGCGCTTTTTGCGCTTTGAACTATCGTAGCATACCCACGGCGAGACCGGTCCTTTCTTGGAATTAAACAAAACAAAAAGCTCCCCAAAATGACGTAATTTGACGTGTTCTAAGCTGAAGCATATATCATATATCGTGACGTAAACACTATATATACAGTGTAGAGATACGGCACGGTGTACTCAGTATATTGTTTCGACCAGTGAAGTCTCAGTTACGTTCCCCCGTGAAAATTAGCAAATACTTAATTGCACATGCCTCACCTGGGAATATATGAAAGCGTTATGGTGGCCGCACTTTCTATACCCACCATTTTTATAGCAAAGATTTGGAGAAAATGAAACTTCGATATTGTTTAACACTACATGGGCGTAACGATTTTTTTTTGTTCCAGCGCAGGCATTGTAGGATCTTCCTTAGCATATATGTGAAATTTTGTATGCTTATATCTTGCGCAATTTATGGGTAGTGAGCAGAATATTTTCCACTTTTAAAAACAAAGGTGTTGTCAACTTATGTTGCGCTGTAGGCCAGTCCTTTGGCTTTGACTTATGTAGCCCATTTCCAATATCATGTTTCGTGTTACAATTTCCATTGTTTTTGTCAAATTTGATGCCGATATTTTCATTTCTACGGCTAGGAAGATATTTACCAGACTAATTATATAGATAGAAAGACGGGAAGACAAACAGATCGATTCAAAATTTTATACTGATTAAGAATATATACACATTATCAGGTCACTGAAGTTTCCTCCTGGGTGTCACTTGGAAAATATCAATAGAATCCGTATTACTTAGGTAACTTGCAACTTAGGAAAATGCAAAACGCGTCTATTGCTAAAAAAATGTTTAAAGACAATCCTACCGGAAGTTTGCAAGGCCACTATGGTAATTGTACGATCGTCGCGCATTGAAAGCGTAAACTTCAAAGGCGATTTATTTGAAAGGCTGTTTTTCAAGTTTATCGTACCGATCACCTTGAAACTTGAAGTCCACACGATCGATAAATTAAAATTTGTTGGTAAAGCGTTCGATTTTCTCATGGTTTGGAAAAAAATCGATGTTTTTTTATTTGATATTAAAAGCATATTTCTTGAAAACAGGCGGCCGGCGCAATTATATAAATATTTTCCACAAGTGATCACAATATTTCGAGGACTTTCCCTTTTTCAATACAAGCCATCTGTAGGTCTTGAAAAACTAAACTTTCGTTAGCTTTCTACAAACTTCTCTGTTTACCTTTTTTTTAATTTAAAGTTTATTTTATTATGTATTTCGCAGAGAGAGACCAAACTGCTGGCTCAGCACAAAAATAAAGAGTCTGGAAAACAGGGTAAGAAAAAGCAGCAGCAAGATATTGAAAATTGGTCACCATGGACCCTACAAATATACCAGATAGCGGTGAGAGTAAAATCGAGGAGTCACAAAGTGATGAATTAAGTGTTGAAGACCTTGAGAATTATTGCGCAGATCATTCGCGTTCCGCGAAAAATATAAAAACCATTCTTGACAATTATGAAAAATCACCAAACGAACAGGAATGTCTACAAGAAGAACACGAACAATTAGCTATTCCCACAGATCAGTGTCTATCTAGCGATCACGACGTTGCTGCCGGATATGAAACTTTGCTAGTCATAACCAAACATGTGGAAAGCTTAATAGAAGAAATTCAAGAGCAGGCCATGAAGAATAAGCATCTAAACGATTTGCAAAAAAAATATGAGGATTTATTTAATCAAAAGATATCCTTAATAGTGAGCAAAGATATTAAATGTAATGAAGAAGAAAATTTTAACACAAATACAGTATTGACCACTGCGTACGATGAAGTTGGAAAATTCAAGGCAAATCCAGAAAAAAATGTTGAACAAATAGATGGGGAGCATGATAAGTGTTTACAACCAGAGAAAAATGGGTTCGGAGAACAACTTGGAGAAAGCAACCTGTTAAAATCACAGCCCGAAGAACAAGTAAAACAAAAATTGCTCGAGTTGGATGAAAACTATTGTGAATTAGAGGCGGAATATATTGAGGAGAAGAAAATTTTGGAAAAAGAAAAGGAGGAATTAACAATACAAAAACAATTCAGTGGAATATCATTTAGTGAAGACGATGAGAATTTGTATCCACAGAAAAGTGAGCTTAAGCAGCAACTTAACGAAGAACGCAACCAAGAAATTGAAGAAATCAACTTATTCCAAGTACTCTGCTTATTGGCGCAGGAACGAGATGAATTAAAAGAGCAACTTTCTGATTTAAGTGAAGAAAATGATTTAAAGGCACATGATCTAGAAGCAAAGTTGAGTGGGACAGCTGAAGAAATCCGCTTAGTGGCGCAAGAAAGAGAAGAATTAAAAGAGAAACTTTCTGTATTAACTGAAAAAAATGATTTAATGGCACATGATTTAGAAGCAAAGCTAAGTGAGACAACTGACGAATTGCACTTAGTGGCGCAAGAAAGAGATGAATTAAAAGAGAAACTTTCTGTATTAAGTGAAAAAATCGATTTAATGGAGCATGATCTAGAAGCAAAGTTAAGTGAGACAACTGACGAATTGCGCTTAGTGGCACAAGAAAGGGAGGAATTAAAACAGAAACTTTCTGAATTAAGCGAAGAAAATGATTTAAAGGCACATGATTTAGAAGCAAAGTTAAGTGAGACAACTGGCGAATTGCACTTAGTGGCGCAAGAAAGAGAGGAATTAAAACAGAAACTTTCTGAATTAAGCGAAGAAAATGATTTAAAGGCACATGATTTAGAAGCAAAGTTAAGTGAGACAACTGAAGAATTGCACTTAGTGGCGCAAGAAAGGGATGAATTGAAACAGAAACTTTGTGATTTAAACGAAGAAAATGAAAACCTGCATGATCGTAACAATTACCTAAATTGTACGCAACAAAATGAAGAGACTTTATTAAGAAATAAAATTAATATAATAAATGATAATTTACAACAAGTACAGTCTAAGCTTACCCAAAACGTTAAGGAATTAGAACAGTATAGGAATTTGAAAGAAAGTGAGGTTAAGAGTTTAAAGCAAAATATTGCAAATCTCTCTGCAAATATGAATACATTAAGTAAACATGATCTAGAAGCAAAGTTAAGTGAGACAACTGAAGAATTGCTCTTAGTGACGCAAGAAAGAGATGAATTAAAACAGAAACTCTGTGATTTAAGGGAAGAAAGTGATTTAAAGGCACATGATCTGAAAGCAAAGTTAAGTGAGACAACTGAAAAATTCCGCCTAGTGGCGCAAGAAAGAGATGAATTAAAGCAGAAACTTCGTGATTTAAGTGAAGAAAATGATTTAAAGACACATGATCTGGAAGCAAAGTTAAGTAAAACAACTGAAGAATTCCGGCTAGTGGCGCAGGAAAGAGATGAATTGGAACAGAAACTCTATGATTTAAGTGAAGAAAATGATTTAAAGGCACATGATCTGGAAGCAAAGTTAAGTGAGACAACTGAAAAATTCCACCTAGTGGCGCAAGAACGAAATGAATTAAAACAGAAACTCCGTGATTTAAGTGAAGAAAATGATTTAAAGGCACATGATCTGGAAGCAAAGTTAAGTGAGACAACTGAAGAATTCCGGCTAGTGGCGCAGGAGAGAGATGAATTGAAACAGAAACTCTGTGATTTAAGTGAAGAAAATGAAAAGCTGCACGATCGTAACAATTATCTACAAGGATATAATTGTAAGCAACAAAATGAAGAGACTTTATTAAGAAATAAAATTAGTCTAATTAGTGATAATTTACAACAAGTACAGTCTAAGCTTGACGAAAATGTCAAGGAATTAGAACAATATAGGAATTTGAAAGAAAGTGAGGTGAAGAGTTTAAATCAAAATATTGCAAATCTCTCTGCAAATATGATTACATTGGGTATGGAGAAGGGAAGCTTGCAATCACAGAAGAGTGAATTGAAAGATCAGTTACGTGATATTATCGTTAAATTTAATTTCATGAGTGAAGAGTGCCAGAAACTGGAAGATTACAAGTGTAAACAGGAAAAAGAGCAAGATGTACTAAAACAACAAATTCAAACCCTGCGTGAAGAAAAAGAAAAGTTACGTGAATATCCGCATCAGCTTGAAAATCTAAATCATCAACATTCTACATTGAAACAGAAACTTAAGGAATTAGAAGAAAAATCCCTAGAGGAGACGAGCATGTTAAAGGAACGATTTAAATCTCTTCAGCAAGAGAAATATGCCACAGAGAAGAAGTTCTTTAAACGTTTACAAAATGAACAGGATAGACATCGGAAACAATTAAAAGTTTGCAACCAAAAATATTGCTATCAAATGATGAAAGCTGAGAGATCTATTGCGGCTGCAATGCAATTTATCAAAATGCACTCAAAAGCAGCGGAGTGGAGTGCTCCGGTTACTGAGATAATCAAGTTTTTGGAAACAAAAGCTATGCAAATAGTTAAACCAGACGATTTAATTAATATGCAAACTGACAGAGATTTTAACGCCCATTTACAACGTTTGGAAAAAAAATGCAATGAGTTGAAAACTGTATGTCATCTACATTACAAAGAAAGAGAAGAGAAAGAGAGAAAGACAAATTTTATAAAAGTCGAGAATTCCGATTATGATTCAGAAGATCAAAACGTATCAAAGGCGGATCAAATACGATCATTAAAGGTAAAGAAAATTTCATTCTACATATCATTTTTTTTTTTTTTTTGCGCCTGTCGTAAAAGGTTTGATCAAAAGCTAAAGAGGTTTTCAAATTGTTTCCTTTGCTTCTTATACAGGAACTTGATTGCATTCAAACGCACAAATGTATTTAAAAATTTAGAGACAATTCGGATGCTTAATTGCTAACTAACTTACATTGGTATACTGGCACTCGTTTTGTTTGCAAATGTTGTCAGAGAGTTTCTTGCATATTCTATTGCACATGAGAAAATTTCTTCCATAAAGATACGATGTCACAATCACTGATTCGTCAGGCATGGAGAGGCGTAGTGCATGATTTTTATTATTCGCCCAAATGCGGAGGGTCTTCCACAACAGAAAAATCATCCTCATACACTGAATTAAATTTTCTGTAGATGATCTTAGAGCTGATTTAGATAAAATATCTTTGACTAGGGAAGATACTGACGTGGCATTTCATACTGGAAATAAAGAATAGACAGAATAGTAAAACGCTTACGAGAAGATATCCGTCCAAAGAGTATGTTGTAAAACGCCCACTTTTTAATTCCAAATTAATAAACTTTATAACTGACACGTTTAGGTCACAAAACCCCAAAATCGGCAAACACAATGCTTATTAACCTTTTTGGTTCATCCACATTTTCTTTACTGATCTCCTTGTGCTCTTAGATACACTCCATTGGTAATTGTCGAATGATTTTATCTTTCTTTCTTACCACGCTTTTCGGCTTAAGCTGTATATCAACACCTCAAGTTAATGAACGAGCTTTTAATAGATTCTTTGATGACGGTTTGCATTATTTACACGAAATTAACCGTGATGTTCCCCAAACAATACCTTTAGCTCTGCGGAAATAAGCATATTGAAGCTCGCTTTCTCTCCCTTTCTCCCTCTATGGCAACACTACACTTTCCTTTAGTTTCTTTAAAAGAAGACTGCGTTGGGAAAAGTAGTAGAGTACGGACCAGCATTTAGTGTGCTACACCGCCCTACGATTACCCGTATATCGACTTTTCAAAATAGCGTAATGCGTGCGAAGTTTCCCGATTCTGAACATTTTCAATAGCAATCATCTTTGGGCGGAAACGTATACGAAACTTATAATTTCCTTTGCTTTTTGATCAAATGGCACATCGCGTGATTCTTGCGGTTTTTTATATATGCGGAAACAACTTAATAAATAAATAGATCTTTAATTTGATATATGAGCTCGTCAAATTCGCAACTCAAACAATTTTCCAACAACTGAACATAACATGGTCACATAACTTTTATGAAAGTGCAGGAATTTCTCTAAAGGAAATTTTATTCTCACTGCCATAACCTCTTTTGAAATTTCAACCTTTTTATTATCTGGCATTAATTATAATAAATTTTGGAAAAGTTAGTTTCCTGCTAAGCGATTAAAAGCTCATATGTGATCTCTTCAAAAATCCATGCAAAGCCTACAAAAGCTTTTTCTTACTTAATTAAAAATGAGTTCACTTAAACGTTCAATGCCTGTAATAATTGTCATTGCTACTGTTTACCTTTCATGTGCATTTCAGCGTAAGCAGGTATAACTCGATAAACTTTTCTAGTTTGATGCGTAAACATAGGCGTTCGCTCCTCGAAAACTGCTTAAGCATTTTCATTTGTTGTGCTTGATGTTCATTGACCATATGAAAAGCGAATGAAAGCGATTTGAAGAAAACATCGTTTACATTCAAAAATAATTTTTTTCTTTTTTATTTCAATTTTAGGAACAATGCAAGGCTTTGGATAAGGAGTTGAAATTTGTCAAAACGAAATATCAAATTACCAGAGTTGCAATGAAAAATGCCCATTAATAAAACCCTGAGATGTAAACTACAAATTGTCCTTGATAATGTTACCTTCTCCGTTGCCCTTTTGTTATAGGTTCAATGAAAAACATTACAATTATTCCTCTTATTGACTTGTTTTTGTAAATTGTATTCTACATACTTATCGTTGTTAACAAATTGTTAACAAATAAATGGACATAATAATATGTTGTGAAAACGTTATTTAAAAATATATATATACTTTTTTACTATTGAAATCCGAAGTGTTTTATTTATTTTGTACATCAAGCATCATTCAGAGGATACTCGATGTACTTGCGGGTACGACGATGGTCAGGATTATAATTTTTTCTGTGATATTTTAAGCTGTAAATCCTAAAGCAACAAGATATCGTATTTTTTCAGTCATATTTTCAGATATCGGATATTTTCAGTCTCTTCCCTTTTTAGTGACGTTAAATGTTTAGATAACGATATTGTACCCGTTAAATATTTTTTATTTGAAGCAAAGGTTCTCTAATTTCATTTTTAATAATTAGAACTTGTCCTCTAACTAAAAACGTGTACTCTGAAATACCCGCTTCTTTCAGTTTACCTTCAAAGTAGCCAAGTAGTGGCTAAGTGACGGTTTATCGTTGTTTTTCGAAAAAATACACAAGCTAGACGGCACTATGCTGTGGGGTAATCACGTACGAAAAATTTAGCTTTCGTTTTTGTATTCAGCTGTTTGGGAAAAACGGCTGAATGCGAAAACGAATGCCAACTTTCAGATACTTGAGTATGTCTCCTGCTGTGTTTTGGCTCGTTAACCATATAAGTTATTGGGCAGCAAAACGATCTCCACGTAGAGAATAATTCTGTGGCAGAAGGCCTTACAGCTTAAAGGTCATTCATTAAACGTACGCTAAACGTTGGATGAGCGAAATGAATCAAAAAAGCGCGCAGTCGAGCGATCGTCTTCAAAAATACGCGTTAAATTGCTCGATGAAAAATTCAGGTTGATAAGCACATAGTATTCGGCCGCTTTTGCAAAACAGCTGTACACAAAAGCGAAAGCTACATTTTTCATAGGTAATTCATATGAGGCTTACATTGTAAAGTTTACTATTATTTAATAAAATTAACGTTTGTTACTTGGTTCTCGGTTCAATAAGAGACAAGTTATTATTCATTCAAGATTATATTTACGCAATTGTAATTCACATGATTGGCAATAAAAGTGTAAGCAGTGATGAACGCGATTACTTTATAAGTTTTAGCACTTAATAGTGTAAGGATAATAAGTAAAAGCACTACAGTGGGCCACGGCTTTAAGTATCGTTCATCACTTTGTCTAATACTGTTATTCGCTTAACGACTTTTCAAAATATTGTGTTAGGTGAGAAGCTGTTCAATCCGAACTATTTTTAATAGCGCTCGTCCTTGGACCATAACAAGTAAGTGCAGCAAAATTCATTAAAATATCCCAAGAATTTGGGGCCTTTACGTAGAGCAGAAGAAAACGAGATGAACCGATGGATAGACAAGCTTCAGAAAGTGACTCTGAAACGATCGGTATAATAAGGCCTGCATACGTCCGTACAAACTTAGAACACAAGTGATGTAGGGTATAAAACACTGTATACTCTTTCTAATGAGCCAATCAGAAAGCCGATAGATATTTAAAAAAAAACTGTGTATTTTTTTTATATATTTTAACTAATATTTATTAAAATTGAAGATTTAATCAAAATATATTCATAAGCTAACTTACTTAAATAATTAATGTAAAAGAAAAAATAATACAGTCATAAAAAAAAAAAAATGTAATATCGCCTGTAGTTGAGGTAGAGATGGAAATATTTTGCAAAAAGTAAGTCAAAAAATTAAAAATAATAATAATAAAAAAAAAAAAAAAAATTCAATTCGCTTACAATAGACTCTAACTCTTAGAGAGTAAATTAAAGAATTTATATGAGAAAAATATTATAGTACACAGAGATTGACTTTTACTTTATTTACTATGAGTTAAAAATTAATTTCAATTAAATATTAATGTAATGTAAAAATAATTCTTTAAATTAAATATGATTTTTATAAAAAAAAAAAAAAAAAATTAAAATAAATGCTGAGTATATTTCGAGGTATATGTTGTAAGAGAATGAAAATTGTGAAAATATGTATTATTTCTTAAAAATGCACTTTATTTTATTGCAATTTTCAATGCATTTATTATTAAATATTTATTTTTTAAATTGTTTTACTTTTATATAATTTTATACCCACCACATTATATGCTTGTATTGAGCAGAAATGAGACCATACAGAGGATTGCCATAAAAATAATGGTCGTCGATCAGTCTGTGTGTTTACCTAACTATTTTTAAATATGGTGAAGCTATGTCCAAAATTTAGGGAAATCGTTTTTCAGGCTTACTTAAAATGATTAGGACTGTGCCCGTTTTTTTTTGGCTGAGTGTACTTCTGTATAAGACATGAAATGTTCACATGTGCATGCTTGTTTAACACTGGCCTTTGCTTGTATTGTATAATACCTTCAATTTGGTTAACATGGTCTTGCTTATGCACCACGACTTTAGTGCATCGAAATAAGTTATGGCTTGATATAGCGTTGGGTGAAAATCCATGGTTACTATTAGTCGATTTAAGCCAAAAATCGCAATAAGCGAAATCTAATCTAATATGTCTTCCTTAAGGACACAGAGTAATCTAGAGATGATAATATTAAGGCTTTACACTTAGCTGTGATCGGTCAGTTACGTTTTCTATTCATTTGAATAAAGAATTTTATTCTCATCAGTCACCAGATAAAATATTAAGACAAGCTGGCGTTACCATCCTTACACTGTTCATTTTCCATGCTTTCTATGCTTTAATTGCTAACACTGTCTAGAGCACGTATGTGTATACAATTGTGTAATACAATTGTTTCACATACGCCACATATGATCTTGATATCATAGTTGAAATGTAAGAAATGTGAAGCAAAGTCAAAGTCGCATAAGGGCTGAACTTGTAAGGGTTTGTTGCTTGAGAAATGTAAGATAAGCTTATTATGCTTGACTTAAGAGTGCGTGAAGTTTTTAAAATGCTTGTATAGTACGCAGAATTACGCTTGAACAGCGAACTTGATCATCACTTAATCTTTTTCATTAACGTAAGTTTATATAAGTGAAAAGTCATACGAGTGCTTGTACTCCCAGAATCTAATGTTATTGTTGGTAATATTTTGTGTGAATTGTATTACCCTCCGAATAAGTTATGTGAAGAGAGCTCGTTCTTATAATGAGGTTGGTATGGTTTGGCTAGTCAGTAGAGGAAGTGGTGGGTATCATAAGATTCAGCCTGAGCCGAACATTATTCTTCTTTTCTGTTTTCTTATTTACTATACATTAAATAGCATTTAGTTTTCTTTTCATTTTCATTTTCTTTCTTTAAACTTGCTTTTCTTTTTTCAATGCCATTTAATAAAATCTTATATCAATTTTATTAAATTAATTATTTTTTTCAATTTTTTGTATTATTATATATTTAATTTCATGTTGTTTAAGTAAAACTAATTTTAATTCACTTTATTGCAGTTTTCTTTTTCAATGTTTTAAGTACTAACTTAAACGTAATTATTATGTACAAAGCGGTGAAGAGCCATGTGTTTAATTTTCATAATAATTTCTATTTTATATTCATCACTTGGAAAGCATGTTGTTTTAATTGCTTTCAGTTAAATGTCAACTGCATAATTGACAATAAACTTTCTGCATATTGGTTTAACATTTATCAATAAAAACAAATAAAAAAATTATTTTTAGTTTAGAGAAAAATTTTGAATTTTTTTTTTAAGCGAGTAAATGCAACAAGTAAGAAAATTATATTTGCTGGTGACCGAATTTTTTATACTCATCACTATCGTACTAAAAAAGATTAAAAGGGAAGAAAAGAACCGAAATAGGAATATCGGATGAGGGCGCTGCTGATTTTTTCTATCTTCAAAATAAAAGTGAAAATTCATAAAGTACACATGTTGCACACGCACAGATGTTGCACAGATGTTCGCAGTTTTCATTGCATAAGCCTGTGGGCGTTGTAGGCGTGTTCTTTGAAAAGTTTGGATAATTTTCAAATTCTTCCTCAAAATTTATAGCCGATGTCTGTATTTTTATGAACGCAAGAGTGTTTACCGCAGACACTACATAGAACGGCAGACGGACATGCTTAGGTGTATTCCGAATTTGAAACTGGGAAAGAATTTAGAGACTTCATAGGGTTTTCGATATTTGTTTTTGCGCGTTATCATAACAAAATTGAGACAAAGACGAGGTCAATTTGTCCCATTTTTGTAGCATAGCATACCCCACAGGAAATACGTTGGAACACATATAGATATATTTGCTATAGTATGTGAGTAATGAGTAAAAAAACAACTTTTTATTTGTTTTGGAAAACATAAGTGTTCTCAGTTTACGTAATATAGTAGGCGTGTCCTCGACCGATTTGGTCCAGTTTCAATGCCAACCTGCTTGCAAGGATTTCCGCCGCATTCGAAGTCGATAATTTCATTTTTGCGGACACGAGAATGTTTAAAAAAGGCATTACACAGACGATTAGGCGGGCAGACAGACTGACACTTAATTCGATTCAGAATTTGAGGCTGATCAAAAATCAAGAAGGAGCAGGATTTGTTGAGGGTTCCTTTTAGACTTTATAGACGTTTTGACAAAATGAACATATCGCTCATTCTTCGGTGGTGGGTATAAAATGTGGAAATAATTGTTTGGATTTAGCAAAGGTCTGCACCCTATCAGTCAGGTTAGTATCTGATAAGAATCCAATCAATTATTTGCAGTCACTCAAAATGATTCATCATCAACCAAAAAGGTCAAATAGGAAAGTAATCTATTCGATGACGATAAGATGTTGTGTGAATGCAAAAATGTAAACTTTACCCTACGACACGTCCTCGAAATACGTTACGTAAGTTTAAAAGTCAATTTTACGAAGAACAATAGGGATGTGAACACCTATCCCAGGTGTCAATGCATTTCTTGCTATAAAAATAAACTATAAGATCTCATTTAAGATATGCGTGACGTTCAAGTAAACGGAATGCTGTTTGTCCGTTCTTTGTCATGGAAACTTTTCTTTCAGATCATATTTATAACAAATATTTCGAAATTTTATTATTTTTTCTCGTTGTTTTCGTTCATTTTCAGATCAGACTTTGCAAAGTCTTCGATTTTATTTTTAATTATTTCTGTAAACCTTGCACCCCAACACTTCATACTTCAGACCCATCGAGAATGTAGATAATCTTTTCTTACGATTTTTAATTTTGTGATTATGTATAATTTCACAGCTCACTCAAGCAAACTAATCACCTATATAATCCAGGAATAATATATATTTTAAAATCATTTACGTAAATTATTCTATTGGACTTTGTGGTCTTCAATCGCATTTGAAAGTCATTCAAAAATTTCTGTTTGCTTAGGATTGCTTTTGATTAGGATTGCTTTATGTAGTCATTGCGAGTGTCATGCTACCCTGTCAACGTGGTGGAATGCGTCTATAACCTTTATAATATTCTGATGCCAAAAAAAAAAACAAAAAGGGTAAGAGCTGGATATACAATTGTCATCGTAGATGGGACCTTTATCATGGACTTTCATTGTTTATTCGCTTTTTCGAGAAACTAGGCAAACACGTTCTCACATTACTTTAAGATAAGCCGGTACAGAGTTCCTACACGGATCCATATTATGTCATATAGCCGCTAAAAGGCTCATCACAGAAGAAGTTTCAATAATTTCTTTAAGGGAACATAAAATACGTGTTGTGTGAGGCATGAAAGATATGTTTTTTTAGATAATTAGCATTGAAGAAGAGAACAGAGAAACCTCTACAATTTGATAGCCGGTAAATTTCTTACATTCGATTGGTTGTTTATATAAAATTTGTGTTGTAGTTTGTTTTGTTGCATGTAACTTTGGTTAGTTACTAAATTTGTTGCACAATGCATTGCTTTTTTGGATGATCGATAATAGAGCCGTACATGCTGTTCCAAGTGTGAATATATTATATGCTTAACAATGATGGCAAGAGTACATTCATATATATTTTAATATTTAAGAGTTTATGATTTTAAATTACTTTTATATTTATTTACATTTATATCTCAAAAGATGATATTTTTATTTTACTTTAAGTATACACTGACACTGAGTTGTTTGTTTTTGCTTTTCTTCTTCTTTTTTTATAGGTATACGGTATTGAGGTAGTTTTGTTTTTTTAATTAAAAACGATGTTTATATTTTTTAATTTCTTTTTTTCTCTTATGGAGGAATGTTTCTGCGGTACTTTATTTATATATTTATCTTGTTTGTATTTTTTTTTTAAAGAAAAAATTTCTCAAAAAAAAAAAAAAAAAAAAAAAAAATTCCTGAGTTAAGGTCGAGTATGCTTTGAAATTTTTTCTATTTATTTAATGGCACAAATAATTAACTTAGATATATTTTTTTTTACTTTTCTTTTTTAATATTTTCATTACAGTATTTCTTAAAGTCAGTGTCTCTTTAAAATATATGAGGTTTACATGGTTATTGTAAATATATTTAGCAGAACGAAGAAAACATTTCTAGAGGTCAATGCAATGCTTCTGGACGATCATGGATTGTGGTGAAAAAACTGACATATTCAAGTGACATGATATGAACGAGTCAAGTTTTTTTTGAATTATTTGAAATTTTAAATTAAATTCTTCTTCTTTTCTTTTGTTTTTTTTGCAATTAATTTTATATTTACATTGGAGAAGTATTAGTTAAAGGCCAAGAGATTGAAAACAAAAATCAAGAATTCAAAGTTTTTTTTAAATCATGTATAATTTACAAAAAAAAAAGAAAAATTAAACAAAAGTGTGATCAAATAGCATAACATTAAAACCTGAGAGATTTGAAACTTTCAGTTCTCATAAATTAAAGCTTTTTTAAAAAAAGCAATTTTTGAAAGAAGAGTTTGCTTAAAGTACGTACTTGTATATGTGTTACAGTTGACCACATGAAGAGAATGATTTCCTTTTTTTTTTTTTTTTTTTTAATGTATTGATGCTGTTATATCTTTGAGTATCATGTATAACATATTTCACAAGACTTTTGTTTAATTTGGTTTGTTTTAATTCTAATATATTTTCTTAAAAAAAGGCACTTTAAAAATAAATTTGAATTAAAGGAGAAAAGCAACAAATAAATTTTACTATTATTTCATGATCTAAAATAGAATAAAATGAAAGAATATTTCATCTACACGGTAGTTTGGATTTAAAATTTCAAATAATATAATTTTCCTTGTTTTTTTTTTTTAGTTTTTAAATTATCAGTTAATCAATTCAATAAATATTTACATTAGATTTTTTCTTTAGCATGAAATCTAATATGATCACTTTAGAGAGATTATTAAACTAAACATTTGCTTCTTCATGTTTCACGTCAAAAGTTGAAATATACCTATACATATGTATATATATATATATATATACATATATATATATATATAAATTTTGATCTTAAGTGTATTTCTTTCATAACATTTTCTTAAGAACATCTTTTATAGATTTTTTAAATTTTTTCTTTTATTTTATTCTCTTTTTTTTTTTTTTTTTATTTGTAGTTACAATAAAACAAAGAAAATATTTTTCAATAAATCTCGAGTATATACGTTCCATTGCAAGCATTATAAATCGTATACTATATACAATAAATATATTATTTTTAACAATAAGAAGTAAGAATATCATAAATGGTTTTTTTTTTTTAATTTTTTTTACTTAAACTGGTATACATTGCAAAGGCTTCAAGTTATTTTATTTTTTCTTTTCTTTCACTTCGTTAAGTACAAAATGCATTCCTTCAAAATTTCTTAATTTTAATTATTATGTTCTTGAGTTTCTTCATCCGAATAATTATCTTCATTATCCGATCCATTATTATCCTGTGTATTTTGGTTGCTGGTGGATTGATTAATATTATCTAAACTCAAGTCCATATGTTCACTTGTATCTCTTCGCATATCTCCTACGCCTTTAGCGTTATTCGCGCCATTATTATTGCTATTAGTTGCATTTATTAACATATTGGAACCATTTTCTAATGAGTGCTGTAAGCGACCTGAAGATTGTTCGCGCCTCAAAATCGGTTCTATAGTCAGTCCACTACTATTAACTGCAGCTGCCGCATTAAAAGCCGCTCCAGCCGCTGTGCTTGCCAATTTCGAGAGATCGAATTGCGGCGGGAATAATCCAGTTGGTAGCTTCTCCAGGCTATGGTTCATAGCATTTAACTGAGCCATTTTAGCGTGCAAAGCGGCAGCAGCAGCATGCTCTTGAGACATACCCATCGCTGAAATGTAAAATATGTTAAAATTTGAACTCATCTTTAAAAATATACGCGAGCATTTATTCGAAACCATGAAATTATGATGAATCAATGTTGTTATTTTCTATACCCTACACCACTCGTGATGCAAAGATATATTAAGTTTGTGCTCGATTCAAAATCTGTGTTGTTTTCTTTTGTTCAATCTACAGATAACAGCTTTTCCCATATGTATATGAAATTTCATACACCGTTACCTTTTGGTTTAAGGACGAACACCATTGGATATGGTCCAGATCGGATAATTTTTTCAGTCGCTTTCCATATAAAACATTTTTATCAAAAGTCGCCTTGTCTGTCCGTCTTCTTTTCTTGTGTTCAACCTATATATCGCATATATTGATGAAATTTTATACACCGTTACGTTTTGGTCGAACACTATTGGATACGGTCCGGATCGGATACTTGTTTCAGTCGCTTTCCATGTAAAACATTATTTTCAGAAGACGTTTAATGAACAATTATATTAAACGAAGTGGTGCAAAATATTTAGTGATGGGCCTTGCCTCGCTATAGTATTTTTACTTGTTTTTTGTTCGCTACATTTTTACAGAAAAATACCACTTGCGCATAATCCGACCTTTTAAGGAGTAACAGTAATAATAAAAAAAAAAACGAGAAATATTGGCTTCAAAATATCGAAAGTATTCAAGTTATTCGAGACTTGCCCGCGGAAAGCCTCAATTAATATATTTCTAAAAGTTTAAGGATGTATTGATAATATATTTTGAAACTTTCTAAAAGCCTTTCCGGTTTGTAAGTGCTTGCAGAAAAGTTTGAAGTCGAATTGCGTCCATTTTGAAATGTAATGTATGTTCGTCCACGAACAGTATGTATTAAATAACTTTTAGTAACAAAAGTGTAGGTAAAATAATGTGACTATGTGAAGCCGCAATCTTAGGGAGATTTATACTGTACAAGGAACGACAAAGCTAGGGCTTTCTTTTTTTCTTAAGTAGATACTCCAGACATATCCCTTATACGTATGGGCACGATGATTGTTAGGAAGAGAGGGAGGAAAGAATGGAGCAGTATTTCTGTATGTTCGGGTTGAAATCTAATAATTTAGTCTCGTAGAGCAAATAATAATAAAGAAAAAACTTTTCGCTGGCAGCAGATAAAAAAAAGATTAACCATTTTAGCAAGGATTGCGAGAAGGAATTGATTCCACTCATGTATTCATGAACTTTGTATAGATTTGTTCCATGCTTGTAGTTCAGCTTGCGACAAGTTGTCAGATAGAAGAGATGCAAGATCTCTTAAGTACTTACCGAATGGATTTTCCGTTATAAATTGTAGATATGTATCGAATAACGATTGTCCAGGCCCAGTGCTGGTTGATATTTGATTTCCAGCTGCCGCAGCAACTGCTTCATTTTTTATACGAGATAAGCTACTATTTGCATGACCAAAATTATTCAATAGATTTTCATGATAGCGAGTTAAATCCGCATTACTACCGCCATTTGTACCGCTTAAATGGCCATAGCCACCGCCACTATTGCTCGTCGTTAAGTCTTCAGGATCATCGTCAGAACCATCAACTTCATCCTTCATACCGCCTGACAGACTGAGATCCATTTTATTTTGATTAACGCTGCCGCCGTTGCCGCCTCCTTGACTAGGACTCGAGTTAGTGGGTGAAGCTCTGGCTCTTAACTCAGCGGGTGATATTTTTACACCAGCCTTGGCCAATAAACGTGAAGCCAATTCCGGATCGAAAGCACTCGGCATCGGAAGTACGGGTAAATCTTTGGTGGAAATACCGCGATGTTGTCGTGACATATGCGAATGCAAAGAATTACGTGATTTCGCTACAGTGCCACACAATACGCAACGATAACCTGGGCATACGGTGTGCTTATCCTCTAAATGAGTGCGTAAAGTATGAGCCGAACGATAAATTTTCCCGCACTTAGGACAAGGACGTGGGTCGGTAGCTCTTACGCGCATTTCTAAAGTGCGCCGTGTAACTATATAAATAAAAAAATAAAAACGAAAGAATATTTAAATATTTAATGCGTTTTCATTTACGTGAGGTGAGGTCGTTATAATAAAAGAAAAATGCCGTTTGTTTTGTTCTTTTTTTATTTGAGTTTTGTTGTTGCTTTCACAAGATCTTTATTTGAAAATATATATATATGTATATATTTGCCTCGTTCTCTTTGCTTTCATAATCGTTTCTTTACTTTGTCTTTTTTTCTTCTTCTTTTTTTTGTTTGTTTAGCGCTAATAGGAATTCGAATAATACTTGTAGAAGGGCTTGGATTTCGGGATAATTTTTTTGTTTTTTTTTTTTGCTCAACACAACAAAAACGTTACTTATAAAATAAATAAAAAGTTGTAAACTTAAAGAATTACATACATAAGATGTCAACAAAAATTCTTTTCTTTTCATTTATTTTTTGTTTTGTTTTTCATTTCGAAGGTACTTTCCAGAAAGTTGAAAAATTTTGTTTTGTAAAAAAAAATGTGTTTTTTTTTTCGAAAATAAAAAATAATTGTAAAAACTCATTTTTCTGTTTTATTTATTATTTTTCTAATGGGTTTAGTAAATGTTTTTCTTTTTTATTATTATTTCTTTTTATTTTATTTTATTTTCTTTTTTTTTGATTAGAGATTAATAGGAACCTGTTTTACGTATTAATTTCAGTATTTTTCTCATTCTTTTTTGTTTTTTTTTTGGTTTTTTTAATTTCACTCTTAAATCAAACATTTGAAGGAAGAAAGAAATTGTTTATAAAAAAAATTAATTCTATTTTGAATTTTTGGTTTTAAATTTTTCTTTCATTGGCAAACTATGTAAATAATGAA
This sequence comes from Glossina pallidipes, assembly GCA_000688715.1. Taxonomy (NCBI): domain Eukaryota; kingdom Metazoa; phylum Arthropoda; class Insecta; order Diptera; family Glossinidae; genus Glossina; species Glossina pallidipes. The sequence goes on along the minus strand of KK499803.1, from coordinate 1,244,054 downwards.
AACTATTGCTTGTGTATTTAAAAAAGGAGGAGTTATTTGAGCTTCGTTTACTGGCTTCTATTTTTGCTTGTCTCTGTTTTCTTTAGCATATTCGATTGATTTTAATTTTTTATATCTGTTTTCTTTTGTTTTGTTTTTTTTTTTTTTTATTATTTTTATGTTATTACTTCTATATATATTTCTTTTAACTATGCTACAAACTGGGTTTTTATTTATTTTATAAACACTAAAAATATATTACGCAGGCACATTCTATTTTGTTTCAGTATATATATTAATATGATTTATATATACGAGTTTTATTATTATTAATTTTATTTTTATTTTTTTTTAATTATATCCTCACCAAGAAGACCTAGAGCACCATTAATCAACTCTTCAAAGTTTAGCTTGTTCATTTAATTTTGTAATTAGCTTTACATCCATAGCGTAAATCTCTCGGAACCTCAAGTTCAATTCTCTGCCTGAAGCATCGAAGTATGTTAGCCACGCAGGCGTTGTGTCAGTTGTTTTCAAATATTTATAAAGTTGTAAAGTATATGATTTGATGGACTGAAAGATGATGAAAAAGAACTGAGTTGATCGGCAGGAATTGGTAACTTTTCGGGGATGGAAAATAAACATAATATCCATTGTGAAAGAATAGAACAAAACAATATGGAGCACAACAAAATGAAGCAAGACAGGACAGCATAAATCTGAACAGGAAAAAAAAAAACGGAAGAAGAGAGAAAAGAATAGAATAGAAGGAAATACAACATGACAGCGCGGAAAGGAATAGAAGCGAGCAGCACTTGATAGAAAGGGAAAGAATAGGACAGAACAGAACTCGAACGAGAGGAACAAGGTATGAAAAGGACCAAAAAAACAGAGTAGAACGGACCAGAGTAGAGTAAGAATTTAAAATCGAAAACAACTAAAGACAAGACAACAGCACAGAAGAAGAGTACACAACAATCTAGAGATCGAAGGCCAAGACTTGACATTTTATGGTGAATCTATGCTAAGAAGATAGCGCTCTTTGAGACGAATGTAGATAGAATGAGTCTTTGACTTCAATTTCGCAGCAGGAAGTGAATAATCGGAACTTTTGATTGACATTCGATTATTTTTTGAATTTTGGATGCATGCATATAGCAATTTTGATATACCGTTTCCTATAAGGAAACAATTTTTAGCTTTTAATGTGAACGCTGTGTCAGTTAAAGTTAACAGCGTGAAACATTTGGTGTATCAGCTTCTTGAATATTATAAGCATGAGATAAAAACATTGAAATGATTACGAATCTAATGCCAAACAATGTACCAACGCCTAAAGGGGACTAACAATTTTTCATTTCAGTTGGTGTTTGGTGGTGTGTGATCTAGTGTTTATTTAAAAATCTATTCTTTTTATTTTGCATTAGTCTGCTTTGTTGCTACTTCTATCAGAGTGAAGATATGAATAAAAAAAAAATGTTGTCTTAAAGCATTTCAATTGAACAAATAGTCATCCAAGTTCTTAAGCTCAATGGAAGGCGAAGACATGGTAATATAGTCATAGGGATTTTTTTTTAGAAAAATAGTTTCTAAATGCGACTTTTGTTGTACTCGGGAAGCAACTAAATGGATTGTCACAGCGTTTAATTGGCATTCTTGTTTGAAAACAGTTTCTTTTAAAGTAAGGATAAAGTATTCGAGATTCGGTTTACAATAACTCTTCACGTTTATTGCAGATAGAAGTCTCTTTGTATCGCGAAATGAAGAAACTACTTATTAATCACAGCAGGACGAATTGCATGCGCGATTAATAGTATAAACTGGGTCCGTCCGGCACCGAGAAACTTTATTGCGGGAGTAGTTAAAATTTTTACACATTAATAATAAAATATGTTGTAATTCTTAGCAACTGTTAGCAACAGTTACTAACTAGTAACTTAAGATAACTGAATATGTATGCGTCCAGTTTATAAGAGATAGTCTTTGGTAGGTACGTAGAAGTGCAAGCTATGGATAATTCGCCTAAATAAATTCACCTTAATCAGGTCTATCACGTTCAGATGGTAAGCAACATCGAGGATATTAAAAGATAGGAAATGTTTAATAAAAGATTGCATTAACTAGAATTAATAACAAGGCATATTGGGCCACGAGAGAAAGTGTACCTAGACGCGAAGGAGTCAAGCCTAGCTTGGAGGATATTTTTGCTAGTTGAGGTCGATTCAAAATTCTTCTGAATTCTATTTGTGATGGTTAAATATTCCGTGTGAGGATATATGCATATATAATAGCCGTTCACTGTCGACATTTTTTAAGTTTATTAAATTTCTTCTTTTTTTCTTTCTTATTATAAAAAGCAATTTCGAATTAACTAATTTTCCAAAAATTGGTTTTGCGCATATTTTTTCAACTTTACTAAATTGTTTTCTTGTATGAGTATATATGTGTTTGTGTTTGTGAGTGTGTGTGTGTGTGATTTTTAGGGATATATCTACAAATTTGTTAATTAATTCTTTTTTGGTTTTTTAATACTGTTTTAATATATGTATATATACTGTTTTTCTTTTTATTATTTTTTACTTAAAACTATAGGATTTTTTTTGCCATTAAAGTATGTTTTAAGAGTTAATTGTTTCAAAGTATTCGCTAAAATTACATATTATTTGCATGTTATGTATCCTATAATACATAAATATATATACATATATATATGCATATATATATATATATATATATATATATATACATATGAATATTTATTCATTTATAGGAACGTATAATCTTTGTGTCGTCTGTATTTATATATTTCAATTTAATTCTAATTTGCTTAGATAGCTGTTCGCTTTCTAGTTTCTCAAAAGCAAATTTTCTTCGTCTATTTGATAGACATTCCAGCTTTAGCCTCGTTTTTTTTTTTTTTTTTTTGGTTTGAAATTTTTAGCAAAAAAATATTTGAAAGTGTTTTGAATTTCATGAAATTTAAAGATAATTCTTTATCTATGTTTTACATAATCTAAGCGTTGTTCTTGAAATCGGTAACGATAATCACTTTAAAATATTTTGAAAAAGCGTTACATTTACTTGTAGTTTATCTTTATGTTTTAAATAATTGTAAATTTTTAATTATATAAATATTTGGAAAATTTCTAAAATAATTTCAAGTCTTCAAAAACTATTGTATACATATTTTTTTATTTAAAGGCATAAATAAATATATTTACGCCTGTTCCGAGAATAAATACCATGTCTTCCCTGCGTACACTGTGTACACTGCTTTCGTCGACTTTCGTTTACGTCGTCGTCCTATAAGAACATGCTTTTTACATTCACTGAAATATCGGGCCCTATCACGATAACATCGTGTGCATAATTGCTACAGCTTGACATAGAAGTTATTTTCATTACTCAGACAGTACATAAGTACTGAAACGTTCAGTTGTTATTAGCTTTCCTTGGGATTATGAGAAAACATTGCATTACGTCCAGTGTCTGTTTCAACTTTTCAGAGCCTACAGTGTAACCATAGAGTAAAAGGCTGTAGAAAGTCACTTTACATACTTTTGTAATTTGTTTGAAATTAAAATATCACTTCGTCCCACACAACCTTTTGAAATACCATTTTCGACATTTTGGTCTAAAAATATATCAATAGGGCCCAAGTTTAGCACAGTAGATGTATATGTCCAACCAATTTTCATTGTAAAACACTATAAATCACGCCCCTTCTTAAGCGTGTACGTATGGGAGAAAAGTCGAAATATTGTCTCATCTCATGCAAAATTTTCATGTTCATCAAGCAGATCAAGACGTTATTTCTATATTTGGTGTAAAAAAAGGAATCATTTTCAATAGCGTGGACTTATTTGTAACTTGAATAATAAAATATATAAATAGATATCAGAGAGACGTTGTACACGAAGAGTTTTGTCTAAATCGATTCAGCAAATAATTCTGAATTGTTTGTTATCGTAAAAGGTGAAGCTAAGGCGTAAAAATCGATCCATTTTGCGTGCGTCCACATCACGTGCAGAACTGTCAGTTTTCGGGAACAATAGTCGTTTCGATAACATTGTGAGATGTCCCTGTGTCAGGAAAAACGATAAATGCAAGTAGAGAGAATGTTACTACTGTTCACGTGAACATTTTTTATCAGCAACCGGCTGACTATGCGGCCTATTCGTGTTGAATACTGCAAACACTTGATGATGATTCGGAAATTAAAAACGAATGAACATTTCCCGTCAGATAAATGGAGAACATGGGCAACGAAGATGGTAATGATTTTTGTAACGGAATTATTGTAAGGGACGAACATTATCTACGGCTCAGTAGTATCAGTCTATATCAGCGAAATCGCCTCCGTTCATCTAGTTAACTTTATCTTTCAAATCGAGTTTCAAATGCACTACGCACAGTGGCACATCAAGCGTAACAATCTCTGGTGGCTACTACTACTACTACACGGTACGTGTTCTGGTTTGTGTTAGAATAAACGCATTTAATTTGCTGCATATCGCGTGAATAAACCAAGTGCCGCCGGGGGACTCTTCCGGGACCACATATATACTTATATTGTTGCAGGAGAGAAACGAAAGCAAAGTCCATCCATCCATGTGTTTATATTTATAACTGCTTCTCTGCGTCTACGAATGCCCGCAAAAGTTTAACGCGGGTGCTGCCCATGAAGGCTTAGCCCTTAATAGTGATTTAGGTGATGGCCGGAAGTGCGCAGATTAGGAAAACGTAACTCATCGCCACCATGTGATGTGCTTGCAATTAGCTAAAGGATGTTCGGATTTTTTCCAAAAATTTTTGAAGAATGTCGAGAGCGCTTATAGTGAGGATTGGACCTAAAGTCAATTTAATTTCAATCAAAGAGATTCGTTACTTTATCAAGATTAATGTTTCATCAGAATTTTTTGCATTATTTTTAGTTACTAGAAATGCATTTGAAAGCTCACTTCACTTCCAAACCTACCCTTATGAGACTGAAAATATTCTGCCTGTCAATAATACGAATCAGATAGAGCTCTGCGATGCTGTCACTCAAAAGGTTTATCTTACTAGGAGTTTCGTAAACCACTTTTACAATATTCGTAAAAAATGTTGTTTTTGAAAAAGGTTTATGGAAAGTTCGGGATTAATTTAGCTAAAGTTTTCAGTCATGTGTTTTTTTCTTGATTTTCTTCGAAATGCTTTACTATTTCGCTACACTATGTACACATGCAATATTACACTATACCTGGGAAGCATTTATGTTTAGGAATTTTCTTTTATAATATTTTGGTTTGCGTTTGCGACATCGTTTTCGTATATATAAGGAATGTTTTTTATTAAAAAGATTAATATTTATTACCCTAATAACACTAATCGCCCTCACAGTTTCATTTGAAATCGGGACCACCGGCAAATGGTCCGCCTGACGAACGCATTGCTTTCATTTTCGCCCATTGTAGGGTGTGCTTAATGCGCATATGATTGCGTACCGAATTCGGATGCGCGAAACGTCGGCCGCATTCTATAACCGGACATACGGGACTATCACGCGGGTAATGGCGATCCAAGTGCTGGCGAAACACTCTTTGTTCTAAGGGAGTTTCACACAACGGACAGGGCAGCATGTAATTGCTACTACTGGCTGCAGCAGCAGCAGCGTTGGCTGTGGCTGCTGTAGCCGTAGCAGCAGCTGCTGCCGCGGCTGCGACGGCTGCCGCCGAAGGATTTTGAAATAATTCAGGAAAATCTCGCGAACGGCTAAAGGCTATGGTGCGTGCCATTAATAAATTTGCAGTTAATTGCTGTTGATGACTAACGGCGGATTGTTGCAATTCATCGAGATATTGTTGTTGCTGTTGTTGTTGTTGTTGTTGTTGTTGCTGGTGCTGATGCTTGTGCTCTTGATGTTGTTGTTGATGTTGTTGCTGGTGCTGTTGTTCTTGCCTTTGCCTTTGCATTTGATGTTCATGTTCATTAGCCATTTGTTGCTGTTGTTGTTGCTGATGCTGTTGCTGCTGCTGTTTCTTCAACAACGTTTGATACAGTGTCGATTCACTGTTCTGACGTGAGGTTTTAACTGTTAACGATATAGCCGAACTCAATGATGACGAGCGATCATCGTCTATGAAATTTTCATCATCACTATCATGCCACGAACGTGTCGAGCGAGCCGGTGATGAATTAGCCGAACGATTTTTTACATTGTTATTATTTAAACGTGAACTTAACAATTGCTGCTGTTGCTGTTCCTGTTCCTCCGAATTTTTTTCAATCCTCATTAAGACCGTTGGTGGTGGTGGCGTGTTGCGATTACTTTCTTTTGTATCCTCGATCTCTTCTTCTTTGATTTCCTCTTTGATTTGCGTTGTCAGATATTTGCCCAAATTTTGCTGTACATCAGCGGCTGTGTTTAGTTTGAGGAAGGTAAGCAAGGATTAAGGAGGATCAAGGCAGAAAAAATTCTCTTTTATACATAATAATTAATATATAAAATTGATATTAAGTTTATGCGGTTTTGATTTTTGTTGTTTTTTTTTTTTTTAGTTTTGCTTTCTGACTAAAAAAATGCAAGTGTTTGTAAGATAAGAATATATTGAATGCTTTAATGATATCATGTCATGTGATGCATTGCAGTGTAAGAGATGATGCATTGCTTAAATATGATTTTTCATAACATTATGTGAATTTTTGTTGTAGTATTTGTAATTGAATATAAGGCTGAGACTACAGAAAGACGAGCATATGAATATATTGAAATTTTGACCTTGATCTTCACTTTTACAGCAACAGCAGCAGGAGCAATACAACTGAATAATTTAGATTATTTTTTATTTTTTTTTTTTTGTTGGGGTAATTGATTCTTTATAAAATTTTTTACTGAGGATTCGGTTTAACGTTGTATTTAGTTTAGAGTTAATTTTTTTTGTTTTTTTTTTTATATTTCAAATTTGTTCTTTTATATAAGTTCTTCTTTTTTTGCGTTTTTAGTTGAGCCAATTTATCTGCACTGTAGATCATGGTCAAACAATGAGTTTGTATATATATAAATATATATATGTATATATATATATATATGTACATATAGTATATACTATTAATAAACATTCATTCGTATTATTTACTAAAACAAAATGAAAACATTGCATTAAAAGAATAAATATTAAATACATTTCAAAAATTATTTTTTCATCAGTAAAAAAATCTTGCTATGACGAAATTTTTTTTCTTGGAATACTAAAAAAAAAATTTAACATACATTCTTTTATTTGAAAAGTTCTACTTGTGATACAAAGGTATATTAAGTTTGTGTGGATGTATGCAACACTAGGAAGTACTTGAGGTGAACCTATCAGAATTTTCTAATTCGATCTAAGTTCATCCGTCCGTCTGTCCGTTTTATTTTGTGCGTTTGGCGTTATATCCATTGATTTATATTAATCGAGCTACTAACTTGTTGCATGTGGGTTTCACTGCCATTGGATTCGTGCTAAAATTTCTTCGATAAATCAAATAAATTCAGATAATCCTTTGGAAATGTTCACTCGTGTTACTATTGTTATATATGCAAAAGCATTCAATCACGTTTGGGGAAAGCTGATTCGATGGACGAAATTAATCGTTTTTTAGAAGGGGACAGATTTCATTGTCGAGTATTTGAGTCGAGTAAGTGAACTTAGTTTTCAAAAATTTTATAAGAAGAGAATTTAAAAAATGCAAGCAAAAATAACAGCAACTTATTCTACTGTTCATTAGTTAAGGAAATTGGAGCAAGCACAAGTTGAAGGTCACGTATTTTGCAAATGTTTTTGATTTCCTTTTAAAGAAAAAAGAATTTGTGTTGGGTTTTGCATTTTTGCATCTTTCTCCTTTTGTCATTCTAAAACATTATTTCTATATTTAACAACAACTGTGGACCCGATGTGTGCCTCAAAATCTCTTTCATGTTAAGCAAATTAATGTTAAGAAAAATGTATGCGAGCTTAACTATTATCACAAATATGTGACACAGTCGTTTCTTATTACGTTCAGACGTCGCACCTATGCGTCCGTTTAGAAGAACGTTTCGCACAATGCTCTAAACACATATACGTAAAATTTATTCCAGTCGATGTTATATGATCCCGAAGTAAACTTTCGGCTGCAATGATTTTCTGTTCCCTAAGTATTATTAGGTTATGTTGAAAGTGTTCAATGAATTATTATTTTCTTTTTTTAGTCCGAATGCAGAATTTATCTGCGATATTTTACTGCATTGTAAAGCGAAAATCATATATTATTCAAATAAATTATACTAAAAGTAATATTTATATAAGAAATATGTATAGAATGCAATTTCCAAGGCATATTAGAAAGTAGAAGGTAGCATGTCAGGGATTAGTATGCAAGAACTTATTTATTTGTGATGTTATGACGAAGAAGGGAAAGTCTTTAAGACGACTCGCCTTTTAGCTTTTGTACATGTAACGAATTAAATGCTAAAATTTTCATTAAATTAAATATTCAGACGACTAAAACACCATTCGTTCAGATTAATTTAACTTTATCCTCTTTAGGTATAAATACTTCTTTGCTCGGTATAATTTATCTACTTAGTACTTCTTATTTGGTATTGAGGGTTTATTAAGTAATGTTGTTGCAAAAATGAGGAAAAAAACATAGAAATATGGAAGAAATTAAAATTAAATTTAACGCTTAACAATATTTCTTAGCCCAGAGCCATTATCAACTTTTCGTTGATTGTAACACTTGACTTTATGGACAATGGAAAATTTGCAAGAAATTTTTTCTTTTACTCACTATTTCATTTAGAGGATAAATTCGCCAGATGAGCAGAAGTGAATAAAAAACGATTTCTTGATTATTTATCCTAATCAAGATTATAGGCCTTCCCTTGTATATTTTGCAAAAAAGTTCATTCACATGAAGAAGTGAAGAAATAACATAGACAATAAATAGTATTGTGACATTGTGACCGGTTTTTAGTCACAAGAGGAAACAATATATATTCTCGTCATACTTTTTGTGACATCGTTGATATTCCAAAGGAATCAATTTTCTTATAAACAAACAAGACAAAAATAAGAATGCCTTGCAACTTGTAACGTTTCCTCGCTGCTACTCAGAGTACGGTTGTACGAGTAAAATTCAAGTTGTTACTACTGACAACTTTCAAATTGACTTCTTTCATAATTCTCCAATTACGTTCCAAGTTATGCGATGTTTTCGATCATTTGTTGTGATTACTTTTTACCATAGACGACTTGTTGTAACCCTCAAAAACTTTGTTTTCGTCCCACACTTTGTTTAAGTAATTTTTGTGTATTGCTTACTTCTGTTAATATATACGTGGTTAAGCACTAAAGACTCGTATTACCTGTTAAATATTTGTGTGAAACGAGGGCTAAAATGGAAAATGGGAGTGTTGTCACGTTCGTGGTACGTCAGCTGACTTACTTCGCTTGTGATTTTAACTGAATAGCAACGCCGATCGCGAATAGAGGTATAGGTATAGGTCTTCTTCTTCTTTCTACATCTTCAACGCTGTACGTGAAACATGATTGCAACAAGTTTCCTACATATGACCAGAACAATCGGACTAGGCCGCTAAGGTATATCCAGATCACCGCGTTTATAAAATTTTTTTCGTTAAGATGAAATTTTCAATCGTTACAGTGCATTAAGGCCGAACGTAAATTCATCTTCAGTTATTTAATCTAGTTAGTTGGCTTACTATATATTCATTTTCTTTTGCTAGGTTATAACTTATATCAAACTGGCCTTAACTATGTAGACCAATCCTAAAGATTTTATTAAAAATATGCCTCAACACGCCCAGCAGCTCTTTTGAAGTTCGCAACTCACGAGCAACGAGGTTTTACTCATTTCTCTCTGGGTTAATGTCAACTACAATGTAATCTTTCTTACTTATGCGAGCCTACTCTACTGGAAGATATTGTGCAGTAAAAAAAGAAGAAAAAGGTGGACAGACTGCAAACAGATGGAATAAAAGTAGCAGAGCTTATATAATGTATTCCATATGGTTTTTCTTTTAAACATCTTATAAACACTTTAACCAGTAACAAGTAAGAAAATTTATTTATTATATTCGGTTGTTTTGTTGTATCGTTAGCTTAAGAAAAAGTCAAACAAAATGAAATTACGATGCTTTATAATATCGAATGGGCTTGGTGGATTTTTTGGCATCCGTAAAATATACAACTTTTTACTGTTGTAATTTAATTGTTAGCAAGTATTTGAAGAAAATAGCCGCTTTCTCGGTTTATGTTGTGCTATGTGTTGCTTGCAACCGCTTCCAATTGCAAGTCGATACGTGTTCGTTCATGCAACCATAATTTGGGTTTTCATAGGCATAACGCAGATTCCCTAGCAGACAGACGGACAAACAGACAAATTCCCAGACGGCCATTTGGGCATGCTTATATCGAGGTATACAAGGTTTCTGTCGGTCTATTTTTACTTCTGTGGTGGCAAAAAATCATGAAACAGCAGAATACCGCTGGTATAAATACAAAGTCCGTCTACATAATTTTAGGTTATTTAAAAAAAGAAGAAGCATTTTTCCTTGTGGCTTGAGTTTACTTATCTTATATGAATTAAAAAACATATAAAAAAAAACTATATAAAAATAAAACTGATTTAAAAATGTGAAGAAATAAAAAATACCTACATTTAAAAACTTAATCAGTTCAAAAGTGAAGTTGATTAAAACTATATGCACAATAACTAAAAACTTTAACAATTATTATTATTACACTTAAAAGAGGCTAAACTACATCATAGATGAATATTTGATTACTTGAAAACTAAAAATTAAATTAAAGATTGAAAAATTAAATAAATTAAATAAAAATAAAAAAAAAGGACGTCTTTCTAGGGAACACTATGTTGATAATAGAGCAACGGCTTGCAGTTGAAAGCAGTCAGTCAAGGTTGTCTATGGATTCCACTGCTAACTTGCTGCGATCAATCGACATGGAGCTTTAACCACAATTGAACAGCTAAGTTTCTCGTTCTTTCTTTTTTACATATATATGCGTAGATTGTTTTTACATCACTTAAAGTGAGGCTTAGAAATAAGGAAAATTATAAGGTTCTGTTAGGAATAAAAGCGCGATGAAATGCTGGTGGTGTAGATTGTGTGGATGTGTTAAAGAGATGATAGAGGACGTGACAATGGCATAAGAGATTAACGGGCATAGGAGAAATGAAAGACAGAAAGTGGACGTTGACGTAAAGCATAAACGAGACAAATTAACGGACGGATAAGGACAACATTGGCATATGGTTATATGCATTTGTTCATAATTGACCAACTGGGTTAGTCGGACCAAAATAAACACTAAACATTCCCACTTCTTGATATGATATGCATTCTGTGCACTCTGATCAAAAGCATACACACTCAATGGGATTTATAAAGTGCCCCTCCCATCCTTCGGTGGCAGATTTAAAATGGCGTTTTCTCATACAGTCCTGCCGAACTGTCCTTGTAGACAACAACTTATTTTTATTAAAAACAGTTCGTCTTTAAAAACAAAAAAAGCAGTTACCCATGAAGATATTGTTTGTATGTTTTCGTTCGATTCCAAACTTTTCAATCAATAAATCGGAATGTAATAAATTTGTGTTATATGCGCGTATATAAAGGCTGCGTAACTTTAACATAATCCCGTTTGTATATACATATAATAAATCTTCACATTATTTTAATTTAATAGTACGTATACGTCATGTTACTTTCAAAGGTATTAATGGTGCCTATGTATTCGCAAAGCAAAGGAGTCTTCTTTTTACTTTTAATGTAATATAAATAATATCGGCTTTAGAATAGTTAATGAGGGATGTGTTTCCAATGCACACACATCAAGGCAACATTTTAGTTATCTTGTTGTTGTTGTTTTTTTTTTTTTTTTTGCTGTGTATGCGCAGTGATATGTCAGACTTGAAGACCACAAAGCAATTGAAACTATTTTTAATCCCCTTTGGAGGAACATCGATCAAATTTCTTTTTATTCCAATGAAAAATAAGATACGTATGTATGTGTTGCCTTCAAACCAACTGATTGTATAAAATTGTGCATAAATGCGTTTCATTGATTATTGAAATGCATCTTTCTTGTCTTTTGTTCCGTTAAATAATTTTACACAAAAAGATTTTCAGCTCTGCTTTGCACGCTAAACAAACTTACATATGATATGCTATAGCAGGCGGAGATAGGGAGAGAGAGAGAGAGAGAGAGAGAGAGAGAGAGAGAGAGAGAGAGAGAGAGAGAAAGGCAACTAATCTAATATTAAAAATATATAAACAAAATCCTAAATAAGGATATTGTGTGTAAATAACTGGAAACGATTACATTTATAGTATATGCGTAGGGTGTACGTGTGTGTGTGTGTATGTGTGTGTGTGTGTGTGTGTGTGTGTGTGTGTGTGTTTGTTTGGGTGCTTGGGAGTGAATGGATGAGCGTACGTATTTCTCTAACAATCAATAATGAAGTAAAATGTGCATAATTAATTAAATATAAAATTCATCTGTGCAATCTGAGTGAATAATATAAAAATTTTGCACTTAAGAAGAAAAAATTGTTGTCTGTCGAATATACGTGGACGAATGAATTTTATATGTTATATGAAAAATTGATAAAAGAAAAACAAAAATATATTTTTCAGCATGACAGGTATCCTTTCGAGCATAAAAGGGTTCATAAAAATATACGCATACACACTCTCTCGCATGCACATCATAATGCTTACAAAAATAACTTTAAGAATTTATGTGAATTTTATCAAATATTTATTAAAATGCATTGTATGCATCTATCAATCACTGACCCGATATATATATATATATATATATATATATATATATTTATATATACTTGTGTATATGAAGGAAACTGAAATATGACAGAAATCTTTTATATTGGATTAAGGTTAAAGAAAAACAATATTCGTAAGGAAGACGGGACGGAGCGATGCGTTCAGGGAAAGTAAAGAAAGAATATCAATTTGTTACTGCATTTTAAAAAAGTGTGTTAATTGAAGTGTAAAAATTAAATTAGTTTTTCAAGCAAATAAACGCACATATACATGCTCACAATAACAACTATTATTTATTTATATGAGATGAGCAACCATATATATATTATATATATAAATATGTATAAACTATCTATATATATATATTTTTTTTTTTTTTATACATATATATATATGTATATACATGTATATAAGTAATACATCACTCAATAAGTTCATAGTATAACAATGTATTCACGAATGCATATGAGTTTTGGATAGTTTATGTCATCCTATGAACTTATTCAGTGATATTTTGTGGTGTGTATACGTTTTTGCAACCACAACTTTTCAACTTTTACCGAATTCAGAAAGATGCTTTAAAGAAAGAGTATGAAACTTGATATAGTTTTAGTCTTTTCCATCTGTCCGTCCTTCTAAGCAAATTTTGAAAACTAACACATAAAGCTCAAACTTGGTATATGTCTCTTTAGTTAAAGTAGTTACATCGATTTTGAGAACGATAATTATTCTCGTGACAGCCCACTTAAAAATCCGTAATATTCAAATCTTTTCGAAAATGGAAAATAGCAATGCTATTATCAAGTTGTCACAAGATTTAAGACCTAACTTTGATAGCTGGCAAAACAATTTATCCTGTTTATTTAAATAATAGGCCTTCAACTAAAACTATTGTTTCGGTCCATCCGCTCGGACGTTGCTAGAGTTCTAGAATTCGAAAACGTCAGTAGTGGAAGCTCCTCTTCTTCTGAAGAAAACAAAAACTATCAATATGTTTTTATTAAAATGCAATCTAGTATTTTCGTCTAATATTCTTGTCTCATTTTCGTCGAATTTTGCCTAATAAGGCTCTAGGGCTTTAAATAAATTCATTTACAACCAGAAGAGTTGGCTTAGCCTCGAAGCAACTATTAACTAAAGACGAGAAATAAAAACAAGTATATAGTTTAAAATTGTCATATCGAAATGGGCCCATTAGGTTTTCTAACTAACTAAGTTTCGAAATAGCAGAAAGGCGGAGATTTACTTGCTGCATTAACGCCTCGGTATCTAAATTGTTGAAATCATCAGTTAAAGATATCCAAAATTTTTCCTTGAATTATTAAAAAGCTAATTTTGAATCAATCGCTTGCTTCATTAACGCCTGAATATCTATAGTTTTTTCCAATTGCTTGTTAATGCTCGCGCTGATACTAACTTTGCGCTGCTTATAAAAGCGTATAGGTTATGCAAGATTCGCTCTAAGTTTGTATTTTTTATTATTTGAACTTTTTAAATTTACATGTATATATGTATATATATATATGTATAGCATTTTAATCTAAATTTATAAACTGTTGCCAAGGTTCCATAATTGTTTTTCACACTGGGTGAATATCTTATACGTTCGTTTGGTTGGAGTGAGTGTTCATTTCATTTCATTGATTAGAAATTCTCAGTAATTTGATTAGAAATATTTATAAATAATATCCCTTCACAAACATATGTATGTATGTACATATGCCTACATACTCACATATGCATATATATACTTATGTGCACACATTTAAGTGTATTAAGCATAAATACAAAACATATTTATATTGCACTCCTTATTTTTTGTGTTTGTCATGATTTTGTTTGTATCGTTGTGGTTGTTCTTGCTGTTATTATTATTATTATTATTATTATTATTGTTATTATTGTTCTCATTTTTATTATTATTTGGTTTTCATTACACGCACATATGGATGCATGTGTGTTTGTGTGCGCTATCAAATTGTTATTTATTTGAAAGGATAATTTGAATTTATATCAGTTTTGCGTTACTTTTCAATATATTCATAGTTCTTTCTTTTTTTTTTCTTTCTTTTCACTCATTTCCTTCTCTTTTTTTTTTCTCCTTCCTCTTCTTCCTGTTGTTGTTGTTTTTTACTATTTAAATAATAATCAGATATCTGTCTGAGCTTAATGCATTAAATGCACGCGATATTTATGTCTTTTTTTCCTTCGTAAATAAATACGAAGAACACAAAGCTGATATAAAATATCATTGATTTGTTATAGAACAATTTGGCACCATTATTTACACCCTTTTCCAATGGTGTTGTTGCTTGTTGTTGGTGTGTTCCCAGCTATAATATGAAATTTCTTTATTTTATCAAAAAAAAAAACGAAAACAAAAAAAAAAAAAACCGAAAAAACCTGTGAATGATTAGATTACTACTAAACACACCCATCAAATGGATAGTAAAATATACTTGGAAATATTAATTTTTTTTTTTCACAACTCGCGAGGAGTGAAGTTTACCTGCTTAGAACCTAATTGTAATAATGCCGTTTTCGAAGTTAATCAATGCAAACAGCTTATCGTAGCTAACCCTTGAAGTGTCCTTCCGACTAAAGTTATCGTAGACATTTCTTTAACGTATCTTTTTTGGCTTGAGTGAATTCTGGTTGTGATGAGCGGTGCAACTATAATTCAGCAAATTCTTTCATCCTAGGTTAGGTGATATGTTTAAACAAGCTAAGCACAGAAGAAGAGCTTAGGAACCTTAGCCTGTTTCTTGCGAAGATGATAAAGTTAAATTTACCGATCTTTCCACCTCTTTGAAGGGACGCTTAAATGCTGTTCGCATTTCTCAATAAATAAAAAAGAAAAACACGAACAAATGAACAAAAGTCGATTTGTCATTATCGCCATTGCTTGAGCCGGGCTGTTTCAGCGTTCCCCAATAAAAAACTTACACACTTCACAAAAGCACTACGGCTTTAGAAGATATAGTAGAAGTCTCTCAAAGTGTAATAAATCACTGCTTAAAGTAGTACGTTTCGTTGGCTCAATAGAGAGGGTAGTGCTTGTAAGTTTTTTCTCATCATTTTTTTTATCATTTTAAGGGATAATACCACTTTACCAACATAAAAAAAGCAATATTTTGACAATTTTTTTTTTTTTTTGGATGGAGTGAACAATTGCACTCAGGAAGTTAGGGAGACTATTAGGCATACATTTAAGTTTAGAATGAAAAGAAAAAAAAATGGATTCGGAAAAATATTAAAAAATGCATTCAACGCATTCTCGCTAGGTATGGTCGTTCTATGGTACGCGGCGTATCTGGTCTAAATAGAAGTTAACAAAAAGGGATGGAATCATTTAATGTACATTGTTATATATAGAGAACCGCGTACTGGATTTTAGATTATATGGATGTTTGTGTGATTGGCAAGTGTTTGAAGTATAAAGTTCAACTTTCGAGCGGAGAAAGGACACGTTTCTATTAATAAAAAAAGACACTTAGATTAACTTATCGAAGCTTTTCGACGTATTTTAAAAATACTGCGAAAAATTCTAATGAAAAAAATTAAAGTTCAAATTGCTTTAGCTATGCTGCGTATGAAAGTTAAAATTTTTTGAGTGCTGGCATCATAAAAATCTCCTTTTATGTTTAAATATTCCGATTTTATGGTCAAAAGAGTCTTTTTTGCTGCTGCTCTCAAAGAAAGAATGACAACTTATGGAAAAAATAATAAGAGAACTTCTAATTCTATAACCGAATATATAGCGGACTCCAAACACTTTATCCCAAACTTTGAAAATGGGTTAGCTACGCTAGCCCATTTCTTGGAAATAATTTTAAATGAAGATAAACACTTTCCAAGGAAATCTATTAGTATATTACAGCAGCTAAAAATTCTTAGGAAAGACAATAAGCTTCAATTTTCCAGCAGACATTCACAGAGGTATTCTTGTCGTGGAGCCTGGCAAAGATCTCGAAATTTTCTAAGAAAAAATTTTTTGCGGGTAACGAACTTTTCGTGGACATACTCTAGAAGGGGTTCAAAGCATCTTTGAAACCAATAAAAATAAGGATTCTTCCTTTCTCTTAATGATCCCTTAAATACCGACGAATATTATCGGGTCAAGAAACGGTCTTTTTCCGTGATTCAAAAAAGGCGTTACTTAATGTAACTTAACTGTAGCTTAAAATCTTAATAGCGTTGTCCTCCAAATTAGTTTTTTCTAGCTGCCGGTACGTCCAGCCCTATCAATTCTTAATCAGTCGATTATAAGTGATGGCTATAGGTTCATAAAAACAATTTCTACGATAGTGTGTTGAAATTTTTTTATTGATTTTATAACTAGTGTTTAATAAAAAATTTCTGTTAAAAGTCCCATTTTCAGATAATCTATAAACGTTTAAGATATTTTACAATTTTTTAATTTTGTGGCCAAAGTTGTCATGCAAAAAATGTTTCTTTTTTTAATTGCAGGAGCTGCTGTGCCGCTATTTTGTTTTTAAAAAGTTCATCAAAATTCTTATTTAAATATGTACATAAATGTACGAGAAACACTGTACAAATAACTTTACGTGACTCTTCTGAATTTTCCCTTTCGAGTATAAACCAATCGATCGGAATGATGGACGGATTCATGAAAATAGTTTCTTAAATATTTATCATGAATTCAAAAAAACAGTCAGACTTACTTACACTGCTTAACGACGTATATAAATCATGGCCCCACTGCATTAGAATTTATTGACAAACCTAATTTTCCCCCTTGTGATCTGGTTTTGATTTTATAAAAAAATTATTTTATTACAGCAGCCTCATATCAACCTTTAACTATCTTATGTTCGTTCTATAGGTTAGTCGTCTCTGTTTCATTTTATCAATTAATCATTTATTCCATAAATGATTCTTTACAGAAATTTTTCATTAACATACTTATGTGATATTTACTTATCGAGTGCGAATGGATTTTATGGAATTTTAATTAAAAATTGAAAAAACAAAAACTGAATATCCGCCTTAAACTCTTGTCAATGGTATTTTTGTAAGATTTTTGTAAATTGTAGCAAATTGTTGAAATCAGATCAATGTAAGATTTCAGTTACAGTAAGGTTTGCTTGAGTAGTTTTATGACTTGAAAATTATGCACCATATAAACGTATTTTGTAGTTTTATTATTATTCTAAAAAAGAAAAAAAAAGAAAGCAAGAAAAATAAAGAGGGTAAGACAGGAAAATTATAAGTTTCATTTTATGATTCTTCGTACTTGACAAAATCGCAAACATAAAAAACTTGATATAAAATCCGAAGAATTTGTAATAAAAATTAATAAAAACACTTTTGAAATTTTTATGAGCGTAATAAAATTATAAAATAAAATTATCAATAAAAATTTAAACTTTTGTATAAACAAAAACACAAGAAATATGATAAAAGAAAAGGAAAATTTAATTGTAAGAAATTATTTTAAGGAACACTTTAACAGTTAGTAGGTAGATAGGGTTAACTGACATCATTGAAATCGAAAAAGGTGATTGTCTCGCATATAAACCAAAATGGAAATTTTAGGTGAGAGAAAGGCGTATGAGCCATATTAACTAAGCAACTTAAGTTCATCATCCGTCCATCACCGAAGCATGTGAACATCAATCTCATATCTCTCTATATGTCTGTCCCTCTGTCCGCCTACGCAAAGTCTGTACCGGTCACAGAAGTAAAGCCAAAGACTTTAAATCTGGTAGAATTATTGGGTGTTGCTGCGATTTACTTTTATTCTTAGTACACCTTTCGTGTGGGAACTCTGCATTGTAACTTAGATAAGTTGACTTAGAGGGGCTATCGTTTGTTAACATATTTGTCTATAAAGTCTCTAAAGTCTATAAAGTACATATATTTTTGATCATCGTGAAATTCTGAATTGATTAAGCCATGCCCGTTCGTCTGTATGGTGCTGGTTGCTGACACTGTCCTGCTCGCTAAAGATAAGATATCTACTTCAAATTTGATAGAAATATCGGAAGCTTTGCATGCAAGTTGGTATTGAAAAAGGGCAATATTGGTTAGACCACAAGCTCGCAGTGGAGCGTAAACTCAACGAAGTTTCGTTTTTCTAAATAAAAGTTTGTGGCTTTTTGCTCACTTCTCACAAATTATTGAAGATAGAAGTCTGAAATTTTCGACATTTACTTTACGCAACGCTCCACTATTTATATGCAAAAGTGAAGAAAGTCGACAAAGTCCACATAAAGTGACAAGTAATTAAGTTTTCTTTTTCTTCACTTTTTTGAGTTTTTCTGCGTGAATAGATAAACGCCGCGTAGAACCTCGAAATATGTGTATGCTTTGTATGCGTGCAACACATTATTAAAAGCGATAACATAAATGTGTTTCCATCAAAAGGAAAAATCTGTCATGGGATCTCCACTATCCGTGCAAGACGGTGACGGTCAGAAGGCAATTAGGAAAGACAAAGAAGTAGGAACGTGCCGGTCTCAGCCTGTATAGGGTGTCTGCCTAATCGGTGTCAGTCAACTTTTACTGACTGGTTAGTAAACTCTACTGCACTTGGGATTTGAATATATATATATATATATATATGGCAATGGAATGAATTCAACTACAAACCATTCCTTATTAATTACAGCTACCGGAAACTGGAAGCGTAGTTACAAGGCGCGGGCAGTACGTTTAAACCAAGATTCTCAGGATTTTCTTGCTTTCGTTTTATTTCTTTTACTGCTTCACTCCACGTTTTTCATAAACACTTACTTACTATCCTTAATATATGATATAAGATCATTATCTATAAATGCATAAAAGGGTTAGTACAGACAGCCTATATAATAAGGCCAGTATCACGCACCTTAAACTATTAGCTTTAGTCACTTGGAAATAAAAATGTTTTGTAACAATAAATGCAAACTTGAAACCTTGTAAATTGTATGGAAATAACTTCACCCCTTTTATGACTAAAAAGGATTGTTTTATCGTCTCTGATTTATTAAAACGTTAGCTCAACAATCTTTATTATTGTTATTAGCGCTGGTCAATATTCTTGGCAAAGGTAAACTTTGCTTTATCCTCATAACGAAAAGTAGTGATATAATAATTCATCAAAGCGTTTGTGGCCCCCATGGAGACACTTTTACCTATAACATCCTTATGTCGGAATATCTCGTGGACGCTATACAGTTACAAATTTATAGTATAGTAATAAAATAATTAAGTATAGCGAATATGCACAATTTTGAATGCAAAGTCGTTCGTTAGCGGTGAGTGACCTTACAATTTAACCAGAAGTAAGCTTTCGAATGGAATAAAAATGTACTTTTATACTTCGGCTAAATGAACTTTGTACGAAACGTAAGTGGTATCCAAGATTCGTTTCGAAATTTATTTTGCTTTTTTAATCGTTTCCTTTAAGATTTCACTTTTTCTATTGGCGTAAAAATGTTAATGTTATACTATCGTCTGCATATAATCTAATATGTACTCTATTATCCTTTACATCCTTCAAATATCAGTTAAGGGTTTTCTGACATGCAATTCTAAAAACAATTATTATAAGCAGTAAGCAAATTTCTACACCTTGTTCTTCTGTTTCCATATACAAAAATATTAAACGTTAAAATATTGAGTTTAGAATAGAGCAGAGTAAGGTTTGACATGACGACATTGCATTATTATACAACACCTTAAGAAATTTTGTTAATAGCTTTTAAGCTAATTATTATTACATTTTCAGATCTAAATGTTTATTACGTTCATTAAATATTTATATGCAACTTATAAAAATATTTTCGGCTGATATGTCTTCGTAGCATAGTACGGAGGGAGACTACGCACAACACGAGCATAACTAAATTTTAGGAGATCCTTGATGCAAATCCAAAAATTTGAAAGGACTGTAATCAGCAACAACTCAGGTGCTTAGGGTTTTACTTTGGAAGTTAAAAGTTGCTTTACAACACTGCCTGCTCTTTAAGAATGTATAAAATATTTACTAAGAGCATTTTCTTTAAACGAAGTGGAACTACTCTTCATAAGACGGCAACGCAAACTGAACAACAAAGCTATTCGTACGAGAAGTCTTTAAGCCTAAATAGTATTCTTTTGCTTGCTAAAGCTTTTTCTATCATTTATTTAATAGAATTTAAAATCCGATTATAAAACATTTCATCCGAACTGCGGTCATTGGCAGTGTAAACGGAACAAAACACTTTGAAATAATAAATAGTGAGGTACTTAAAGTTTATATCATGTCACAAATTACGAATTTTTACAAATATAATTACTATCGCGTTTAAAAACACTTTTAAAAACTTATCTATAGTAACAAGAGATGTCCCTATGTTTTAACTTTTGCAGCGGAATTAATTGCCTAATCAGACGAAACCAATAGGCTTATTAGATAATTTACGAACGATCTTCTCTGCCTCCCAGCTTGCAAGGTAACCCTTTTTCGGGAGAGATCCTATTGCGTGAGTGAAGTACCAGATATGACGGATGGTTCCCCTCTAAGCAAGGCGGGGCCTATCTGCATCTCTAATTATTTAATGCCCACGCGGCGAGTAATCCTTGGAAGACTGCACCTAGCAATCAAGCCCCACACGGTGTTTCCGCTGAAGTATCCACAACACTATCATTTTTGCTTACTTTCCCCGAAAGCTTGTTACAGAGCAAATCTGACCTCACAAGTACAATAGTTTTAGTCGGTAATGTATTAGAATTATCCGCATTACGGGAGTCATATCGACCTAACAACAGAATACCAAATCATAATATTATTTCATAATAATTTATAAAAAATTCTCAAGCTATTATTTGCTTAAGAAATAAGTCCGACAAGAATAGAATACCGTCGAGATTTTACTATCGATTTCTGTTATTTCTTTAATAAGATAACTCGGCAGAGAAGAAGATGTAATTGAAATGCGGACATAATTCAGCGAAAGAGGCGAAGAGACGTCTGGCAAGCGAGAGAATTACAATGTCGACAACCCATGACTACGGTAAGGAAGGGAATTAATATAATTTTAATGTTCGTGGCAGTTATTCAATGCCTGAGTAAATCTTCCGTAACAGAGCTTTGGTTATTGATGGTCGAATAGAAACATTATAAGTTATCGTCATTTCATAAAGGCGGTGAATCAACGACGCTTTACTACTAAGGAAATACCAAACATAAAAAATTTCCTCTTCTCCAAAGAAGGTAATATCCTAAGTCATAATTAAAAGTACAGTAGAGCATACGTGGGCGTAGCTGTAGTCAGTGCTCAACCGGTGAAGGTGTAACACTTATCGATAGTGATAGACATACCCACCAGGCTACGACCATTCCCTATCTCTCCCTCTCATCCTTGCTTCCTTCTCACAGGCATCGCGTTACACGTAAAGGGTCCACTCTATGAATAATTGGTCATATTAAAAAACAAAAAAGGGAAGATAATTATTTCCAACAAAAAATTCGTGAAAAAGAAATAATCGTCTAAAAAGCATCTCAAATATCCACATATAATGTTTATAAAGCTGTAAAGATGAAACTCGCGGAATACCATTGTGAGTAAAACGAGTTTGACGAAAGATAAAATTGAATAAATCGACGAGTTGCCCAAGAGCCAGATGTCAAACTGGAGCGTTACAAACTGATGCAATAGAATTTCTTTTTTATTCATAGATTGATTACCAAAGGCTTTTGGAGAAGATAATAACCATCAGTAAGATCTTAAATAAAAATTCGATAAACTCGTGTAGTTTAAACAGAACTGAATGCAGTTTTTCCTGATGACAAGGTTTTCGCCAAATCCGATTAACAAAGGCAAAATGGATAAACATAAGCAGTAGCTTTTTAGTAAAGGTATTATGTTGGGGTAGGTTGGCGACGGTCTTCTTGATATTCAACATTGTCTCCATTATATTTTAGAAAAATTAGCACAGCTTACCATAGAACACAACCTACGTAACCAAGTTTGACTTAGGCATAGAAACTATCTGGCTATTTGTTTACTCCAGTTCGCTTGTAAACCTGGCTGTTCGTCCACCCAAGTATTCGTTTATCTATCCGTTTATTTGTGGGTTCCCGTGTTCATTCAATTTGTGTATCAATGTGTCGATATATTTGTCTCTCTGTACTTCTGCTTGCTTCGCTTCCGTCTAGGCTTTAATCTATCTGTCAGCATGTTCATCCACTTGTTCACTTGTTCATCGATCTGTTGGCTTGCTAGAACTATCTATTTTAAATTTCATACAGATCTCTGTTTTTTTATAATAAATTTATTGTTGACCATCTCTGATGCAATCGTCATGCCTTCATTGTATAATGGAGCTAATGAATTGATGAGAAAGCAGCGAAAAAAATCCTACAAAATAACAAAAACTTAAACTTTCATTGCACAATATTTCATCATAATGCGTTTTTTTTTTTCATTGCAAAATGGCGTCAGTTTGGTCTACAACGAAAACTTATCACATTTATGCCATAAGACGTCTGATAAAAAATTTGGTAAATAAAATAAATGGCCTAAGTAACTATGTAAAAAAAAAAAAGAGAAAACAACTACAATGTATTACATATATGAGCCAGGTTAGTACTATAGATATGTAGTCGTCTTTCTTCCTTTCATACATCGTTTGAAAATTCAAAATAAATAATAAATAAATCGGGGTGAATCAAATACGAATGAATGGCACTTACTCACGTACTAGCCTTTTTTAATATAACAAAATTTTCGCTTTCAATTTTAAATCAAAAAAAAAAAAAAAGAAAAAAACAAGAGAACAATATATAAACAAACCTGCAAAGCCAAAGATGTTATACAAAACTAAGAAAACTGATTATATTGGTGTACTGTACGTACAACACAACCGCTTACAAACTCATAGAAAAAAAGTATAAAGTTTGTTTACAAACTTTAAATAATATAATAACAACAACAATAGTAAAATTTTACTATACAAAAAAAAAGTTAAAAGGCTCCTGTGCTTTTTTTTTCCTCGATTCTTAACATTGACACACTCTGCATATGTGCAGGGGAGGAGTTGAACTATATAGAGAAAGGAAACAGCAGCGGCTCTTTAGCAAACATGTGGAATTCTTGTGACACACACAAATACAATAAAAAAAGTTTATATTGGTAAAAGTTTATAAGTTTGGGGTCAGTTAGACTCTGCCTTTTATTTTTTTTTTTTGTTTTTTTTTCTGTTTTGAGAATAATGCTTTATTTCTTTTGAGATTCTTTCCTTTTCTTTTGGCTTTCTTACTCCTTCGTCGATAAGATTATACAACACATTGTGGCTTCTGGGTGAACATTCAGTTTTCTTATACTTAAATCATATGTATATTTTGTAGGTATTTGTATATGTGATGATGCAAGGTGTTTTTTTTATAAAATAAATGTAGGGTAGTTTTTGCAAAAACGTGACTTAACTTTACTAAAGTACACATATACTTATATATATTTAAGTGTTTGCTTATATGTATACGCACACACACACACACACAAGCAAATCTATGTATGCAAGTATTTATTTTCTATCTGGAAAAGATAGATTGTGTTTTCATATAGAAGTTGACATGTGCCGAATTGTTTTAGCTTTAACCTTTCAGGTTTTGTTTCATTTAAATCAAAAGAAAAACGAGATACGATAAAAAAAGGGTACGCGTAGACTATCGTTAGAGAAGGAAAGAAATATTTGTTGATTTTATAAATTCTCTTATGGAAAATTTGCTTACATAGCTTAAGAAATTATTGCTTTAAGATCTATCTTATAGGAAATATCGGAGAAGTAGAAAATCACGGAAAAATGAACTTCTTCTGCTAGTAATGCGTATTGTTTTAACATCTACGTGATGAAGAAAAAACTAAAATGGAGGGCATGAACTCGGTTGAGGAATCGACTGGCGATTTCAATTTAAATGGATAGGAAACCCTTTAGGATATTAAGGAAAGATACGATATTTCCACTTTAAAGAGGAAAATTCTTATTGGGAGAAAGTCGTACTTTTTACTTGAAGGACTTGTTTCTTAATATGGCGAGAGAAAAGATGTTTGGAGATATAGCCCGATGAAAAGCTTCCTACCTACATGTTTCAGTTTCGCAAAAATATGGAAAAATTTGCTTCCATAAAAAGATTTCCAATGTTTTTAGTATTAACAAAAAAAAAAAAAAAAAGATCTCTAAATATGTCCACAAACCCCCAAAATATTAACTAGGAATAAGTTCAAAGGAAATATGGAAAGGCCTCAATTCTTAATCAAACTTCCTTAAGATAACGACAACAGAACTTTTTTTTTAAGGAAAATATTGTGCATGCATGTACTAGCTACCATCATTTTTCATGAATTCTCACTTATGCGTACAAGAAAGTTTGCGATTGTGTAATAATACATTTATATCTTTTTCTGCATTTGTTTTGTGCTGTCTATCCGCCCGCAATGTCTTTTCGTTAATGTGTGTGCGTAACTCCTCGCTTTTTTCTCTCAGTGGTGGTATATTAATGTACTAAATGATCGATTCATTCATCTGCTGTTTTGTTGTACGTTCGCTTGCTGCCAAGTCTGTTCGCGCAATTACTACTATTAAACCTCTCACCTAAGTATTCGTGGTTGGTTTGGTTGATTTACTGAATTGTTTGCATAGCTTTGCATCCTTTTGTCGGCCTCTCTTTCTCCTTATCTGGTCGCCTGTCGGGAGCCTCAGTTGTTCGCCGCTATATTCACAACCACCGATTGCTCAATTAATATTTTAGCTGTCTGTTCCTATTTTTATGCGCTTTTATATTTACACGTGTCCGCTTGCTTATTGCAACTGCTCCCTGTTTTTCAAACGTCCTTGTAAACGCTTGTGTACACAGACACCAGTTCGTTTGTCCGCTATTACATCCACTTCGATCACCAGCTGGATCAAGTAAGTTTTTCTTTCTTTATCTGTCGACCAGCACGTCCGTCCACAGTCTCATGTCTAGTTTTCTGTTTGCTCTGTTAGTTCCTTTCTCCATATACCTACGAACTCATTTGTCTACTTATCTGCCTACCCGTCAATTTGAAATTTGCCTATCTATGAATGAGATTATTTTTCTCTGTTGGTTCAACTCATCGCTCATCATTACCCTTACCACGTACGTCTCATTGTTTAGACAGACTCATATAAATTTAGAAAGCTTAAAGACTGTCCTGACAGTTTTTTTAGACGAAAATGGAGAAGACGAAGGGAATTCGTACACCTTTAACATATTTGTAAAAGTAAAGTATTTCGAATGAGGTTTAACAACACTTTTTTTTTTGTTTTAGTTTTCTAAACAGTTATAATAGTAACTTCTAATGAGAGCCTTAAAAGGCTAAAATAAATGGAAAAAGTACATAAAAATAAAAATGTTTACTAACTACCTGAGAGAGCGTCTTACGTGGAGCAAATTTTGAAAATACACACCTAAACATAGCTTAAACATATGCTTGTTTAGTTAGTTGCGAAAATATAACCATTCATAACATATATACATAGTATAATATACACCTATGTACAATACATACATGCACACATGCATATAATAGAATATTTATATTTATATAAAAAGAAGAATAAACTTACAACTCAAACCGAGTTTGATAAGCAATTTTTTATATAACTAAGCTACATTTTCACCACACGCACTTAGGCACACAACGACAACATGTGAAAATAACAAAACAACAACAATAATCAAGAAAGGAAAAAATAAATCGTTTGTATACAACTAAGCCAAATCGGTTAGTTACAAAATAATCCCTAGTCACCGTTCCAGTAATAATATCGATTATGGTTAACACCTTCAAAAACCCAACTCATTCGAAAATCTAAATTCTTGAAAAATCCATTTCTGAGTAGAACAATGCGCCCACATTCATTTGTTCCTACAAGCACACACATATACCTACTACGTACACTTGTATGTATATAGATATTCTTATGTAATTGTTTAAAATAATTTTTTATATTTATCTCATCTCATCTCTCACTATCTCTCTCACTCTTTTTTTATATATATAGCTGTCTCTTATACACATCTAGATGTGTATAAGAGACAGTATATCTACTACGTACACTTGTATGTATATAGATATTCTTATGTAATTGTTTAAAATAATTTTTTATATTTATCTCATCTCATCTCTCACTATCTCTCTCACTCTTTTTTTATATATATACAGATAAATATAAGAAAATATTTAAAACAATTGCATAAGTTGGCCGCATTCTAAAATAGATTTCGAAATCAATTGCTTTCTCACACTCAATTGATATCATTGCACATATTTCCTACGTCGAATGTGAAACTTTTTCTTAGCGTACAATTGATGTATTAGAGAAAGGAGAGAATAGGAAAATTTATCATATAATAGAGTTAAAGAAATGGGATACAAATATGTCCATAACATGTACATATATGTACAAGTATGTTTTTATTTTTATTAAAAAAGACGTACCTACACAACTACAGAAGAGCGCAATTGTATGGGTAGTTCGTTAACTGTAAAGCTTAGGGCCAGTTTAGGAGTTTAATGTTAACCGATAAGCACACAAAACTCACAAACATATATAGACATTTACGTTCAGATAAGTATATGTGCATATATACGTATATATATAAATACAAAAAGGTTTAATATCACCCTTCGCAAAACACCGCCAGCACAGACTACCACAACAATTTGCAAATATACTTACAAACTACTACTATTCTCTACTTATATGTATACACAACATTGGGCTATAGTTCATAAAAAGCCAAAAAACACATAAGTTGTATCTTAACGAAACGAACAACAAACATACATATATAATATCCTTAGCATATACCCACATATACACATACAAAAGAAAGTATCCAAGAAAGTATTTTTGCTTCACAGATTCTGAGAAATCTTCCTTCTACAACCAACGTTTCATTTGACTCTCTTCCCTTTCTTCTTTCCATGGTAGATGTGTTTTTTTTGCTTCGTTGTTTTTTTTTTTTTTGATATGTCCTTCTAGCCCATAACCCACAACCCACAACACCCATAACTCATTTATCAATTCTCACTTCTTTTCAAAGCAACAACAGCTTTAGACCAATATTAAAGCCATCATAGTAATCGAAGTAAACGGTAGAGGAAGACGTTGGAGAAAAAGTACAACACTTGGTGTTCTAACGTCACAATTGGGAAAAATAAAAGGAAAAGTAAAACTATAAGACTTAAGAGAAGACCATCTTCTTCTTTTTCACCCTTTTTCACACATGAAAAGGGCAAAATAATACTTGGATAATATATATAATATATATGTATATACATATATATAAATATATATAGATGTCTTGGCACACTCGTACTCATGCTCGTATTCGTACTCACACTCACACTTATACTTATTCATTTGTTGTAAGTGTCTGTTGTAATGGTCATTATGTCTGTCACTTCCGTTTCCTTATTTTGTGTTTTTGTTATTTTTGTTGTTGTTATCGTTATACACACGCATATTATTGCAAAACATTTAAACTCAACTCCGTTACTACTGTCATTGTTTGCCATCTTCATCATTATTATTATTATTATTATTATTATTATTATAATCATTATCATCATTACCATCGTTATCAACGAGAGTAAGAGAGGCGGAATTTTGATGAAGGGTTGCCAACTCTGTCAAGAATGTGATGTTTTCTCAACTCTCAAAATTTATGACTACACAATAGAATAACAAACACTCACAAAAGAACTTTGGCATTCTTTTTTGACAAATATTTGTTTAATGATCTCTCAGTGATCTTACTTATAGTAAAGAGGTAAGTTTGATAGGGTAGTGACGCATGGTTTTCACAATAAAGTAAGGTAAACTGAGCCTTTTCAAAAGAAACCCTAAAACGTATGATATATTTTAATGTGAAATGCCCCCTTACGATTATAGCTTTCTACCTGACTTGTTTTAAGATAAAGTTCGAACGACTGAGTTGTGTTTTTTTAGGATCGCGTAGGTTTTTTTTACAATCTTCAACAATCAATATTTATAGGAACTTATATTTACAATGGATACCGCCGGTTTTGATATTTGGAATCAACTCTCTTGACTCGACTGACTTTCCCTTCTGGAAATATTCTGTTTATACCAAATAAGCTACCAATACGTTTCTTGGAGTCTTGGCCGTTTGAATATTACGAATCAACTCTCTTGACTGGATTACCACGGCCTGCCGCAAATAGTCCGCCTTTCGACAAAAAAGCTATAAGACTTAAATTTTAACATTTTTGTGTTAACGTCATTTTTTGCGAAATGTTCTGCGAATTGTTGCTAATCCTTTCGCTAGTCGACTAGTGCTTCGGCAGGTAAAGCGTTATGGATGAGTATTTGCTTTTACTATTTTTAGAATTTGGTTTCTTAGAAAATCGTTGAGGTTTCATGCAGGCTCATTTTATCAAAGGCACGAGTTCCGTAACGATATCATATATTATAGAATAACATGTAGCATATAATATCTGTTTACATTCTGAATTTATTTGAGTATGATAAACTTAATATCGTTCGTAGCCGTTGAAAATTGATTAGAACCAGACACCTTAACAGCAACTTCTTTCAGCTTTATACTATTTCTCTATGAGTGCTCTTGACATACTCCACTTTCGATTCATTATCGATAACATGTAACGTCTTCAAAGATCCAGTTCAAAGCGGATGATCTAAAATACTACAATTTTTATTTACGTTAACAATATTGTTGGATATATTGTGTAGAAAACCTCAAACTATAGTCATCTGAAAGAGCACATTAAACGCACGGCTTGACAGGTTGCATCTTAATGTAGCGCTGGAGCTCAATGTAAAGCTATCCATTTTCCTCTACAAGGTGATGTACTATATTTATATATACCTATATATCTGATCTGAATTAAAAAATAATTTTTTTATTTAATTATTCTTAGTCGGTTCGAAAATATGGCTTACATTTCAAATCAAATCTGATATCTATAAATAATAAACGTGGATATATAATAGTTCCACTAGTAAGTAAGAGTAGCAGTCATGTCAGATGAAGAGGTTACCCGATATTCTCGGCAAATATCAATATGAAAGAGACTATTTTCGTTCTGCTAAAGTGAAAAAGTCAGGGGTAATGTAAAACAGAACGAAAAACTACGTTTAATATGATTGATGCCAATATAATTAGGGTTATGTAGCGTAGTAAAGCGGAGTAAATATTCAATTTTCGCGAATGTTTTATCAAATAGAAAATGAAAACGAGTGCGCGCGAAGAAATATGTATACATTATTCCGAAAATTATATATGTATACTATAATTTCGGACAAGGAAACATACTGAAATGTATAAAATTTTCGAACACAAAGAATATTTATTTTATTTATGGGATTTTTATTTATTTTTAATTTTCAATGGCTATTAATTTCTCATACTTTGGTTGTGTATGAATGCATTAAAAAAAAAAATGAATAAATTATTTCTTATCAACTTTAATTATTTTTAATTTGATTTGATTTTAATTTAAAAGCACTTCATTTAGATGTGATTTAATTTAGTTGGAAACTCTGTGCTTCGAAGAAAAATAAAATACCGTATAATGTATGTAATGGGTGGGCGATTGGGCAGACAGAAATATCGCTTCGCTTACAATTCTGATTTCTTAGGAGTGTGTTTATATTCAAATGCACATATATGTGTATACGCTTTTCTTAAAACATAAGAATAAATTCTCTTTTTATTGTTTCTCTTCATATTTGCAAATAATATAGTATTGTAATACTTGCTGTTGCTGTTTCTTCTTCTTTTTCTTGCTCTTGTGCAGAAAGTATAAGAACATCTCAGACGGTTTTTCTATAACATCAGTCATCCAAGCAGACACATATATGCATAACCATAATATATAAATATATATATATAGAAATATATATATGTATGTATTTGTGTGTACATGTGCATGTCTATAAAGACGTATTCATACAAACGCAAGTACACACATCCATGATCACATCTGTTGTGCAATGTATAGCCAACAAACATTTTACACCCCATATAAGAAGAAAAAGATAAAAGGAAGAAAACTAACACAAACCTATTGTGAAGAATATATTTGTATTTTGTTATGTATAGCGTTTTGCGGCTAGTTTGATGTATTACTCCGGCAACGGCGTAATGTTTAAAGGGCCATAGCATCTCCAGTCTAATATGTCTGACAGTTTATTTGTCTACTTAGCCGTTCGACTGTTTTTAGTTATCAAACTGTCGTCGCTAAGTTTGTCTATATCATTTATATAATGTTGTCTGATGTAATTGTTGTTGTTGTTGTTGTTGTTCTCCATATTTTTGTTTCTTTCTTTTTTTTTTTTTGTATGTCAACTTTCTGTGAAAACTTTAACGTATGAAATATTTTTACATTCACATACGTATTAAATGGAAATAGACAGCCGTTAAGTATAGGCATTTTTGGCATTTCACAAAGTACTGAGTTTCAAGCCACGCACACGCTCTCACATACTTTGAGATATCTGCTATGCATTTGTATGATTTTGATATTCTGTTAACTAATACTGCTGTGTATATAAATATATATATATATGTATATATATATATACATCGATGTATTTCTAATGTGTACCAGTTTATGGTCAAAGCTTTAACATATTATACTGAATTTTGTTGCTCTTGTTGCTGTCGTTGTTGTTATTTGGATCTTTTTTTTATATTCATCATCTGTACACGCTATGTTAATGTTTTATGTTGTTGTTATTATTATTATTGTAGAGTTTTTACGGTATTTTCTATAATACATCATCGACAAACATGTTTGTAAAGTGGAAATATAGTGTATATATATATATATATATATATATAATATAGTGTATATATATACATATATAGATATTTATATGAATATACTTTAACATTTATGCATACGTTTGTATTTTATACAGAAAACTTGTCGTTTGCTCTCTCCCAACGTCAACTATCACATAAACACACACACACATAGCCACACACTCGCGCATACTAAAAATATCATTCATATAAAATCTCTCTTTATAACTGTACAAATATATATATATATTGGTTTGTGTATATGTTTGTATGTTTGTGTATTTGTGTGTGTAAGAACAACAATTGCAAGGACATGCGTTAGCAATGATGGTAATAGTAATGGGTAATGGTGCTAGTAATGCTTATGATGTGTCTGAGTACGTTTTAGGTATGATTTTGATGTATGTACGTATGTGTATGTAGATAAAGGAGGTTAAATAGAAGCTGAGAGTTATGGTGTTAGGGAAGTTTGTTGTTTGGTTATTTAGATTTTAGTTTCATTTCTATTATTTTTCATTTTTTTTTTTTTTTTGTGTCGTATTATTTTACTCTGTCCGGTTTGCCAGTTGAATATTAGAGAAGAGTCTACTAGCAAAGGCAAGAGCGGAGAAAACGGGGAGAAAGTCTCTACATTTATATAAATATGTATGAACAAGTATTTGTTTAGGATACTACAATGATTATAAAACAGTACACATTAAAAACTAAATGTGCAAAAAACTACAGATGCTGTTTGCTTCTGATGATGATAGTGTTGTTGCTGAGGTGGATATATGCGAAAGGCATATATAGTTAAAAGAGTAGAGAGAGAGCATTAAATATTTGTTAGGCAATATATATTATATATATGCACAGACACATATACTTACATACATACATACATACATACACACATACATATATGCATACATACATGCATGCACACAAATATATATAAGAAATGTGGGCCAATTTAGGGCTTTTTAGCCTAACACATGCGTATGTAGATATGTGTGAATAACATATTACTTTTATTGTTGTTGGTTTTAGTTGGCGTGAATTTCTCCGTGTATAAACTATGACATATCGAATATACGTTTTATTCGTTAGTTTTATATTAGAATTGCGTAATTCATTAAGAGTACACAATATCGTCAACAATAGCAACAACACAAAAACAGTAATAGCAATAGAATATAACAACAATAATGTTATATGGCGGCTGAACGTTTGAAATGATGAATTGTATGTATTTATGTATGCATAAATGTGTAAATATATGTTGAGATGTATGTGTATTTGTGGGTGCAAAAAAAGTTGTGGTTAGTTTTGTAAAGTATTAAAAGTACTTATATATGCATGCAGCTATCCACTTGTATACACAAAATTTGTAACACGCACACAAACTCTATCTAAACACATTTCGTAGAGGCTATCCATACGTATATTATTTAATATAGATATATATGTTTGCATGAAAACGTAAACAAGGGTGAGATACTTTCGCATTTATATATGTATCTCAAAAAAAGTAATTTTTATTTGAATTCTAAACGCTTTTCGTTTCATATAATTCTCATTGTAAATGTTAAAGGCATATGTGCGAATGGTATGCATGATGTTATATATATATATATATGATTATATATGATTGTGTGTGTGCGTGCGTGTGTGTGTGCGTATATAGTTTTTATGCATATATTGAAATTTTATATAAATTAAACTATAAATTGATCAATAAATATATATCTCTATATGCACACATATGCAGAAATTTTGAACATTCAATAGAAAGACAAAAAAAAAAAATATATGTATAAAACAAAAGTTTTTTTAGTACTTTTTCCAGTTAACTATGAAAGTTTATTACGAATACTAAGCACTTCATGTTAAGGTTTCATAATATTATAAATCGCTTAAAGTTATTATTAAAAAGAATTTAAATCACTTTTGGAAAACGATTAGAAATTTTCTTCTTTTTTTTTCGGCAAAATTCGCAATTAAGTTTTTCAAACAGAGGAAATTTTCTACAGAAATCAAATAGAATGCTCTAGGCCTTTACAATTGGGCCTTCGTACAATAGACGAAATCACGCCCGTACATGTCTATATGTGTACACACATACATTTCATTTGTGTATATATATACATGCCCAAGACTGTGCAACTAAGTTTCGAAAGGTTTTTGATCCATCGAAAAGGTGTACCGGCCTAGCCATACATTTTTGCCATATCGCTGGCAACACATGCATCTCGCGATAATAAAACGATGCATCTTCGGCTCGAAACTGATCAACGAAATGATTGGTGCATCGAGTGTAGCCCAGCCAAGTGATAAAGAAAAGCGGCCATGACATGCGTTAGCAGATTCCTTTTCAACATTTCGATGATGTCGTATAGGATGAAAAGCAACGGCACGGCGCGTTATCGTGCTGCAGTATCACTCACTCGACTCAGGCGTTTTCATTCTGGTTGTTTTCAAAATAATACCCGCTTTAAATTGATCAGACGTCGTCGATAGTGATGCCTCTTGACAGTTTCGTTTTGTTTCAGTACGCGATTACCTTCTGATTTCAACAAACGCACTGCATTGCCTTCTTTTCGGATCGATTTGATTGTGCCGCGAACGCTTCAATACGTCCCCAGGTGAGAATCGCGATTGCTTGCGTTTGCGATTTTCAAAGTACATACGCATCTCAAAGCCAGTAACATTTAGGAAAGTCTTTGTCTTATGCCACAAACGACAAGTTCCGGAACTGTTCGAAGATGTTCGATTTTCCACCCAACATTTGGAAATACCTTGGCACTGGTCACATTTAATGTCTTTGCAAGTTCATTTTGTGTTCGATACGTATATCGTCTTCATCCAATTTAGTAATTGTTTTTGGTCCTCCTTGTTCTCAGTGTTCAAATTTTTGAGTTGTTTAAGATAGTTTTTGTCCTTCATCCTATACGTAATTCAATTGAAGATTTGCTTCAGCTGAATGTTGTTTCAAGTGAAAGCAGAAAAACAAAGCTTAACTTTGCGATATGTGTCGATACTACAACTGATTACTTCTAATAAGTAAAGGGATGTCCAACTTAAATTAACCAAAACCTTAACCGTGCTGTTAGAACCACTTACTTTCTTAGTTGCGCAACTAATACATTGAATATGGTGGTAAACTTTGTGAAGTGTAATACTCTTTCCGTCCGAAAATATAACACACATTTTATAAAAAAACTGGTATAAATTGAATTACTGTTAACTTTCCATTTCTACAGCCATCACCGAATGGAAATGTATAAAATTCTTCCTTCCTCTCATTATGCATTACGTGTCCTTTTGATTAGAATGCTTGATTTAGCCCTATTCTTATGTTTGCTCGTGCACAAAAATGGACCAATGCAAGCCATTTTCAATAGGACTGGTCGCAAGGCTAAAACACGTTAGTGTAGCAAGTTTCGCAAAGACCTCCAAAAATTCAGGAACTGTAGTTTAAACACAAAAACACATGGATCGACATCAGACGAGTAGACAGATAGCTGGACAGACATGCTTAAATCGATTCATAAAACAATTCCCAACAGTTCGATAAAACAAAATGTGGGTCTATTGTAAGTCCTTCTGGATGTTACAAAGATTTGCATAAACTTAATGTAGGTAAATATTCTACGACAAATGTTGCGCAGTATACCTATTAACAACATAGGATCGTCGTTGCGGCCGTTTGCACCTACAATCACGCAAATTGGATGGATATTCATCGCATTAAAGCCAACGTATTCATCTCGAATGAGATAATATGTTGTTCTTATTTGCCCTTTAGTTTCGATAGTATTTCAAGTGAATTGCAGGTGTCAGCGTTTAAAATATTTTGAAAAAATTAAACAAAAACAAACCAAAATACGACAAGATAGACGCACAGAAAAATGTTCATGATTACTGTCACAATTAAAACAATCAAAAACATAGATACTTTCTAGGATATTTTTGCATATTAAAAAAAAAAGTCATAGCCTAAACCTGGACCACACCTTCAATTTCCCAAACGCAAAGCAAAAAGGCGTAACACAATTGATCCTTCTTCGCTTAAGACTTCCTTTTTACAGGGATAATAATATAATAACTTATTGACGTTCTCGTAATGGTTAAGTTTAATTTATGCTAATTGAAAGTTAACGTTTATTTACTCCTCGAAAGAAAACGTCCGTGATCGGAAGAACATTAAACATCCCGTAAGGGTTTGAGTTTTACAATTCAGTTAACTTAACACTGATTTTATTTTAATAGATCTAAGGTGTTTCGTATATTCAGTTGGAAGGAGAACACGTAAGAATTTAATTTGTTCTCCTAAGCATACGGTTAGTTGTGTGTTGATGAACCCAAAAGTTTACTAAGTTGAAGGATAGTCAGCAAACACATTCCATATATATATATATGTATATATATATACATATACAATATACATATACAATACATATATGTATGTGAATAACTTTTAATAGGATCGCGTGTGTATTTCGGGGCGTTAATGAAAGCTGAGCGTGAGGTTACAAAAGGTCTGCTTCGCTTCCAAAAACGGATACACGTACATATATTTATTGCTTAACAAACAGAAAACTACAATTCATCTTTTTACATGGCATTCGGAGTTCGTTTTTCGCTTACTTTACGAGCAAATGATTATATTTTACTTACGTATATAAGTACGAGTAATAGGACCAACGTGCATGTATCTTTTGTTTTTTGTTTCAAGGAAAAGAAAACCTTTCAAATGGAATGGAAAGGGAATTGTGTTTGTATAGGAATATATTAAAATATTGTAGAGTTTATATGTAACTATAAGCAAAGATGCGGTGGGATGTTAGCTTCGAGAGGATAGTTTAAAACTTAACCAGCTGCTGCTGTAAACGACTGAAGGACGTTTTTGTTCTTGAGTTTGTCGTATACCATATATTTTAGAAATATAAAGTTATGCTAATAACTTTTAGTTTTTTTTTCTTATGATAGCAGCGTTGCCCTTGCTGGTGCTGATTTAACGCAGGCAAAAAATGGATATCTTATGTAGAACGCACACCCTTATATTTTCCATATTATAGTACATACTCACAATAAATGCGATACTGTTTTGTTAATCTTAGAGACACAAATTTTCTACAGATAAGTATGCTTTAAATATTATTTAGCGATTTCCATGGAAGTTAGACGCCCGTTTTCGAAACTGTCCTAAATACTTATGAATATTTACTGTTTCCTATGTTAAATATTTAAAAAACGACGAATAGGGATGCGGGCAGAGGGACATCGCTGAATCGCTGCAGACTCGCGCGCTGCCCATAAGTATTGACATACAAAAAAATTCAAGAATTTAGCGGTGCATATATCGGAACATAGCAAAAGAAGGTGCTTAGGGCTTTTGTTTAATTATATGAAAAGTATTTCGATTTTTTGCCTGAAAAAAATGATTGAAAAAGTTAGAATTACATAAAAGGACGACTTACCGGTGTTACAGAAAATCAAAATTTTTGTATTTTTCTTTCCGAATGACCAATCGATCGATTGAAAGTTCTTTATATGTATATCACGATGATGAAGAAAGAGGAAAACCTCACAGAGACATTGGTTACAGCGTGGGAGGTGAGTGTCCTCTCGGTAAGCGTTAAGGCTATGATCATACACCTATCGTAAGTATTGTTTAAAACATTGTGTTTGGAGCGCCGGTGCGCTGATTTTATAATCCCGCTTTCTAAGTATGGTTAACATTTTTCAGATATTTTTAAAAATTCTTAAACTTCATCCAAAACTGAAAAGTTTATCGAAAGCTAGAAATTTGAAATGTTATTAGCAACGACACAAGGCTTGGAGCGAATAAATTAATCAAAAGTCTGCTGCGGGCCGCTGCACACCTTAAAATATCGTACACTATCCTACAGTTATTCATAACACGGCTTTTCAATGTAAAGTCTTATGGGAAGCAATCGAAAAAGCGTTTGCCGTTGAGCCAAGACATGTATCCGATCTAATGAAAGTTAAAAAGTGTAGCCTTGATGTTGAACACATGAAATCAAAACCGACAGAATGGAAAATAGACGGACAGATACATGGAGGTCAAATTTAGTTAAAGCCTGAGAATTCACTCGTAGCCAGGTTAGTCAATGAAGACTTATTTCCGCTCGCAAATATTTTATATATTGTATGTACGACAACGCATCGGTGGACACATTCCAATCAGCTCTAGCACGGCCCACAAGTGAATACCCTACGCCTGTTCGCTTAATATAGTTATTCATACAATATTTTAAAATAAGATGGTTTATGGGAAGTGGTCGAGAATGTGACGCGATCCGAATAACTTTTAATAGCCTTCGTTCTTTGGGCCAAAACTATCGGTGTGTTCCAAATTTCGTCAAAGTATCTCAAAAATTTCTCCGTGTGGGTTGAACACAAGAGAACAAGACGAACAGACCTACAGACAGATATAATAAGGCATGGGTCTATGGGCGTTGTGTACACCTCAGTAGCGTAGATTACAAAAATTGGCGAACTTTTAAGATATGTTTTTACAAATATTCAAAAAAAAAATCTTTCAAATGTTCATTAAACGATTCCCCCACAATATTTTTCTAGAACTTTTCCAAAGTTTACAAAATTTTTAAAAATTATTGAAATATAAACCTGGGAATAACCTTTCGAAATATTCTAAGAGATGCTTTCGAATATATTTCTTTACTAATACTATGAAATTTACTGCAAGCTTTCCAAAAATTTCAAAATTTATTATTAAAGAATAGAAAAATTTCAAAACAAAAATTTTTTTTTGAAGGTAAGAAAAAATATATTCCTAGCTTTAATTATAAGCGGAATGTTTCTTTCAAAATCCATATAGCATTTTTTTAGAAGTTTCTTTCAGAATTTCCAGAAAAATTTTTAGGAAATTTTTTCAAAATTTTTAAAAAAAAACTTTACAAAATTTTGACTCATTGAAAACCATTGGAAAATTTTGTTCGAAATTCTTTATATATTTTATTTAAAGTTTTGATTGCTGTCCATTTCTAAAACATTTTCGCGTTATATATAAGATATATTTTTGTAATATGTTTTCGGAAAATTGCGGAAAACTTCCGTAGTTTTTTGCTAATTTTCTAAAAACAGTTAGGAGTATTTCTTAAAAAGTCGTTAAATTTTCCTAACCTTTCAGTAAATTTAAACATTTTAAGGATCAGCTGTTTAGTTATCGCTGGCTTTTAGCGGGATAACATAGTTTAATGACCTAACAAATAATGTAAGATTACATGCATATATATATGTATTTATGAAAATATACATGTGTATGAGTTTTTATAATTTTGTTTTATAAAGTTTCAGTTACATTAGTTTGCGCGCGGGTTTAGACGATACGTTTCGAGCACACTGATACCTTTCTATATATATTTGTTGTTGGGTTAGAGTTACAGATCTCTGATTGCTGCTCAGTTACATTATGTATTTATCTACGTATGCCCGTATGTATGTATGTGAAGTGCGAAGAAATGAAACGGCAGCACAGAGCTGAAGAGCAAAGCACGTTGCACATAGCTTAGCGCATACAGGCAGTGAGAGTGACAGCATTGCGGCTGTGGCACTGGGAAGTTTTTGAGTTTTGTGTAATCGTTTCATATACACATAAAATTTTTGCAATTTTATACGTATTGCTCTGATTGCCGTTGTTTTTGGTGTTATTGCTGCAATTGTTGTTGCCTTATAACTATTTTAGGATTTCTCTATTTATGTAATTGTGTACGAGTAGTATTGGTGTGTGTGTGTGTGTGTGTGTGTTTTAGTTTTAGAATGTTTTTATATTTACCACTCGCTCATTCATATAACTATTCATCCCCTTTGGCCGGTTAACGGACCCGGTTTTTGCCTCCAAACCATGTTATGGTTGAATGTAAGTATTATAAATAAGTATTTGTGCAACTAAATATATATGTTTGGTGGTCTATATGTGTATGCGTGTGTGTGTGTGTGTGTATGTGTTTTTGTGTGGGTAAATGTTTTCGGGTATGATGTGCCAAAAAGTTTGAATTGTATTGAAATTGTATTTTGTTAAAATTGTTTAGTTAGGTTTCTATTTTGTTTTATGCGGCAGGAGTGGGACATGGTAGTATGCTCTGTGTCCGTATGTATCTATGTGTGTATGCGTTTACAAATGCATATACATTTGCCTGCATATGTATATACATTCATGTACATTTGCAATTGTA
Organism: Glossina pallidipes; assembly: GCA_000688715.1. Taxonomy (NCBI): domain Eukaryota; kingdom Metazoa; phylum Arthropoda; class Insecta; order Diptera; family Glossinidae; genus Glossina; species Glossina pallidipes. The sequence continues at coordinate 1,204,225 of KK499803.1, read as the reverse complement.
TAATTCAGGCCTCTGAGTAAGTATGATGTAAAACTTTATAAAATTTTATATATTTCTGTGTTACAGATTTGCTCTTTACTATGCAAGAGTATATGTGAATGCATGTAGGTTGTTCTTTTTTGTTTTTGTTGCCATTGTTGATTTCGATATGGCAGGTTTTAATATTTTTTTTCTGTCCTGATATGATGGAAAATTTCATACCGGCACTTGCCACCCGATAGTAATATTATTATCATCACCGTCATCATCGTTTGCAATATCATTGTTTTGTTGCATGTTGATGATATTTTCTATACGTAAATATATATATATATATATAAATATATATACATTATCTCTAAATACTAAACAAAATAAAAAGCTTAGCATTTCTATTAGGCCAGCATGTTAGAGCAAAAAAAAAAAAAAAAGAAAGAGCATTGCTTCATGGAAACGAAGGTTGAAGGGAAGATAGAGCAATGGCAGCAGAGTTCACAAAATAGTTGTAACGAGTTAGCAGAGGAAATCCAAAATCGTACATTAACAGCAACAACGACACCTTCTAGTATTAGAATATAAATGTTGCATGAATATGTATTCACGCATACATACATGCATGCATCCATATTCGAAATTATTGTATCATTTTAGAGATTCGTTTCAGTGTATGAGTTAAAATGTAGGTGAATTATTTTCTGGCTAACAAACTAAGAACTATGTGCGGTTTTACATGTGTACAAGTATGCGTGTGTAAATGCCAAACAGACGGAATTTTTTTCTTTTTACTGACTGTGCAAAATGTTTAGATCTCTTAATACTTTACAAATATATGCACTTGTTTCGGTTTTTACTTATTTTATGTAAATGGAAATCAATGGAAATAAGGGGATAAATGAAAGAAAATTATGCTTTTCTTTTTTCTTTTTTTTTACGAATATATATTTTGCATATAAAAATGCATTTTAACTGTTCATAAATCTTTAGAAAAAAAAAAGAAGAAGTGCTTTTAAGTTAAATGCTTAGAAATTTTTCCAAGTCTTTAGAAAACAAAAGAAACATTATATTGAGCTTAGACCGAATATTTGACTACTCACCACTAGCTAGTATAAGAGAGTAGCGTCTGATTGCAAAGAAATTCCTTTTTTTTCATCCATCGATTTTATATCATATCCTAGAAAACGTCTGTTGTGTACATATTCAAACAAAGTTTTACGCGATATCTCAGTTCTTTAAGGGCAAACTATATTATTTTTAAGTAACAGTGTCCAGTCTTTAACTCGCTTTATGGGTCTCATATTTTTTATATACCCGGAGCGATGAAGTGACAGTTGAGAACATATTTGTGCAAAAGTTCTGAAATATTGACAAAGATTTCCGCTGCCATTCAGACAGACAGGGAAAGTTAACACGATCTCATTGTTGATTCTGATTGTACACGTGTTATAAAATCGTTTGGAAAGTTTAATATGCATTCTGCGGTGTATGGAAACATTCGCATAACACAAATTTCATAAATTAAGTAATGGACATAATTTAGGGTAAATTCACGCTTGACCAGCGCAGGCACATTGAAGATAATTCTTTACAGAATTAAAAATCAAATGTTTCTCAGGCTTACCTGATTCATAAACCAAGACAAAATGAAATTTTGGCTCACCAGTAATTAGAATAACAAACTTGCAGAGAATCTTTCATGCACTAAACCAGAGTCATTCAGTTAATGAGTTGGACATTGAATAAAGCTAAAGATATGCAGCTCTTTCTCTAGAAATCTTCGGTTAGAATATTTCGCAAAGTCTCAGCAGCTAAAGCATTAGTTTCTTAAGAGATATTTTCCAAATGTTCAAAATAAATCAATTAGTTAACTAAGCATTTATTAAACTCATGACCACTTCTTCTGAGACCGTCAATTAGTGTCCGTTGCCTAAGTCTACTCGCTGCTTAATACTAAAACTAGCGAGTACGTCATTTTGATTTTTTTTAATTTTCGCTCTTCAAAAAAAAAAAGGTTATAAAGTATGTAACGTTGCAAAAATTTTTTGGTGTCTTTTAGGCCCTTTTAAATATATATAATCACTTTTTTCCTACGTGGTCGAGATGCTGATGACCTATTTCTACCTATTCCTACCAAAAGGAATAACTGATACGGTTGTAAAAAACAAGATAGGAGCCTGAAATTTGATATAAGTGTTCCTTGATCGACTAAGAATGTAAGGTTAAAAATTGTGCATGGGCAATGTAGAAGAAACTGAAGCAACTCCCAAAAAAAGGTCGAGATCTTTTTCAAATTTTCAAATTTTCGATTCAAAAATATTTCCAATCGGCTGATTAATGCGGCCAAAATTTGCGATAAATTTTTGATTCCAATCTATTTCCCATTGATTCTAATACACATTAATACTTTTTTCACTCAATTGCAAACATATGAGAAATAAATTGAAATTAAATTGTTATCATTAGTTGTGGGCGTACTGGTGAACCGATCGAGACCATTTTTGGATGCAGCCGGATTTGAGGTTTTTTTATATTTGATCCCTTTAAGCTATATTCAACAAATTTTGATTGAAGCCTTCATTAGAATCACTTTCAGGTTCAGTGATTGGAACAATGATTCCAATCGGTGTGCTAACACGGCCACAATTAAAAATAAACCAATCATTGGTTTCGGCAGCAGTTTTTTTGAAATATATTCACGGCATTAAAAATTATAGAAGAAAATATGAAAAAATCTCTGGCGTTTTCGGAGGCTGCTTTAGTTTCTTCCGCATTTTGGGCGCGTCTGTGAATTTCCATTTTCATTAACGTCGTATTTCTGATCGATCAGGAAATGTTTGTGCTAAATTGCTGCTTCCTTTTTTCGGCTGGGACGATTGACAAAAACTATCCGTCAAATTGATAGATTTACGTAAAAATAGGTATACAAGACCACATTTGCATCAAGATAGCAAAAGTAGGCGTGTTGCAGGAAAAAGAGTACGCATATATATTTTCTGCGTTAAATCATTAAAAACCAATACATAACATCTAAAGATATCAACTTCCTTAAGCTGAAGTATTAAATGAAAAACTCATCGAATTGACGGGTACCGTAAAGCTAGTGTTAAAGAGTGGGTTGCCAACACTTCAATTTATATCCGTTCAATCGAAAACAGAAAATTTCTCTAAGAAATTCTTTCTAATAAAGAAGTAAAGCTGTCTTGATGCACGCATGTTTTTAGAGCAGAGTAAGTTAGTTCAGTTCCATTCTAGAAAAATGTTTTCTCAATTTACTGCAAAGTTGGATCCATGCATATATTATAGAAGCTTTCAAGAAATCCCGTTCTTCTTGTCATGTGTCGGTGATCGGTTAAGTTATTTTTAATGTCACTCTAATTTACGATTTAGTTCTGAAATTTATATCTCTTAAAGCATGTGCGCGCAGAAAATTACATATTTATATATCACAAAAAGAAGGGGCACAAAAATGGGTTCAACTGCACTTTACTTACAAGATGATGAACTTCAACAAAATAGCAAAGTTTACCTAAAGTCGAGAGCTAGGAAAAGCTACTCTTAAATGGAATGTCAAATGTCAGAAAAAAAACAATCTAAAGGATTTTTTTCGAAATTGCACGCACAGTGGCCTACATTCAGAACTCGGGAAACGAATTCAAATATGGGAAATATTATTATTTTTAGTTCTTTAAGTCTTAACGCACTAGCATGTAAGGCTATCGACTTTACTGGAGATTTGAATCCAATAAAGTGTCTAAAAGTTTTTGTTAGGTAATTAGTAAAAACAAAGAGAGGTAGATAAGAAGAACTTTTTTCCTTTTTATTTGCGCATTTTCTTCGTTTTCCTTTTTTGTGTGCTTCAATCTCAAATGTCCTGCCTTTCAATTTTGAATAGCTTTGCTTTTGTCATCGTCTGCACGTCATACTCGTTGATGCTTCTTCCAATAATGCTCGAAATGCTTCATAAAGGTGTGCAAAGCATTGTTTGTCCTTGAAAAAGCACAACAGGGCTATCCAAATTAGTTATTCCAAAGCTCTATCTTCTGGGTAAGAAGGATTGTAAGCCTAGAGAATCACTCAGGGCGAATAGTCGCCTTCAAATAATTATATCTTTTCAGAACGTTATTTACCCTACAGTGCGTTTACAACGAGGATGATTTCGGTGAATTCGCCAAATGATTTCATTTGAAAGCACAGGTTTTTACATATAATACAGAAGCGTTAGATAGTTTATTTTGACTGTTTACATATAACCATCTGTTTATATAAATATAAAAATGTTTACATATAAATAAACTCTAATAAAACCAAAAATATACAAACATCATGTAAACAAGCGAAAATACATCGATTTGGCAAGATTTCAATATCGAATGCTGTCAAATCGAACCGTCAGTTGGCACACGTGATTTCATTGATTTTAAATGATTGACTTTGAGATGTTTTTGATCATATCGGCTTAAAGCCGAAATCGCTGAAATCATATTCAATACAAATGCAATATTTAGTGACACTATTAATAAGCAAAGCAAAACTTTATTAATCACATGCTGCAAGACAATGTAGAAAAGTGAAGTAAAAGTGAGTTTTCGATGAACATAAGCTGGTTCTTGTGTAATTTTGCAAGAAAATTTATATACAAATCATCTAACGCTCAAGACGCAAATATATTTCGTTTCCATTTATCACAATCATGATGATTTTGGAAAAATGCCTGCAGGCACCTTTGAAGTACGCTTTCACGATATGGTATGGAACGAAAGTTAATTGGAATCTAAACTATTTCATTGTATGTTGAATGTAAGTGAAAGCAAAACTATCGTTTTCCTCATTTCGGAAAACTTCTTATTGAAAAATTTGCAATAAATGCAATGAAGATGAAGCTGATAATTTAATTTAACGAATTAACGCATAAGTTATTGATTATTGAGGATGAAAATGCACTTCAAGATTGCGCGCAAGCCTGCTATGATTCGACTTTAGCTATAGCAAATTAATTAATTAATGATCAAGTAAAACATATTCTTTTCGATGAATTATATTCGATTAAAAACGAAAGCTAAGTTTAGTTGAGTTCAAATGCTGAATAATTAATGAACTTAACTTTAAATTCAGTATTTAAATAAATGCAAAGAATTTCGTACATGGCTATGAAAATATTTACAATAAATTACGTTTAGCTGGCAGTCTAATGATAAATAGACAGACTCGCATTCATTTATCTACCCTTACGTCGACGAACGAAAGCAACGAATCAATAATAAGTACAACTTACGTGAGGGAAAATTATACAACATATGACATGTAAACCATCACATAGCCATCATCGTCATTATCATTATTTTCAACATTGTTACCGCGCGACCGTAACCAACCCACAGCTAACACCTTATTTTATTATATGCAGTATGTGCACGTGTGTGCGGAAGAGTGCGTGCCTAGGCCTGTCATTGCTTGAATTATGTGCAAAATGTGCGTAATAATGAATACAGTAATGTGTGTGAATAGTAAATATAGCGCAGCGATTGTAAAACTTCTACATCATGGACTATAATAACATTTACATACATATCTATGTATGCATACACACACACACACACACACACACACAAATGGGCATATGTGCTAAAGTTGTTCAATAAGTATAACAATATCAATAATATATTAGAAATATATTGAAATGTTTGCTCTAAACATATCAGCTGCCATGTGCTATGCAAGGCACGCATGTACCCACTACGCTTGTTACGCGCCCACACACACGCGCATACACACACACATGCACACACACACGAACTAAAATAGATAGATGGTCTCCTTTGACGGCCCGTGCGGTTTGCCTATGTGCTTGTCTAACCAAACGGTCGACTGTATGCTTGATTTTTCTGATGTTAGTTTTGTTGATGAAATATCCTTCAATTATTATGAATATTTAGCGTTTTTTTTTTTTTTAATATTTTTTTATTGTATATTATCGTTTTGCTATGTATAGATGGCATGTTTCGTTCTACATAAGAGACTAATATGCATCAATTTATGTCTGAGAACTTTGTAAGAATTGTATATAGCCATACACGTAAGAGTTTGAGTTGATTTAGAGATGCTTATTAAACCTTTATGTCCGTCCATACATACGTCTGTGGGCGTTTAGGGAAGAAAAAATAATACGTATTCCCGAAGACCGGAAACGCTTTCGTTGACTTAGGCCTATCAATGAATTCATCTGTACTTCTCTAGGTTTGACCGCATATTTGCTCATTCGTCGTCTCCTTCTCAAATGCTAACCGAACAAAAGTCAATAGATTGCTAAGAAAACCGATTTTAAATATTAGTATTATAATAATAACGTGGAGATCTTCATTCAGAATATGTTACAAAAACAGGTGACATGCCCGCAAGTACTTTAGATAATAGTGCAACAAATTCCATTTAATGCGAATAAACGTTTCTTATTTAAAGGCGTACAGAGCGCTACAAAAAAAGGGAAACTTGTCTCTTGCGGTCTTTCTGATCTTCTTTGATGATCAAGAACTTCTGAAGAATATATTCCTGATAATTGAAAATTCGAGAGCTGAGTCCTTCTTTCAAAGTCGTAATTTGATACTTCGGCCATGTTCTCGGCAAGAAAAAGTTTCGTGAAGAATAGAGCAAATCCTAGCAAGCTCACTCAGCTCAAGCTATATAAGAGAGCCCAAATGCACATTTTACATTATTTCCTTCTTTTTAAATATTTTACTATTATCACCCTGTTTGCATATCCCTGCAGTTCAATTATGTAGAAGCTTCAATTAAATTCATGGGTGCTGTGTTTAAATTAGCAGGGAGTGCCTTTCGTGTTTTGTTCTTTGCTATTTTTATTCTAACAATTTGTGTTTTGTTTATTATTGTAATTAGAGTTTAGTTGTTGTTGCCCTCATATATACATAGATGTTTGAATAAAATTTAATTAGATTTTTAACAGGTTAAAAATAAAAAAAGTTATTTACTGTTTTTGTTTATAGATAAAAAATATATATTTGTCTGCGTAGGTGTGTGCGCGCAATAGTTGATATTTAGTTTTAATTAACTAATTATATTTTAATCAGTTTGTTTGTTTGTCAGTTGCTTTTTTTATTTATGAGAATAAAAACTTATATTGTTTATGATATTTGTCAAATGATTTTAGAGCTTAATTAGGCATGAATTTATTTAGAAAAATTCTTGCCAATGGCAGTTTGACAACACTGAACATAATTCAATTTAAGAAATTTAAAAGAGTTTCAATGGGACGTTTGATTTTAAGTCAGGTAACTTTGCCAGCAGCCAGACTCTTTCCTAACCTTCTGTAATCCTCCTCAAGCTAGCAGAATGCATCTTTTGTTTACGCATGAAATCTCCGAGGGCGAACACCGATGCTGATGTCGTCTTTAGTGCCTTCATATTGCTTACTTGTAATTAAGGATCTGTCACGTATTCGCGATAACTTGTTTTCATAACTGGCATGGACTTGATGGACTAGTCAACATTAAGACCTGTCAGGATATCTGTTAGTTTATCATGTTGTACTCTCTCAAACGCTTTCTAGAACCTAAATGCAAAATAAAGCTTCCCTGGTCCCCTAGCCTTTCCAGCGCCCAAATTGAGTGCGATCAAGTTATGATTCCCACTTATCATAAAGCCTTTGTTGAATTATTCTTAGGCAAACTCTGAAGACAGGGCGCATTAGGGATATTATTTTATAATCTTGACCTCTTCAGTTTAATTAATTGAGCGAATTGGCTGTGAAGTGCACCATCGATATAAAATGTAAAGATATGTATCTTTAAACTTCTTTCTGTCACCAAACCATTATTCCTCTCAAGTTCTCTGAGCTTATATCAGCTGATAGTATTTTGTTGACAGGATTCTAACTGACATTTGTTTCAAATTTCATGCCCACGATTTTAATGTCTAATGGAAGATGGTTTCTTACTTTTATCTAAAAAGGCGCATTGCTCGGTTCGGCTATGTTTCTTCATTTCTTAAGTCGAATTAAACCGATATTCTCGCCACTATTTTTAAAGTTCGAAACTAGCTGAATAGCGCAGGACATTGCGACTGCGGAACACTCCGAGTTGCATTTCTGGTCAAACAATATCGTAGAAACAATGCAGTGGGAAAAGATCGCGATACAAAAAGCAGGGATCTTTTCTCCGTAATTTTTTAGGTATTCACTTAACCGAAGGACTTTCAAAGATCTTGGCGCGGAGAATGGAAAAATATATGGGCCTACTACTACTTGCAGCAGTATCTGATGGTGTTCCGCAGAGTTGCCAGATCACACTGGCACGCTTCGCATAAATTTCCCGCCACCCTTAAGGACTAAATATATACTAGCAATCTAAAGAGTAGGTATGGTCCCTGAGGTGATCTTAAAATAAAAACGAATTTTTTCATTGAATCATATTTTTGACATACGACAATGACAGCTTATGTACTAAGCTTATTCAATTATGATACCGATCAAAACAAACCATTAAGCTGGATAGCGTTCGACATGAAAGCGATGACCTTCCGCCAGGAAGAATGGAACAAGTATTTGCTCAAGCTAGCCATTATAATATTATCATTGGTGTTTGCCAGGTTTGGATTTGCTTAGAACTCTACCTACATATATACGGGCGTATTTGTGCCTGTATGCGTATATATATATATATATGGGCGTGTGTGTGCCTGTGTTCGTGTATATATGCATGCACATGCATTCATATATATACATTTGTGATTATCAGAACCTTGAATTGGTGATGAATTCCATGGATTCCTCTTTCAATGCAAAAAGCTACAAATATTCTTCATAAGATTTGTATTCGCATTGACAATCGAAGAAGTAAACGGTTTTAGAGCACAAACACAGAAAAATTAAGAAAAAAATTTCTGTGCTTCCAATTTAAAGGAAATTCCCAAAAAAACTTTCTAAAAAGCAAACTCACATCCACACAAAGCCACAGTAGCAGAACGGACCGTTCTTTTCATATGAAAAGTGTAACTACTCGTTTAGAAATCATTGGTGGTTAAGGCAAACTATTCCTATTGAAGTAGCACGGCTTAAACACGTAGTAGATTTGACATGAAGTTCTAAAACGATTCGAATTGGTCCTGTCTAAGGTAAGGGAGACATTACTCAGGAGATGCAATGTTTGAATGCTAAGACATAGCAAGAAAAAAGCATTGTGTGAATATTTTCAATTGCAAAACTAATAACTTTCGCAGAGATTTTTGGGGAGCACCTCGACCCTATTAGCTTGTTGGCTGAACTAATAGTGTTTTGTTAGTGTGATCACTCTACGTAAGTACTGCTGCTTTACTACTAATATTTTGATCTTTTCCTTATTAAAAAATTGCTACCATGTCGGTAGGCAATTGTTGCTGTCTTCCTTCAGTTATCATAAGGAATGGGCTGCTTTCACTATTACACGCAAGTATTCCTTGAAGTACTTCTCTGTACAGTATTCTTCAATGCAAGAGAGAAAATAACGATTTGTACGAATTTGTTCGCCTTATAAACGAGAAGGAATATTGATGTGATCCAGAAGCAAAAGCGAGAGGAGTCTTTAAGTATGGCTTTATTTAAAACACTAGTTTAGAAAATGTTGACATGCCCACTCAAAGATAGGGACCTAACTGTCATTATGTAGGTAGACTGTTGTCTGTTTCAATTAAAGTCCGATTTATATATGTTAAGGAAGAATTTTTCACAAAAATTAATTAAAATTTGTAAGTAATTACTATAAAAAGTTATGATTGACAAAAAGCTTTTCCTATTCTGCTATAAATGAATGCATGTATGTATATATGCAAAAACTTTCATTACTCATACCAAATGCAATTAGGTTTTTATTCTTATTTTTTTGGTTATGGAAATTCTCTAACACTTTAGTTACAAATACAAACGCATCAAATTTTATGTAAGCATATATATATATATATATATATATACATATATATATAACGTCTATATGTAACTATATATGCGAGTAAAAAAAGAAGAAATTTATATACATATGTAAAAATTTTTATATATCAAATTGATTTGTGTCTATACATATATATATATATATATATAGAACATCCATCTTTGTGTATTCATAAGAACATAAATACATTAATGTTTTAATATGTACATATTCTATGTACACAAATCTAAATGCAATACTTGAGATTCTAATTTTCAACTTTAACTTCAAATAAAATTGCTTTTCAACACTAAAATAAAAAAAAAAAAACAAAAACGAATATACGAAAGGATAACTTGTAAAGTTTAAGAATGAGCAAAAAAATAATACAAAAAAAGGATGAAATACTTGAAATTCTATGTAAATTGTGGGCTCATGCATATGACTGCACACATACCTATATGTGTTATATACATATCTTTATATATAAAGAAGGTATTAAATTTAAACAAAATATATTTTATTTTATTACTATTTTATGTTGTTGTCTGTATCTATTCAAATCGTTTTATGTAAACGATTGAAATATTTTAAAATAGTGTTAAGTTTACATATCTGAACGCAAGCAGTACGAGTGGACACATTCATCGTATTGGTAACTGTTGAGAAGAAATTTAACAAGAGTAAAAAGGTTGTCTTTCCTGCAGGTTAAATCATGTACATCCATTGCTTTCTAGGATATGTCTGATTAATTTTGCTGATATTAGAAACTTCTGAGCGGCATTACCTATATAAGCCAAATAGTATATCGGCATTTTCGGCGGTGCTGTTTCGTATGCACGCAGTTACAGGTTATGAAGTCGGCATACCTGGGCCCATTTCCCACTCGAGTGAACCGTATTTACATTAGGATTGGTCTAGAGTCGTAGCTACACTGAGATATCTATCCATCTCCTAGACTACGGCCATTCCCTGTCTCTCCTTTCTTCTTTCTGACCCTTGCCGTTTTACACGTGCAGAAAAACTTTTCCTGAGTAATTGGTCATATGAAAAAAACGAAAACACTGAACTGAGGGCGTGATTAACGTTCTGAAAAACTCCAACAGTAAGATCGTTATCTAGAAATTGGGGCTGCGTTCAAGAAATTTTGGGTTTATACAGCGAACAGCCATTAAGTAAGGTAAGTCCCATGTTAAGAACTTTTTAAAATATTGGTACATGACTTACATACCCTTCACATAGCTTTTATCGTTGCAACTTTTTTGTACACTAGCAAGTTTTAGCCTTTGAGTCAAAGTGTAAACTATTCGGGTGTGCATTTTTGGGTGCCAGATTACAAGGAACTCTAGTCCATGATACTATAGTACTTTCCTTCTTGCTGACATATCACAATAGCAAGAGAATCTTAAATATTTCTTTGAAGAAAAGTTGATAGGTATTGAATTGATAAATATATACAGAGTTTGTGTAAGTAACAGGTTCATCAGTAATCCCCGGCAGTGAGGCATAGTCTCTAAGCAAAAAATCCATATTATTTTTTAAAAGGAATCAACTAACGATATGTCCTTAATATAAATATGGGGTTCATGGTGGCCTTGTTTTATGTTTTTTAGCCATCACTAAAATTGAGGCGCATTTGTAATTAAATGACTTCCTAGAAACACAAGACTCTTCGTTTGGAGTGAAACAAACCTCCAAGAGGTCGCAAGTTTATAAAAATTGTCGGAGTTTTTCGCCATTGACTTAGTTTCCAATCTATTGTGGACGTGCATGTAAACAAATCACAACAATTTTTGACCTGTGTGTTGTTTGTGCCAAATTTCAGCTACTTATCTCCTTTTTTACGACTGCAGTGATTTCATAAAAAAAGAGAATCAAAATTATCGCCGACAATTACGCTACTATTTTACGTCTTTTTATTGTTATTTCAAATATTAAAAGGCCTCCATTTATTTATTTATATGCAATAATAATAGAAAATGTTTTGAAATTTTTCACTTTTAAAATTTGGGCTGATGTACGTCACATTCAGAAGCAGTTATTATATCAATCGCTTCAGAATCATTTACGGAACAGATTTAAGCCTGACTGTCCGTCTGTCCGCATTGCCATCCGATGTCTACCCATATATTTGTGTTCAGCCTAGAAGTTACAATTTTTAAGATATTTTGACAAGATTCGATACATTGATGTGTTTTGGCCCTAATGAAAATGGATGGGATCGAACCATTTTCAGAACTACTCCCTATATAACGCTTTGTTCACCTTAATTTTGTAAATTTCTCGATAGAAATCGGTAAGCAATACTACTCCGATATACTAAATCGATTTTAAAAAATTTAATGGGGGGAAACCCACCAACCATATAACTGTTCGTACGAGCAAAAAGGAAATGGAACAACGATTTGTTTTACTATACTAGTGGATCCTTAGTTGAAGTTTAACATAAAAATATGGATCATGTCAGATTATATTTTGTGCTATCCTCCGTTTTAGGGATTCCCATTGAAAATTAAGCCTTCGAAAAGGTGTACTTTTTAACGTTTCATAACGAAAATTTGCCTTTAATAATAATTTGATTTAAAATTGAACTCCAAAAAATTTTCAACAGACAGATCCACTTTCCTAACCACACTACGTGATAAGTATGCGTTTATGTGAAAGATAGGTCCCCTTTTCAATATTTTGTATATAAAATTTATCCATAATTGTAATTTGACTTAAAAATCAACTTCAGCAAACTTAGATCACATAGATCTATTTTCCTAACATCACTCCGTATAACTGTATCTATGACAAGTAAACCTTTATGTAGGAACAAAGTTTAATTTTTGGTACTTTAGATGAATAATAATAATATCTTTGACAAGAAGATGAATTTTTCTGAATTTGGTCCACATTAATCTACGTTCCGAACCTTCTCTAATACAAGAACTATCATAAAAACTATGCTCTTACCTGGAAACAAACTTTTATTTATGGAACATTATTACGCAAATAAATCCAGAATTGTATCGAGCGGGGTTAAGTAGTATATGTATTGGCCTATAACGGTCCTACTTCTTCTCGATTATAGGAGCTGATTTTGTAGAATTACGTTCTTTACTTATCCCTTGCCCTTGGAACTGGGTCATGTTTTAGAGCGAAATTTGAAAACCAAAATAATTGCAGGCTGTCCAGCTAACATGTACTCGTGATCGAACGCACTTTAATTTCAAACCAAATTCTCGCTTTTTGGTTCAGTCAACACATTATAAAAAAAATAAACCGTCGATTTAAAAGGTTGGGATAACGTTTTTTAGTTGCCAATGCATGGGGTGAGGGGAGGTACGGGACGGATGTAAAGGAATTTTTAATGCAAATGAATGTATTTTCACATAGCAAACATTCTTTAGGCAGTTTACGTATTTTTAACCCTATTGTTTGACTTACTAAGACGTTCTTCTTTTTTTTTTAATCCTTCTAAGAAAATTTGAAATCAATTTATAATAAAAATTTTTACGAATCTATTATGTGAAAGAATTGCATACAAAATTAAGCTCAATTTTTTTAATGAAGGCCTTTTTTTTTGCAAAGAATTTCATTTCGAGTTGTGTAGTTAATAGAATTTAATAAAAGCTTTTTTTTTTCAAAAATATATTTTATTATGTATTTTTGCAAAGACAAAGAAATTATAAAATTTGAAAATTTTTGAATTTTTAAAGCTTTTATGCAGTGAAGCCATATTTTTTAAAATTTCCAATGCATTCTGTATCCCATTATATTATAAAAGAATACGAACAGTATTAACAAAATGTAAAAATAAATGGAAAAACAATAGGATGTTAAGGATAAACCGGATAAAATTTCAAATTTTATTGTATACGCATAGAGTAATAATATACATAAAGAGTGTATAATATATGCATTTATTTGTGTATATATATATATATATGTATGCGTGTATATACCTACGAATTGTTGTTAGTGTCTTTCACTATTGCAAAAAGAACTATAAAATATAATTTGAATTCTCATATATGTAGAACGAGGATTTCATTATATTTTCAAATCATTTGAAATAAAAGATATATTTTGTTCACATTCGCACTTATATTATACGAATAAAGATACTCTCCAGGCCAAGCATAGCTGTAAAACATTACAAAAAATCAAAGTAAAGCTTTTTGTATAAGAGAATACGATACATGCACACATGCATGGCATGGACTCATACGCACACACACACACACACACACACACACACATTCAATGGATAGTATCTCAAGCATTAAGACAAAACCATTTTTAAAGGAAAAGAGGTTATATTCCGGTTTTCCGTAAAGTTTCAAGTATTGATTCTACCAAGTGAGGGTGACTGCGTAACACCAGCAGAAGTATATATATATATATATATATATATATATATATATATATATATGTATGTTATGTTGCTCAGAGTATGCGTATGTTTTTAAAGATCGTATTTGCTCTAGCATAAAATTTACATAAATCCATACGAAGTAAGTAAGTAGTTATATATAAATAATATATCGGCAAACTATTTTTTTAGTTTCTTATAATATTGTAATATAAAGAATAAAAAGACAAGAACGTTTTTTAGAATGGACCTCATCGACGCACACTCATTCTTTTATTACTATTTACTATTTACTCGAAAACTCTCATATGAGTGAACGGTCGGTGAAGTAGTCAAGCAACCATATGAATTCTTTATCCTTAAAAATATATATAGCAACAAATTTGTAAGCTTGCATTGTCCTGATTGCTTTGTCTTTTATTCGCATGAGTGTCTTCATTTTAACATACCTTAACTTGAAAGTCTGTCTTATGTATTGCTATGCACATTTATTGTACTGTATTTCATTTTATTACAATATATTATATATTGTAGATATATATATATAAGTTAGCATTTATGTAAATACGGTGTATATATATATATATATATATATATATATATATATATATATATATATAGTGTCTTAGATGTGGTTCAAATAAAGTTCATTTTCATTTTATTTTACTTTTCCTAACATTTCAACAAATTTTTTTTTTTTATTTTTTAATTTATTTATTTTTTTTGTTTTTCATTTTTTGTTTGCTCTAAACTAAACAACTAATGCCACCGAGAACTCATTACAAATCACTTGTTCTCCCTCCCTTAGCTTTATTCAGAAAATCGCACATGCATGCTTACATCTTAGAGTGTAATATTTTATTTCAGGTTTGCATTGATAACCTCTTTTATGGCAGCATCAAGAAAAGCAAAAACACCTTCATCTTACTTGACCCTGTCTTATATACGAATTTCATATGAATAGCACTGGCACCCATTCTTAAGTGCACGTACACATATATAAATGTATGTGTGTTAACATCTTTCTATAGTGTAATATATACACATTTATATATATATATATATATATATATATATATATGTATGTGCATATATACATAACTATATGTTTATGCGTTTGTTTGTATGGCATATTTGTAATATCCCTTTTAATGGATGAGTTATTGCTTAACATTTACCCGTAATGTATGTATGTATAAATGAATGTTTGCCATATTAAAATTCATTTTATCTCCTTTTTTCTCTACTTGTCTTATACTTTTTGCTTTCTTTTTTTCTTTATCGATTTTGTGTTTGCATTTTATTTACTTTCGAAAGTGTTTTTAACTAATGCGTATGCATTGTGCTTGTATGTGTTTACGTATGTGCGTTTATGTGCGTATGTACGAGTGTTTGTCCGTTTGTGTGTTTATTTATATTTACTTTGACCATTTTATCGTGTGAATATGTGGAATATTACACTGTCTAATGGCAAGAAGAAAAGGCACAGGATATGGATTGGGAGGAAGAGAAGAGTTGTGCAATACTTTTTGATTTAAAGAAAAAAAGGGCGTTGTTTATTGTATGAATTAGAATTTCATAATATATTTAAAAATTTTAACAACAATCGAGGGTAAAAATGAATGCATAAAAGAGAACACGAACGTTCTACAGAGTAGTATTCCGTTAAATTGGAACACGAGCCTACTAAGTTGATAAGAATCCTCTTTCCCTCTCTCTCTCTCCCTCTCTCTCCATATCTCTTTATATATATATACATCCGTCTCTCTCTCTCTGTCCATCGGTCATCTTCTTTCCCTTTCGATCTTTTCTTCTTTCACTCTCTCTCGTTCTCTTTGTTCCGTCTCTCTTAACCACGACTTTTCGGTCAAGAAGAAAGGAAAAGAAGGAACCTATTGTTCTATTAGATGCAGAAATAGTATAATTTTTTCCATTGACATAAATTAAAAGCCTCTCTAAAGAATAGCGGGATCTTTCTTTAAGTTGATGTCATGCAACATGGATTTTTACACTTATCACGGTACACAAAATTTGCCAAACTATCGTAAATGTACTTTGTAATTAGATCTTAAATGAATTCGCCCCTTTTTTTGTGATCAAAAATGCATTTACTTGCGAATAAAGTGAATGAATACATTAACCAAACCATTGTCAATCGCTGGCTGCTAGGATTTCCTACCTCTTACGTGATTTTCATACTCAATGCCGAATAAATGTCTCGTCTTTTAACTGTCTCAACCGAAATAATCCATGTTTCAGTATAGTCATAAGAATCGATGTACCGTTTGAGCATACATTACGGCGAGTGTGGCAGTACATTCCAAGTTAGAAATGCAAGCATTTCCTGAACGAGTTCTGCTGTATCGGGACAAATTCTTCCATAGTCTACAGATATCCTGACTTTTGGAATTTCAGGACCATTTAAAGCTCCAGAAAATTATATTGTCCGCGCTTTATACGGTTATGTTTAGCTAAAAGAGAGTATTTTTAAATAACTGAGTTACAGTGTTGTTCTTTACCCTACAGCGTTAACTTGCACCCTCTCTTAGAAGACGGACTGAACTAATTTGTACTCCTTGAAGATCATTTATCTTCATACAAAGCAATGGTTTTTTTGTCAGTTCTTCAGTTCGAGATAACTAAAACGTAAAGCAAACTCTTTGTTCAATTAACATTTTTTTCGGAAGCATAACCGTGTACTCAAGAGCATTAAGGAAAACGGCAGTCTCTGATTACGCTCACATTTTGAAAGTTCACCAGGTACTATCTTACAAAAAATACCATTTGATTATATCCTGCAGATATCATAATATAACATATCAATATCAATAAGTTCGTAGGATGTCGTTACTATTGACGAAACAATATGATTTTTAGTAGGTACCAACTTCCAAACGAAATGTGTCAAAATTTAATAATATGTCGACTGTTATTTTATAACTTGCAGTTTACATATTAGTGACGCTGCTTATGTTTTCGCAAGTCATTGGGATCAAAATCTGCGTTTCCTGTATAGCGTCACATACACTAAAACAACTGCAACTTATACGCTAATGTTCGGAATACCATGAATGTCGTCCTACAAATTTTTGAGTGACATGAATTATTACGATGTGTATGAATGACCACTATATTTGTATTGTACTTATACGTCTTTTCTACATTTACCATTTAGAGAATACAATTTATTCATATTCCTAGAGATACAACATAGCTTTTTTCGGCCAAGCTGCTTACTTCGTAGTCAGTTCAGCGCAATATTAGGAAATATAGATATAGTGATTTACAAACTAATATATATTCATATATATGGCAAAGTATAATTTTCTCAGACAATGTAGCCCGTTAGTAGGAAATATGCTTACTTACAAGTCAGCCGTCGCTTTTGCGACCAGCTCAGCTTCTTTTTAGCCCAGTATTGAAACCTAGAAAATAAACACCTCTTAGTATTGCTTTTGTGAGCCAACCGAGCCAATCGAGCGACTTTTCACCTTATCTTAGCCTACTCCCCTACGCAGCATTCGTAATCCGTTGTCTAAATCTTTGCTAGGTAGTGGGTTTACTCATTAGGAAGGTAGATGCCTCTACAACCAGAACCGTGTATTCCTAACAAAAGTCTTAAGCAAGCATTGTGTGGGTCATTAAAAAGCAACCAAGATTCATTTCGGGACCTATCAGCCTTTCACGCTTACAATTGTGGTTTCTTTGATTCAACTTTCGTACTTGTTGTTTTCTTAATACATTTTCTTAAGCAGTAACTGGAAAACTTTAATGCGTTTATATTCTATTTCTTCTTAAAAATTTCTTTTCTCTTACAACGACAACCATCTTAATGCAAACACATATGTTGCCTAAAGTTAAACGACAAGTTGGTTAGTAAGAAAACTGTCTATATATATATATATATATATATATATATGTATGTATGTATATATCTTTTTTTTTTGTGAATCGTAATATCAAAGGAGAATTAAAACTTAAGAAAGTTTATTTGAATAAAAACCAAGACAAGATGACGGTGGGGCTATATCGAAAGCAAAAGATATACAATATCTTCAAATAATAGCACATACATAAGTACACACATTATGAACGTTTTAAAATTAAAATAAAAATCGAACAAATAAAAAATATGTGGAAAAAAAAATTGAAATGACAAAACACAATACTCGGGTCACATACTCTGTTTATGTCTAATATTTATTCTAAGATAGATTGAGGCAAGAAGGACTCCGGTATATGTTTAAATGCATATATATATATATATATATATATATACAATCCTATACAAAACAAAAAGAGGGTAGGCAGACTAAGCAAACAAAATTTCTTTTAAAATAAACGTAAAAGATAAATAAGAAAATAAGAAAAAAAAAACGTTATTTGGCAAGTTTTGTAGAGAGTTTTTTTTCCAACACCATTTTCCACACATGACCAGTAAGCGTTGCTTTCAAACACACACATATATGTAGTTGCCTTTATAATAGAAAAACAAGTAGCCCGTATGTATTTTTGTTTATTTTTGCACTTTTTTGAGTAGATTGAACAGAAAATAATATAAAATAAAATAAAAAAAAAAGAAAAGAAAAAAAAAAAGTTCAAATCTCAGAGACAACCACAACAAAGACTTATTATTTTTTCTTGTGAATACACAACAGTAGCAGCAGTAGTAACAGTAACAGCAGTGGTAGGGACTTCATCTTGGTAAGCAAAAGATCTTATTGCAAAAGGAAAAACTTTATTTGCAAAGGCTGTCCGATTTTCTTTTTCGTAGATTTACAACAACACCCTGATCAATTTTTTTTTTTTTTTTTTTTTTTTGTTTCAAATGTTGACCACACTTATGTACAAACACACGGTCAAGAGTAACAAGCACTAACATTACATTAAAGGCTCTTCGAAAACAATTTTCTCAAAAGCTGATGACGCTGGTCAACGTAATGAAAAGTTTCATATTGCATATAAGTTGCCAACAAAACACCACCTACTACATCTACCATACTGCTAACGCCTTCGTTACTCGTTCACTTTATCTTTCTTAGACATTAAAGAACATTTTGTTGTAAACTTTTTCATTTCATACTGCGGCGCAGTTACTATTGAAGAGGGCCGTTATGGCGTCAAATTTTTTTCTTATTGAAAATGTTGAGGTTTTTGGCCGTACAAAATTTTGTCAGTAAGTTGACCTTTTAATTGATAAGTTACAAAAACAAACACATATGCTGCCTTCTTTCTAGTTAATATTATCTTGAAATAATGTTTTAGACTTTGCGTCTTCTTTAGACAGATGTGTTGTTTTCTAACTAAACTGCACATCAGCGATTTTTACTAAAATTTCTTATAGATTTGTTCGTCACTTATGCTTAAAATTCTAGGCCGTTTTTTTTAAGCCGATATTTATGTTAGTAAAAAATTGTATTCAAATAATTTAATGAAAAGATGCTAAACGCTTTCTAAGCCGATATATTGTCAATAATTTTTTTTACTCTCATCCTGTCAACCTTTGCGAAAATTCTTTCTTTATATTAGTCGTAAGAAAGACTTATCTCATCGCATCATAATTGATCTCTATATGAATTTTTTGGATTTGGATTTAAACGCTCACTCCTACCAACTGATTCAATTATTAGTGTGTTTAATACTCGGAAATAGTAGAGAACCTTATTTTTTTTGCAAAGCTCGATTTCAAATCCGATAAAAGTTTTATGAAAAATCTTATAACACTTTGATGTGAAAATTACTTTTATTGCCCATTTGTATCCAAATTTCATCAATATAATCGAATTATTTACCTTGGCGTGCAGAGCAATTATAAAAACAAGTTTTCGATTACAGAGTCTCAGTCTTTTTTTTTTTTTGATTTTTATTAAGAAGCTTTTTAAACCATTTCTAGTGCAGTTACAGTAGAAATTGGAATTAGAAATAGCAAGCAAGAAAGGTCAGAAACAAGTAAAAACACTGTAGTGGACCACGGCCCACTTTTAAATAGCCTACACCATCCTGCAGTTATTCATTAGCGACTTTTCAAAATATCGGCGTTTTATGGGAAGTAGTTGAGCATATGGTCCACACCGAACCATTTTCAATATTACTCGTCTTTGGACCAAAAGAGATCAGTGTACCAAATTTTATCAAAATTCCCAAACTTTTGCATATTGTTGGTTAAACGCAAGAAAAGAAGATGGATAGACGGACAGACAAAGTTGCATGGATTCAGAAAGTGATTCTGCATCGATTGCTATAATAAAAGGTGGGCGTTGTTTTGAGTGCTGCATATATCCCCACAAACTTAGTATACCCGTGGACCATTGATAGTGTAGGGTAGGCTCTTATGTCTACTTGCAAAAAGCAAAAAGCCTAGCAGCGATAATGAACTAAAACTTGGTGAAAACACTTGCCAGCACAGTTTAAAACTGTAAAACAAGTTTTGACCGTTAAACTGCATGCCAACAATAACAAAATACTTTACAATTTTTAGATATCTGCTTGTTATAGTCATAGTATTACGAAGTTTTCTTACAACAAGTATTACTTTCCTTTTTACTTACTACTTCATTACCCGGCGGTTTTGAATGCAAGATAAGGTGAGAATGCCTTTCTCACATATGCAATCCATCGTATACATTTTAAATCATAATTTTATATATGAAAATATAGCAGAGCCCTTTATTTGGTTCCTTACGCAAACACCCTTATTCATGTAACAGCTTAAACAGTAGCTCAAGCTCAATTTTCAACCTGAATACTCCACAGAATTTTAAGACTCTAGTGATGTCTATCCGCATGAAGCAGGAAGCAGACGGACGAACAGACGGAAAAGACTTAAAGAATTGCATTGTTTAGCTGAACTAAAAATATGTAACAGGAGTCTTCGAAAAGCTCTCCTATGCCTTAAAAACGCAGCAGACAGACGGATGAACAGACCGAAGAGACTAAAAAAATTGCACTGTTCGCCTGAACTAACACTATGTAGCGAAGAGCTCTCGTATACCGTAAAAACGCAGCAGACAGACGGACGAACAGACGGAAAAGATTACAAAAAATTCCACGGTTCACCTGAACTAAAAACTATGTCATAAAAAGGCGGCGGACAGATGTACAAACAAACGGAAAAGACTGCAAAAATTGCACTCTTCGCCTGAATTAAGAATATTTAGCAGGGGTCTTCGAAGGGTTGTCCAATGTCCTATGGTTTGAATCTAGTGTAGCACTACTATAAATGAAAATTTGTTATTAATAAGCTGCAGCATATGTCGATCATAAAAATATAGATTAGAGATCTATATAAAAATATGAAAAAATTTCTGATCCAGAGTACATTATGTCAGGCAATTAACTTTGTCATTACCGTGGCTGTTAATATTTAGGACTCACCTCGAGGCAAATGTAATTTTTAAGAACAAAAGCGACCTCTTAACTTTGCAAGTTGTCATGCTTAAAGCAATGAGGATTCTTCCTCTTCAATTTCAGATTTAAGTCATGCTTCTCTCTTTTCTAAGGCAAACATTGCCTATTAGGTAGACATAAATGCTTAACAGAACATATGTGTGTGTCTGGAATATTAAAACGTAAGGAATACGAAGAAGGGACAAAAACATTTGATATCTACATTACTAACAATAAAAGAAATCGATTTAATGGTTAATATGTGACTATTATGGCTATCAGTGAAACGACGAAAACATCCACATATAACGGTATAAATATTTTTAAAATACTTAAGTTATGATGATGATTACGATTACGATTATTGTTTATAAAATGTATTATAAAAGGAGAATATGTATGTATGTATAAGTATTAGTAAATATTGTTTTCAAAGTGAAAATTGTCCTATAAAACACTTGGACGCATATTACCACGTCTTTATCATATCATATCGTTGACCTGTTTTTATCAAAATATCTTAAGCAAGATTTTTTCACTTTTTTACACAACACAAAAACAAAGGAAAGAAAAATTTTTTTTTTTTTTTTTGTAATAAATATTTCAAAATAATAATAATAATAGTAATAATAATAATAAGGAAAAGAAGAAAATTAATTACTAAACACACAAGCATTTATTTATATATTATGTATACATATATGAGAAAAATTCTAAATAATTATAATGGCAAAAAAAAAGATGATAGAATTTTTGTTCGTAATTTAATTTTTGTTTGTTTTTAAGCGATTTTGTTCTTTTGTTTTTACCTGATTTCTAGGCCAATTTTTGTCATTTCAACTGAGCTTTTGTTGATGCTCGAATGTTTTGCCATTATTTGCTTTTTAATAATTTTGCTATACATTCGTTTTTAGAAATTACTTTACATGCTACTGAGTTTTGGAAATGCAAAATAAGTTAAAAATAATCCAATTGGGTTTTATTTATTCATTTATTTATTTATTTATTTTTTTTTATAGATTTTATATATGTGAAAATATGTATATATATATATATATATATATATATATATATATATGTAGATATATATATTTATATAGAGATAGATTTCCAGTCGAAATTTTGAGAACATAACAGCAAAAGGCAAATATATAAATATTTATATGTATATTAAATATAAGTAAATGATTTTTTTTTAAATAAAAGTGAATAATAATTTGAAAAAAAAAAAAACAAAAAAAAATTATTGAACGCATTTTTTGACTTACCGAAATCGTTGGCTGCCATACCGGATGGACCTGGCAATAGGCCGGATATACCTTGTAGGCCAAGAAACGCGCTGGGAAATGTATGCGAACGTTGATTGTCTAGGGAGTCCATTGTGGTGCCATCATGCGGACCATCACCACGATCTGATGGCTCGGTATCACTGCTATTGGAATCTTCGCCAGCACTTTGGGCATGCAACGAACTAAGATCACCATGAAGTTTCTGCACATGAAATATATCCATGAAAATCATATTTTCTTAAGGATAATTTTTTTTTTTTTTTCGTTTGCCGTCACCTGTAATCCATTGCTATTTTCTAAAGCTTGTCCCAAAAGTGATTCACGCATTTCACGTTCGCGATCACGCGACGTTTCACGGCTGCGCGTACGTGTGAGAGGATGTTGTCCGGCTACGGGAAACTCTCTTTCTATTAGCAAACGTTCAGGACTAATGCCATGTTGTGCCCTAAACAGGTCGGCACTTTTAATCCTTTTCTGAGGCGGAGGTGTCAAGTGATTATTGCGGTTGCTTTCATTATCCGTTAGATCCCAATGGTTGGCCTTTAGTTAAACGCACAGAGGAGAAGAGGAATAACAATAATTAATTAATGGGAAAAAATTTTTTTCTATATTTTTCATAATTGATTTTTCTCTTTGCTTCTTCTTTTCTTTTTTTTTTTCCTGTAAACTAAATCGCTTATCAATTTTTTCACTGTGGAACATTTTTTTAATACTTTACTTTAGTGTTATTGGTTTTTCTTACTGGTGACGCTGAGGATGCCTTCAATTCCTGTATGGCAGGTGTTGCTGTTGTTGTTGTTGTTGTTGCTGTCGATTTACCGCTATTACTACTACAGCTGTTATTGTTATTATTATTGTTGTTACTAATATTGCTGTTATTATTATTATTATTATTGTTGTTGTTGTTGTTGCTGTTGTTGTTATTGTTAAAGTTGTTAATACCGTTGCTACTATTGCTACTGTTATTAATCGCTAAACTATTCCCCGGTAACGCCGAGTTCAGCGTGGGCGTATTAAACGGTGAGGAACTGGAATTATTAAGAACTTGTGTGGCAGCTGCTAGAAAATTTAATTTGTTGCTACCGCTACTGCCTATCATACTACAACTGACGTTGGTGCTGTTGTTCACGTTGTTGTTATGACCGCTATGACTGCCTTTGTTATTTACAACATTGCTTAAGGGCTTCGCGCTTGTACTAAGGGGCATGGAAAATGTATTATTTGCATTTTTTACATCGGCTAAACCACGTATTTGCAGTAAATGCGCTGTTTTAAGGAATTCGGGTAAATGCTCATGTCCGATGTTCACTTCACCATTATACATAAAACTGCAATAGATGAGAATCGAGATTATATTCAGCATTAATCTATTAAACATATGTCTAAATATTATTTTATAGCAATATATCTGAACTTAATTCTTAGCTCTATAATGTTTCTTATGTTAATCTTATTACGCAAACTAGATTTCTATTGATGATAAGTTAAATTTTGCAGCGACGATGCGACAAGTAACGTTGTCTAAATAAGATTTTAGTTAAAAGACTTAATCCTAAAATCGCCCATAATTGATAACACAAATAAACAACTTTTGAGAAAAATGCCAAACTGATAAATGCGAGTCGTAACCGACTGTCTTGTAAATTTGTAATGTTACTAAAATATTACACACTATTGGGATATGGAAGCATAGTAAGGTGGATATATATACTGAAACTGATTCCCAAGAGATTCAATTATTCATCCACGGAAATGTGTGTACAACACCGCTGATTCCTGATATAACTATTGCAACCAAAAATGTGTATCCTGCTTATTTATGTAGCAAATGTTTGTAACGCACGTGCTCTTCAAGCTTTAAATGGAATTCGTTAATAAACTGGCACATGTTACGAGAAACTACGAAAAGACTTGAACGGATTATTACAACAAGATCTCAAAAGAAATAGAAGAAAGATAAGGTGTAGCAGAACTTTCTCAAGCGGACTGAGTATCTTAGTGATAAATTTAAAGAAAAGATTCGTCAAATGATATGCCGAAACTTGCAGCGAAATTCGCTGAGTAGCGCATTTAATAAGGAAATCTAAGTCAACTTTCTTAGCAAAGATTCATGAATATATTCGTATACCTGTAAGGTTAAGGCAAAGTGCTTCAAAGCCTTCAAATACTCAGAACTAAGCTATAGAGTGTATAAAATTTTTCTTAACGAATTAAAAAACGAAATAAAAAAGGAAATTTAATTTTTTTGTTTTTATTTTACCTTAACAAATTCTCAACATCGTCAGCGGGTACGTCACGCAATATAACAATTGGATGTTCGCATGGATTCGCTTTCAGTAATTTACGAAAGTACGGACTGCAGGCGCTTAACACTACTTTGTGTGCGGTAAAAGATCTCTGATCGCAGGCCAAAGTGACATCAACGAAATCTTCTTCATCACGTAAATGGCGAAATGAAGTCAGCATCGAGGTTTGATAATCATTCCATTTTAAAGCATATTGTTGTGGCTGCTGTTGTTGTTGCTGTTGTTGCTGTTGTTGTTGTTGTTTTAAGTGATGTTGTATTTGTTGGGCTTGATGTTGATGTTGTAGAGCTGATTGTTCCTGTTGCTGCTGCTGTTGCTGTTGCTGTTGTTGTGTCTGTTGCTCCATAGCTGTGGCGATGGGCGACGGTGATGTTGCTGGATTTGTAACACTGGCAGTAGACGCTGAAACAGCAGGCGGTAATGGTTCCATTTTAACAATGCCTGTGTTATTATTTTCGGTTGTTTGTAATTGTGTTGATTCAGTCATTGGCCTACTGTCTGTTTATAAATATAATATTGGTCTTATTCAGTTTTTCGCAAACTGAATGAATGAACTTCTCTTAGTGTTTTCAGTTCTTTTTCGGTTTTTATATTTCTTCTTCTTTTTGGTTAAGTTAATATTTTAATTTTTATTTAATTATTTCCTTCTTTTTTTGGCTACTTAAGGAATACATGTTGTTTTGGTATCACTATCCTTTTGTTCTCGCTTGCTGCATAAATATCTGCCAAAAATTTTCTATAGACTTTCAATTGAGTAAACATATAAATGTTATGTGTTTGCCTTTAAATTAAAAGTGGACGGAATCTGAAATTAAGAAAGAGACGCAATATTATTATAAAACATATTGCTTTTACTTTATTCTAATGCAGATATAATTAATTTTTTTTTTTTTCTGCAACCGCAAATTATAGATTTTTAGAGAACTAATAAAGTTTAGGAAAATATAAAATACTTAAGATTAGTGTATGGTATTTTATAATGTCATGAATTTATAAGAGACATACTTTGAAAAGCCAGAAAACTCATTTAATTTTAGCTAAGATAAAATTCGTATTCGTCAAGCTGAACACAAGACATTTTCATTGTTCGTTGATTGAGTGAATTCTTTCTACCGCACCTTACCATGGACATAACTTCGCAATACATATGCAAATAGTCTCTCCCTTTTCATCATATGGTCTTTGAAAAACTTGTCTTTTATTTATTTATTTTTTATTTTGTAAATAAATTTATTAAGTATGAATTTAAACGCTGCCGGATAATTTAGATCGTATGCGCGTCTTCCTCAGATTTTAACTGTTAGTCGCAGTTAGTTTTTCCTTTGCCTACTCGGTTACTTATGTCTTTTTTCAAAATTTGTAAATATAACAAAAAAAAAAAAAAAAAAACTGAGGCCACATTTTTTGACTTTCCTAATAACAAAATGTTAAAATTAAAGATCACATTCGGCTATGACCGAATGTTCTATATTCACCATATCTATCTTCGTAAAACTGTAGGAAAGTGAAATTTCGGTAACCTGTAACACTGGATGAGGGCGCGGTCGATCCATGTTTACTGTTACATATATGGACGGACGGACGGAAAAACAGATAAGGTGAAATGTAATGTGACGCTAACCAAGAACGTCTATACTTTGTAGCGTCTGTGATGCTGCTTTCTGGGTTTTACAAACTTTTTCTCAAAAAGAATATACGCCTTTTTTCAGTGATGAGTATAATGAGTTAGAGAGGGAGAGCCGTAAAGTAATACATCCATATGTAACTTACAAATGTTATTAACATAGTGGGCATGTCAATTGGTTGCTTGAAATCGGTTTGCTATTTTATTTTCATCTGATTTTATTTCAATTTTCATAAATAAAGATCCTACGTCTTTCTTGTAAGTGGGTTTCTATTTTCAAACTAAATCCAGAGTCATTAATAAAGCAAATAAACTCCTTCGCCGGGTTCAATTTTCCCCAAATTTCAGGCATAGATAAATTAAATATTGATGTTTGAACTATGCAAGTTTGAGTTGTTTATAAGCTGTCGTCCAGTGTATATATATTGAAGTGTAACAAGTGTCACATAAGGCATCTGAAGCTAGGTAAATGATTTACTTGACTGGGAATGAAAATGCAATATGCTATGAAACAGTTGGAAAGTGGTTTGCGACATATTGGACAAAAAATTGTAGCCGTCAAAATGATGAAAATTCGAATACTTCCGTCCGTCTGCCGCAAAAACAACATAAGCAATAGTTCTTAGCTTACGTTGGGAAATTTTACGGCACTTGCTATATCCTTCAAACTTCGCTCCTTCCGATAACTTATTCAGATAGATGCGGTCATATTTAGCAAGTCAGAGATTAAAGAGATGTGCGAAAATGGGTCGAAGGCTATTTTGACTTCCGACGATCGCTAGGTATACAAGCGGATGGAAAGACAGAGTATTGGTTGACGTCCAGTTCAGTTTCCTCAGAAACATATTTTTGGGCTTTATCAAAGGACAGTAAATGTATTTGTAACCCTTTGGTTAGGAGGGGGCATCAATCTTCACAAAAAACCTGCATAACTAACTTATGTTCTTTTACTTTTCTCTGTTTTGTTCTATTGCATTAAATATAAGAGAATTTGTTATTACTTTCATAAAAATGTTAATATATTCAGGTAGAGAAAAGAGGAAAAAAACCAAAAAAGAATATCGAAAAATTGATACACAACTGTATGCCCGTACGTATTATATACACGAAGACAAGACATATGAATTATTTTTGAAAATATATTAAATTATTTTAATTATTTCTTCCACTGAGTTCCATTTCTTCGAAAAAAGAAAAAAAAAAAAGCAGAGAAGACACCGAAAGATTATCATCGAATAATTACTGTAAGGGGCGTATCACAAATATCTCTTGGTATAGATTAAAATCATTTGACTACCATGCCATACAATTGTAGATTATGTAAAACCCACGCTCTCACACTATGTAACAAAAAAAACCAGAGTAAGAGAGCAATCAAACAACCACATTTGAAATAAAAATAAAATAAAAAAGAAAAAAAAGTATAAAAAAATATAATACAATGAATATATAGATAAAAACATCTATTAAAAACAAATACAGTTGACTATAGTATTCAAGCAATAATACAAACAACAACAATAACAAAATATATTATTAACCAATGGCAACTATACGCACATTAAATAGTAAGCAAATGTACAAATACATACATAAACCTATACAATTGGCCAATAAGAGACTCTCGTATGAAATGAAAAACAAAACAAATAAAAAAAGAAAAAAAAAAAATTATATTTTATTTTTTTATTATTGTTACTCAAACGTATAGTTAGTTACGTGTGGAAAGAGTTAATAAACAAATGAAATAAATAATAAAAAAGAAAAGAGAGAAAGAGCTCAACAACTATTAACTTGAGTATGTAGTGTAAAATGAAGATAGATCTTTGTATTCTCCGAGCAAATATACATGAATTTCAGTGTACATAATATATGTTCAAGTTGAACATTCTATAAAAGGTTACAAATCATATGCTTGCGTAGTATGAAAACTAAAAAAAAAAAAAAATTATGTTTTCTTATCTTTGGAAAGTAAATTTTCAATGGCTTCGAAACTAATGAAAAATTGCTTACCAAAATATGTCGAAAAGCTACAGCTGCAGTTTGTTGCTGTTAGTAAGTAAAATAAAAAAATAGAACTAAGTAGACATCTGTGACGAGTATCGTAAGCAAATATTGAAAAGATCAACTTCTGTGAACAATGTCGCTAGTTAGCTGACAAATGTCATGATCGCCATAGCACTAACACTTTTCACATGTCTTTAACAAATGAAATTAGCTTAGAATTATTCTGTTAGCAAAATTTTAAGGCACTACACGTCGATTAGATAGAAAAAAATTACTGAATTTTTTGATTTTTCAAAAAAATTGACAAAGTGATTGAGTTTAGTCAACCACTAGTTGATCTCGAACCGTACTGTAATTATCAAGAGAAAGTGTCAGTGCGACATCTAGGCTAAAAGCCATTGCCTAGCGGACGAAGATGGCTCGCAGCGACATTAATAATTTTGGGATTGACCGTTTCGCTACGAACTGTCACATACGTGTGACAAAGTGGTTTCTTATTGCAGCCCAACGTCTAATGGTTATATGCGGCAGACATATTTAGACAATTTATTAAGGGATGTTTAACCAGTTAACGGTTAGCGTATATAACGAATATATGCATCATCATCCGTCCGTCCATCCTTGGTAGCTTTCCTCATAGAATGTCATCATAGTAAACTGTGTATTTGGTATAATAAGAAATTTTGGAAAATATTATTGTCATTTTGTCAAGTCGTTTCGTTACAAATTAATGTCATATTACACATACCCTGTGTGTGACTGTCGTACAAATATATCGCTAATGAGGTCGACACAGTTAACTGATTAAATGTGATATCTAATGAACAAAATTGTTAAGTTCTAAAACGGTAAAATATGTGAAGACCAGCATCGATTTATAACAGCCGATTATCGAGTCGATGTGCGACTCGAGCGAGTTTACAGCCATCGATGAGATATACGGTTTTGGTATACGGTATGGAATGAAAAATCTTTCGATCACAAAATTGTTCTAAGATTTATCATACAAAATAAAATGAATTTCATATTGGAAATATTTTTTCTCCTCCTATAATCCATTTCTTCTAATTGAATGTGACACATATTTGTGACACATGAGCTATATGGTTTAGTTTTTACCTATACCTGAGCGTCACATATTTGCGTCAGTTTAAAAGAAGGTTTATTTTACTTTTTATTTACTTTTCATACAATCATACAGAAATGGTAAGCTATCCCCAGAAAATCCTGATAGTGGACGTGTTAACTATTAACGAGAACTTTTTGAAAATGTTGGGGGAATGGTTATATGTTATTTACGAACAAGGCAATATGTGTGTATGATGCTGGCTTCGTCGCTACGCAGTGATAGACTTTGGTAAGCTATCATAACGTCCGCGTATTGCGTTGTCAATCCTAAGTGTTAAACGAGAGCATATTTTGCACAAGTGATAGCCACTTTGAAATGAGAAGTGGTTGCCTAACAGAGGAAAGTGGCGATTTCAGTTGTTTGCTGTTGTGAAGCTATTAAGTTCTCTCATAACAACATTAAAAGCAATGATTGCAACTTATATGCATCCAGCTTATCATGCAGATGAAGATTTAAATGCGCCGTCATTGAAAACCAAATTGGCAACAGTTAAGTGTCTTGAAATCTCTAGAGAGAAATGATGGTTTTATATGGATGTCTTCCTATGAAATCACGCGCCTGTCAACATACCTAGGGCCATAGGCTAATATTTGAGCCCT
The DNA here is from genome assembly GCA_000688715.1 of Glossina pallidipes. Classification (NCBI taxonomy): domain Eukaryota; kingdom Metazoa; phylum Arthropoda; class Insecta; order Diptera; family Glossinidae; genus Glossina; species Glossina pallidipes. The sequence continues at coordinate 1,173,638 of KK499803.1, read as the reverse complement.
AGATAAGACCACGTGCGTAGCCATTGCTTTTGTTCTATGGAAGACAAACTTTATCTCACATACTTCAATACTCCTACTTACAATTTGGATAAGCAATATCTTCCCGAAATTCCGTGAAGAGACACTAGTGGCTGTGCACTCTCGACACCCGTGCCACCGGAGTTATTTTTAAGCAACCTGTGGTCAAAATCTTTATCGGCATGTACTTGCTGGATTCACCGCACGATCCCTGTCCTTGCGAAGAGATTTTTGATGACAGAGGAGTAGATATCAAGACAGCCAGGCCGCCATATCCTTCAGTCCTTTTCCGTTTCTTTTTCTTCTTCTCATTGCCACTCGATGGAAAACCGCAGGATGCATAAAGGGTTTAGGGCATTTTAGCAAATTACTTCGATTCACCGAATGTTTATAACGTTAACATAAATTAGAGGACGTTTATCTTTAGCAGATAAAGGTATTCTTAGGGGCATTCAAAGTCAGATGAATGTTGCGTCTTTAATTATGATTATTTGTGAATGGCGTGTGAACAGATTGCATGAAATTCATTCACTTTTCTGGCAGCAAAGATTTTTTTAAAACTGGTAAACGATAGCTTATGCAACTATGCACATTGGTCTGGGGCTTTAAAATTGCAAATACAATTATAAAAAAAAAAAAACAAGTAGAAAGACTGTAGCGCGTCACGGTCTACCATTAAATATCCTACATCGCTTCAATTACTTATATAACGAGTTTTCAAAATAAGGCGTTATATTGGCAGGGGTCGAAGAAGTAGTCCGGTCCGAATCATTTTCAATAACGTTCTTCGAACCGATGACCTTTAATGGCAGTTTTCCTTTTCTTGTACTGCAAAAAAAAATAATTTTTGAACAAAGAAAAATCAGACAAATGAAGTGACAGACGGACTTAAATAAATTTCGAAAGTGGTTCTGAATTGATGATTAAACGCTGATCTACCTCTAGTCCTTTTGGGTGTTGTGTGCATTCCCAAGCCCACCAAGTGGTGTAGAGTATAAAAAATAAAATATATTTTCGCTTCCAATACCGAAAAAGAATAAGTCCAATTGGCTTTCATTTCTCCGTTAGCTTTACTTTTCTATGTTCACAATCAAGCGAAATGTTGCATTCCGAAAATCGTGTACATGTGTTCGTATGTGTTGCATGAACTCATCTTTTCAGCACCATTCAGTCTTTTGGAGTTCTTTTCAACTTAGCTATAGAGTCTTAGTAATAGCAAGAGACAAGTATGTGCAAGGACAAGGACATAGGCAGAAACTAAGACATAATAATATCCGCAGAACATGATCTTGAGTACTAATAACCGGTCGCCAAAGTTGAAACATATTTTCCTGCCATATGGGTATTTTTATTAAGAAAAAAAAAAAAAAAAAAGCAAATTTGTTTGCCATAATTCAAACTTCGTACATCGATACCATTAGTAAGCCCTTTATTAATTGCACGGCTATCGTCCATAACACTTTCCTTACATTTTCAGTAATTGTTGTTGTGATTTAAATGAATTCCTATGCCCTCAAGTGTTTATAATTTTTAAACAACAAATAACAAATGAATGAGTATTTTTGAAGCATTCAGCAAAAGTTAGTGAAAACTCTCAAGATACGTTGTAACACGAATATATTATATTTTCCTTGCTCATTATCTTTAACATTTTGAAAACTTAAAATACATTTAAAAGCAATTAATCATATATATGTTACAACTGAAATGTTCAACTTGCGTGATTTGTTTTTAAACAAAACAAGATGCGCAAGCGTTAACTTCCTAAAACGAATAATGTTTGCTTTCGAAGTTAAAAAACATATCTTAAGGCGTCCATCTCAGTCCTACGATCCTATATGTTGATGGAACATGCATGAGACCAACGAACAAAAAAAAGTATAATTACACAGTTTACAGAAATTTGTTTTTTTTTGTTTTTTGGAAGTAATGCGTGCTTCTCGCTAATTGTTTTTTTTTTTTTCCTTTTTTGTGTGGAATTTCTTTTTTTTTTTCAAATTTATCATCAGATATGTTCTGAAAACAATTTGACGAAAAGTGTTTAAAAGACATATGAGTTTATAAATATTTTTATGCTTTTTCCCTGTTATGCCGGCAATTTTGTAGCGTAGAAATGTAAAAATTGTTAAGTTTCCTGACAACTATATATACGTACGCAGATTGTATCAAATGTCAGAGAATGAAATGAATGAGATTATTTTCAACTTTTTTTTATGGCGTAAAATTAATGATATGAGTTTTGAAGACATGCGGTTTCAACAACACGTTGCAACATGCCACACGGCCAGTAAAACCGTAAAGTTATTGCCTCGAAGCGTTTTATCTCTCTGAGCGATGTGATCAGGTGATTTGATACTTTTACATTTTTTTGTTAAGAATACATTATGTACATCAATAATTCACAAACAATTTCTGAGCTGAGAGAAAAATATGCAACGGCATGTTCAATAATTATTTTAATATGTTTTTGGAGAAATTTATGAAAATGCTGGAAATGACCGGCAAATTCGAAAACGTTAATTTGCGAAATGTTTTGTCCACGTTATCAAATCTGCAAGGGTTACTTGAAAAAAAGTATAAGTATATGCATATAGTGTTAGAGTAAGTCAAGCAAGAGCCCTTCGGTGTGCCTTTCGACCTTGTAAGGTCTTATGTTTCGTAAAAATTGTAACCTTTCGAGAATGTCTTATCACTGGCTTTCAATTTTAAATTAAGATGGGGCGAATGTTTAACACCGAAAAAATAACAAAACACGGATTTGAATAAAGTTAATAAAGAAATTTAAAGGTAAAGCAAAAATAAAAAAAAATAACCAAGAAAAGGGAACCTCTGGCCACTATACGTTTTTCAAAAAATAAATTTTTTTTCTCTAAGGACTCTTATTACAAGCATGATATTTTTCCTTGAAATTTTGTGTTTTTTCCGGAAGAGACCACCTGCGTATTGAGAACACTGCCCGAAGTTATGACCTAAGGTTTTTAAGGTAACTTCTCTAATACGCTAAGAGAACACTTCAGAAGGTATTTATGTTTAGTAAAAGCCGTTTCCGAACAAAAGTACATTAGTGTAGCTTCACTGAGGTAGCCTTTGTCTGAATACAATGTTGAGAGCGATTTGAAATCTTTCAATGTTTTCGCCAAGTCATTCGATTTTTTGTTAAAAGAAATTCATATTTTCAATCAAACACTCGCCATTTAGCCAAAATGAATATTCCTAAAAACTCCTACGTATTTCTCTGAACATGAAGATGTAGATTAAATTAGTTTTTTTCTCCTCCCCAAAAATTGTTATTCTGGTATCTTCCCTTCTATCCTAAAAAATTGTCAAGGAACCACATTTTTTTAAAACTGCTAAAGTGGTGTATCTCTTCAAGGGTAACACGAAGAACTTCGCCTTTAGCCTGAACTTTTTCCATTTGGCATGGTAAACCATCTGTTGTCGTGTTGAAATGAAAAATGATATTCGACTATTTTTTACACTTTACGGCGACGAATAAGTTAACAAGAAAGTGCGTATCAACCTCATCATTGGTGACGGCGCAGTCACACATTCACCTTCCTTACCGATATATGAACGTGATTTTACTTGGTGAATGAATTAAATCAAAACCGATTACAATCGCTCTTAGGCTAGTAAACATCGATGTCATGTATAATGTAAATCATCATTTGATTTATCGTAAAATTTCACAGTATATCGTATATTAAAGTCACAGTATGTTCAGATTACCTTTAGCGAACTAATCTTGACTTGAGAGCAGGCGGCAATTCGCTTGTAAAGGTTTTCTTATTTACGCCAAATTTAACGAAAAATATTCTTTCTCGAAAGAGGTTGTATTTGCTCAATAAATTGTTTCGAAGAATCCTAGAAAGATCGACTCACATACAACAATTCGTTTATCTGCAACCTTCAGTGAAATCTATAGTTGGCAACCTGTAACGATTAACCATCAATTTTGAATTTCAACATGTTGTCTCGAACAACAACTGTTCTATTAGATCAATAATATCGATTTAACTGATCAAAATTTTTATACAAACCAATATAATTTCAAGTGTCAATCAGATATCAGCCGCTCTATTTGCATATCTGTTAGCAAAATTCTCGCAAAATTAATCACTCGTCCGCACCTTAATGGGCTGTGCTTTGCTTCTCTCTCTCTATGAGAAACATTGCGACACTAAACAATTCTCGATGAAGACGATCAGGCAGGCTTGCATTCTTTTCAGGAACTCCCATCCCCTGAACAACAGCTCTTCATTCTTATACTCGACGCTAAGTTAAATTCTACGATGACTATGCCTGATGTATGATATGCTTTCAAGTAACTGCCATATCAAGTCTTAGAAAAACAGGGAACGTTACGTTTATGGGCCATAAGGTCCTGTCTTTGCACCTAATAACAACTCTTTCTTTCCTCAAATGTTAAAAGTATCATAGGCCAATAAATTTTGATATCGAAAAAAGGCAATTCACAAGCCATATTATGTAGGGCGGAAATGCATACGCGTTATGAAGAGTATGAGTTTTGAAATGATTGTTCGATAAAAGCAAGCATAACAGAGAAAATGAAAAGAAAATTTACAAGAACAGTTTACAAGTTTCCCTAAATAGACGCCGTTAAGAAAAGTTTCGACTTTATCTTTCGGGATCATACGCATTTTAACTCTTTCTTTTCCCTTTGTTTTATTTTGCTTAGCTTTATATCATTTTTGGAAATCATGAGCTTAGGGTTCACTCTTCCACGCTTATTTACTTGCAGCATTATTTACTTAAGGAAACTTTTATGTTTATTTCTTCGTGATGCGTATACGTTAACATTGTATAGATAATAAATTGTTTTCTACTTAAATGATTTGTTGGTCTTTATATTTTCTTTATAATTCTGTTATAACATCTTTCTCTTTCAGTTCAGTATTTGAGTTGGTTGCTTTGTTGCAGAGATACGTTAATAACGTGTGTGGGTATATTTTTCTTTTCCTTTTTTTTTAGTTTGTGATCATTACTGCATGTCGTGTTGCTCTGTTACTTTTTTTGTTCAATTTAATTTATGACTTATTTATGTAAATCTTAATTTTTAATTTCTTTCTTTCCCCTTACTTAAGTTTGTTCCTATTTTCTCCTCTAATATTAAGTTTTATTTTTTTTCCTTTTTTCTCTTTTTGGCCATTAAAATTGATGACAATAAATATATATACTACGGAAGGTTTATAATTAAGAAAAAAAAAAAAAAAAAAAAAAAAAAAAAAAAAAACAAAACAAAACTATTTTTCTCTCTCTTTTTATTTCCTCACACGAGTTTTACGGTCTCTTTGTTCAAAGTTCATTGACTTGTATTAAAAATTATTAGAAAATGTTTCATATACTTAAGCCACTAAGAGAATTGAAAACAAAAATTTCTTCTTAATATAAAATACTTTTTATAAATAAAATTTATTTATAAAAAATTTCACCAAAATATATGTAAAATTTCTAAAGCTTTTTTTTTCTTTTTTTTTTGCAGAATATTTCTTAATAAATCTTTGTTAATAAATGTCTTGCCGAGACAAAAAGTTGTTGGTGAAGAGACAATGTTTGCTGCGAAAGTTGTAAAACATGGATTTTATGGCGAAAAGAGAAAGACAAGTTAAATTATAGAAAGCATTGTTTACAAATTCTCTACACATTTTCGAAGTTGGTCCGAGCTATTCTTCTTTCTTATCTTTTTATTTTCTTTAATTTTATCAGCCAAAGCTTGAAATCGTAGCTTTAGCCAGTAGAAACTCTATCGAATAGTTGATTGAAATTTTTCAATTCTTGACCCCAGATGCATCTTGAAGGTTTTTAGGTAAAGAAAAGTAAAGCGTATTTATTGTAAGGAAAGTAGATTTGGCGTAAGAGGTCAACTTAAAACCAATCCTATGAAGGTAGTTTTACCACTGTTCACAAATGTGCTGCTATTCTACGGTAGAAAGCAGATAATTATAAAAATCGTAATGAGACTTTATGAACAATATTGGAAAATAAAAGAAGTTAATAAAGCCTTGTGTTCAAAAAATAAGGGGAATTTTCGTTTTACATAAGGTATATGAGTGCTTTGCAAATCGGCATCAATTTTTTCTTTTTTGTTAGATTGGTTTAACGTCATAGCGACTCTTCATATCGTTTGGTTTGTCAGCTTACAAATAAAAGCATCGTTTGGGAATTTTAGAAAAATCTCCATTGATAGGGGAAATGTGTGGAACAATGTGCACAATATTCCCTTTAGTTTTTGAACAATTTGTTCCTTACATTGTAGACTACGTGACTTAGACTTTAAATAACTATTAAATGGCCATTTGTGTCAAACACTGAGAGCATTAATGGAATGCTAAAGATACTGAAGAGTATTTAGTTTCAACGCGAGTCATATCTTCTCATCTCTTATTTAAAAAGCTTGAGACACACAGCCGCAACTCTTGCTTCCTAGCCATGTTCCTCACGTTGGACGAATAAGGTGGCGAATATTTTTCAGTTCAATTGAGCACAAACAAAAGGAACTTAACCTACACATGTACCAACCATTACCAGAAAGACGTCTTTTACTTCCGATAAGGAAGACTCTTCTTATTCCTCTGCATCATCTGTCTTGCGGTTAAAGATTTCATTGTATTTTTAACTAATCCAGACCAGGCTTTGTGGTGTTTCAACAATCACAACTTCGCATAGAAACGTAACTATTCTGAAGATTTTCCATTAATCATTAAAACCATAATTGGTCTTAATCACTTCTCCCATGGATACCACATGGATACCACACATTATTTAGCGCTATTCGTAGCTAACTATTACTATTACGAAAATTAAAAGCAACTTTCATATATACAAACAGTTTTACAATTAATATAGGAGTCCGCCTCACTGGACTTCCCTACATAGCAGTACCACTTTATATTAATGTCCACTTGAAAATTAAAACAAAAAAAAAAAATATTGCATTTAATCAAATAAAATATTAAGCAAAGAAGCTTCGAAATCTATAAACATATGCTTGAATGCGTACAAAATATAGAAATTAGATATAAAATCAATTAACCACAAATGGCACAAGTACTCTCTGCTCATAATCATAATAGAATCATTAGAGAAAATGTATCCATATAATAAAAATTTTTTGATTAACTTGCAAAACAAAATATGTATACCAGAAATCATGCGCCAGACTGCCGAAAAAGACATTGAAATCAAAGGGGTCGCACTCATACAAAAAAGAAAAAAAAGCAGCCAAAATATGATTAAATAATATGACAACAATAACAGCAACAACGAGAAAATAAAGAGCTAAAAAATTTGAATTGCTCTTTCAATTGTCTGCATCATGCGTGTACTTGAGTTTATAATTTTGTGTTTGATTTCTTGTGCTGTGTTCTTGTTCTTCTGATTTTTGCTTTTTTTTTTTTAAACGATTTTTTTTTTCGGGAGAAGTATAAACAAAACGCAGTAATAGAAGCAATATACAAACAATAACAATTTGGCAATTTTCTCATAATCTTTGCGGACCTAATACATATTATACTATAGATGCCAATGTGTGTGTGTCTGTATTTCTGAAAATATTGAAGTATAATGTTTATGAGAACATAAACAATGCAAAAAATATATTAAGATAAACTTGTGATGCTATTATTGGTTTTAGCAGACGGCCTTCTAAAAGAGCCGTAATTTCATTTCATCCAAAACAACTCATTTCGTTATAAATAGCAGTAAAGATTGCTTAGTATGATATTGCGTTAATTAGTGTTACTCGGTCAACTTATCGACAATAAGGTTGATATAAGCCAACAGCTGTTAAGTTCGTGTATGATTCCTAAATTCACTTCCCTGATCCGAAACATTTTCAATAGCATTCATTCGCCAGCGAAAACAAACCGATGCACCAAATTTCATCAAAATATTTCTAGAATTGCGAGTTACACGTGGAAGGCGGAGAAATCGACAGACAAGCTTGGCTTGACGATCGGTATATTAAAGGATGGGTCTATCTCAAGTCCTTTCACGTGTTGTTATGCCCTTGTGCCGCAAGCGACATAGAGCACAATACGGTTTTTTAGAATAAAAACCAACACAGAAAGAAATTTCAAAGTAAAGCATTTTTTGTGTCCATCACCCAAGCTTGATTTTGTCAGAACGTTTGCAACGCCTCAAAAAAAGCGTCACAGATCGCAAACTATATAATTCTTTATGAAGTCTTGAGGCGATTTAAGCATGTCTGTCTGTCCGTCTGTTTATCAGTAATGCCTATAGCTAAGCTTTTTCCTGGCTGCAGAAACGAATCACCCTCAAATTAGGGGGAACCATTGGATATCCTTGCGGGGGTGTTTGTACTGAAGATGAGTGGCAGTCGGTCGAGGGACTCGACTACTGTAGCTCGCAAACTAAGAACCACTCTATTTATATAAGCAAAAAATATTGCTTTTTACTCATTACTCATAAACTACAACACATTCATTCTATAGATAATCCTACTATAACTTTACAAAAGTGGGCATAAAGTGGGAGCTCCTATCGTAAATTAAAGATTATAAAAATTTCATTTATTTGTTAAAACGTTTGTAACACGTAGAAGGAAGCTTCAGATATCCCAACAAATGTATACATACTTAGTCAATATTAAATATTGTGTCCATATAAGTATGTCTCTTCTTCTGTCTGTCCTTTTCTGTGGAGTTTTGCAGCAAATACTCTTCTGTTTGGTAGAAACATTGGAAATTCTTGCAGGTACGTTGGCATTAAATGTGGGCAAATCCGCAAAAGGGCATGCCCCTAGTGCAACTTGAACTGAGATCAGCTTTGTTTACAAAAACGAAAAAAATATGATTTTTGCTCATTACTCATAAACTACAGTAGACGCCTGATAAAAACTTCCACATATTGGCAAAATTGGAAAAAAAATTAACCACGCCTACCAGATATTATAGAGTAAAAAAAAGGGTGCGGTCGCAGCTGAATGTAATTTTCTCCCTTGATTTTCTTGCGAATTCTATGAACGGAAAAACTAAAGGTCGAGCAGTTAAAGGAACTTGCGTTCCTGATCGCAAAAAGCAAACACAAAATTATTCTTGGGTGATGGAAGCGATGCGCGACAAACTTTTAAATTTAAAGATGTGACGGTTTCAGTGTAGCTCCGAACTATTTAAGGCTTCCAGTTAAATATAAAATTTTCCATTATATTTGAAGAAGTCAAACGAAGAATCAGGCGAAATAAAGAAAGAACATATACTGGAAGTGTTTCGCGGAATTAACAGAGTGTATGAATACACTTCTGAGTACCAATTCCTTGATTTGCTTGACGTTATGTGTCTCGGTAGCCGTTGAAAGACTATTGGGACGTTCAACGTTTTTAATTGTCCCTCTATCTGTTTATAACAACTTGTGACTGCGATAAACACTCTCTCTGGATTGTGCTTAGCCACTCAAAACTCTTTTGAATATTTACATTAATTTGAAAATCAGTGAAGAAAAATTTGATACCCCTTACGTGTTGAACCTTGTCGGTCACATTGAAAATGCATCGTGTTCGTTAAAAGAGAAAATAATTGTTCCTTATTAACTACTAAAGATATTTTCATTAAATTTGCAGCGTATTGACAGCATATGCCAGTTAATGCGCTGCCAAAAAGTAAAAGTAAAACGATGAGAAAATCTTACTACTTTTTTAACACAATATTAAGTTTAATTGACCATAATAATATCTTCTATCTATGTGTCTATCTATCTATCTAACTATTATTTATATTACGGTAATAATTTCCATTAGTACAGTCAATAAAATTTAAACCACCTCGATGCAGTGTCTGATAAGTATTTACAAAATTTTACATACATATAAGATGATTGATGTAATGGCAGTCAAAGCAATATTCAGTCTTGCTATGCATATTTTTGCATGAGATCAAATGAAAGACATCTACTGTTAATCATTGCATATTTATGTCTGTACAAATATGATATTATATATGCACACATATGGAAAATTACTTACAGTTAATTTCAAAAATTAGGTTTTTCTTATTGTTTAAGTTTTGAGTTGAAGAACTTATACGCTTTCATTGTTTTTTCTTTACTATTCTTTCAAAGGTTTAAATTGCTTTTAATTAAAAATTGACTTAATTATTTTAATAAACACATCCCGTGTAGGTACTTTCAGCTTGAAATATAGACGTTTTATGCGTCTTGTGTGTTTTTGTTTTTTTATTTTTTTATTTTCATTTTTTTTCCTTTTTATTTTATTTTTTTCTATTATCGTTATTATTGATACAACAACTACCACCCACTTGTCGCAAAATGCAAGCATTTGCGCATCATTTACGTACGACTGAGACTCATTTCATGTCGCTAATGCACTTCATTAGAAGAATTATCATATTTGTTGTTGCGTTTATGGTTTTTGCATAACAATAAATTATGCGCATATGCCTGCGATTGTATCTATATATATATATATATAGATATATATGTGCATGTATGTGTATATGTATGTGTGTATGCGTCTTAATAGACAATTGAACATTTATTAATTTTTCCGGTATATTTTCTCCTTCATTTTGAGTTTCAGTATTTTTTTCTTTTTTCAAATATTTGTTTGTGAAGACAAATTAAAATCTTAAATATAGAAAAAGAAAAAAAAAAAAAAAAACAAATTCAATTGAATTCAGCATCAATTAGCAATTCAAACAAACTCACATTGAGATCAATATTCAATAAATACACTAATAATCGATAATAAAATTTAGAAAGTATGCACGTAAACAAACTTAAAATTGCTATGAAGGCAGACGGAGAGACGGAGAGAACCACAACATCTTTTCGCATTAAATGCGTTGCTGCTTCAAAGCGATCACATTCATCTTATTCTTCGTTTTGCAACAAAAACTAGTCGATTAACATGAACACGATAAGTAGAAGTGAATCCTTTCTCTTATGCTTTTATTTAAGGTTTATATATAAAGTTTTATCAAATAAATGGGCATAAGTTGAATAAATTTGTTCATCTAATTATGTTCGACCACTTGTAAGAAATGCAAATGTCAAACAATAAATGAATAGAGACTACGTGCAGCTTAGCTAGGCCTGCATAAAATGCATGAGTTCTGATTAAGTGAAGAAATGAGCAATGGCTTCTAGAAATACTCTACTATAAAGTCACAGTGTGCTTACTGTGCACTGTGTGTTAATTTCGGGTAAAATACGGTATGGTATGGTGCTTGTCAGTTGTAAGGGAATCTATCAGGGAATCGAGAACAATGTGTCAATCGAGACATTTACCAACGTTGTATTTGTGCATTTCGTAACAATACTCAGCAGCAAATTGATGATCGAGGAATTTTTCAGTCGATTGGATCCAAAATGCATATTGTCTCGATTGGCTTAAATTCACAGCTCAATACATCTCCTCAATAATCGAGAACTATAGTAAATGCTAACGCTAAGAAGACTAAGATCGAGATCATGAGACATTGCGATTCAAAAACTGCCCTCAGATCTAAAATTCGCTTTATTTTAGCTAACAAATTTGGTGATGTAATAATTTCCAAAAAGTTTCAGTAATGAATGGTACCGGTGTGGCTATTATTTAACGTCTATGGACTGCTTCCAATTAGTTTACAAGTACGGCTGTGGTGACTTCTTGAATGATGTTTTACATCAAACGCGCTTCAAAAAAAAGCCCTTTTTTGGATTTACTCAATTCTTTTATTTTTTTAAGGAAATCATACCGCTCTCCAATAGAACACTTGGTAAATGTGAGGTGTAAGCAATGCAATGTTTATACATTTGTTCGTTTTGAATATTTTTCCACTGTTTCATGACAGCTACGACTACTCTGAGGTTCCTTCTAATATAAATTTCGAATAGAAGTTTTGAAGTATTATCTTGTTGTTGTATCAGTTTTAATTATTAAAGTTTCAATCAGACACATCACACTTCACGGAAATATAACTCATTTCTAAAATTCCGAAACATTTTCTTCTTTATTGGCTGCGATTTCCTTATTTTCTGCGCGCAAAAATTTCGTTAAGTGCACATTTACCATATACTAATTTCATTACTCTCAGCCGTAGATTTATACATATTACATAAGAGCATATGTACTTATTGTTCACATATGCTCATGCACGTCTACACATAAGCATTATTTATTCGGCATTATAGGTTGTTTTCGTTTGAAAACTTCAATAAAAAAAAAAAAACAAAATTTAAATCCAAGCGAAAAAAACCTATCGGACATAATTCAAGCATGAAGGTTACGCCACATTATGTTTGGGTCTTTAATAATCTAAATATTATAAATTTTATTTATATTATTAAAAGAGCTGCTTGCGACATATACCCTGTTCCGCCGAAATCGTATGTAACAGTTTTGAGAACATTGGTTTCACGGGTATGTTGACTTAAAGCATTAAGAAAGGAGAAATAACCAAAAGTAGAATAAAAAAAAAAAAAGGATTATGACGTAATTGTTTATTCAGTGAAAAGAAAATGTGTTTTTTTTTTTTTTCTATTGTAAACATCCAGAGATATTATGTCAAAGCGGGTAGAAGTTTTATAAATTTAAGCATAAAAGAGGTCGATCCCTTTTAATTAAATTTTTTTCTTTTTTTTGTCCAGCACATGCTTTGGTGTAATTTTCTTCATTTAAATTGTGTTTGTTATACCTTGCTCCTTATTGGGTTCAACTTCTTATAGCAATTCGAAAATGGCAGGTAAACCAAACCCAACTTTTTATATAGTGATCGTTTAAGCGCAAACTTCCGTTTTCATCTAGGCACATTAATACCCCTTTCTCTCTCTCTCTCTCTCTCTCTCTCTCTCTCTCTTTCTCTCTTTCTCTCTTTCTCATTGATTGCTTAGATGCCTTTTGTTAAAATTTGATATATGCTTTGAATAATTGGCCCTTTATAGCGCGACCATATGGAAATGCTATTGCTTTTTTGTTCATATTGGGACGAGGTCCCTTCGTGTGAGTAAGAGATAAATAGAACATCGGTCGCGTACGGTCGTATGCATGCGTGCGATTTCGTTCCGGTTCCAAACGATCATTCAAATCCTGATCATCATCCACACTTGTTCGCACTGTCCCCTCCTACGTATAGCGCACGTTTTTTAATGAAGGTTTTTTTGGTGAACATAGATATCATAAATTCTTTCCGCTTAATTTGTGGACATTTTTCTTGTTAAGCCAAACAGCTATATGCCGTAGTAAAAGGACCGAGAGATTTAAGCATGCAAAGAAAATGGAAATTGTGTTGAATATTAACGAAGAATTTCAGATTAAAGCAGCTGGTTCCTCAACCGAGCAATGATACTTGTTACCGCGTTTGTCAAGTCAAGTATTGTTCAGTTACTTTTTAATAACTTTAATACAATAACAAATGAAAGCACTATAGTACACCACTTCACAGTTGTTCGTTCAACGACTTTACAAAACCACTTTTTTAATGGAAAGTAGCCGAAGAGTGGTCCGATTCTAACCATTATCAATAGCTTTCGTGCTTGGGCTGGGACATATCGGTATACCATATTTTATCAAAATATCTCGAAATATCTCGAAAATTTCGCCGGAAAACAAGGAAACAAAATGGACAGACGGACAGACAAGCTTAAATCATTTCAAAAAATGATACCGAATCGATTGGTTTAGTAAAAGATGGATCTATCTCAGGTCATTTTGGGTGTAGCATACATCCGCACAAACTTTATGTACGATTGCACCACAAATGGTGCAGAGTAAAACAATAATTACACACAAAATCTTTTATTAAATAAACGTTTAGTACTAGCATATGTAGTGATCGATTTGTCACTCTGTGGCCATCAAAGTGGTGGTTCTCTTTTACTGATGACACCTTTAAAAAGAATCATTATCCATAGTTGATAGACAAAAATCGTCCGTGAGCAGCTAAATCCACTTGCCACTAAGGTCTTTAGGTTCTTAAGAGCACCCATGCGGCATGCTATAGCTGATTGTGATCAGGAATACTGCTTATGGTCTTTGGCTCAATCGGATGACAAATGCGAAAACAGAATTATGTTGTTTTGTCATCGTTTTTTCTATTGTTTTAATTTTGTTTGATTTCAAATTTATGTCTATTTAGGAATTTTTTGAAATTGGAGACCATTTCATTTAGTTGTAAATACAAATAAATCATTTATATAATAAAATATTATATTAATTGTTTACAATTATGATCATAATATTTACTATTAATATGCAATTTTACTAAAAATCTCTTGAGAGTAACTGTTAGATGTGAACATAAAATAAAGATAAAACGATTCGATTTATGTTTATTTATCAATCCATAAATATAAACGTGTAAATTGATATTTGGATAACGATTCCGCAAGAAAAAAAACAAAAAACATTTCTTCACATTCTTGCATTTGTCTAAAACAATATTATATGCAATAAGATTATAAACAAGGGCTTGAACACATGCAAATGAATCTATTAATAAATAAATTTAATGTGAAGCAAATCTTTTCATTTATTTATCTTATAGGTGAGATTAATTACTCCTGTATGTTATTGAAAGTTTTTAATAAACATTAAGACATAAAGACGTTATATTGTAAAAGCGTAAGCTTGCGTAAGTGTACATCCGATTAGAGCAAATTTCTGATTCAATTTGTGCAAAACTTCCTATCTTATATCGTGGCATAAAGTTTGAGAATATTTCGCAAATTCGAATTAACAAACGTTCATAGATATATGCAGACTGCATACAAGCGAAGGTTCACAACATTTACTCAGTCAGTGCATATATGTTGACAATGAGGGTTAAGTGCAGCAATATCATTACCTAGGTTCAATTAGTTAAACTTCTCCTCTTAGCCAGTGCACAATACTCCCAATCACTGCAGATTGTGTTTAGTTACGAATGCAATGAATCATTTCGCTGCGTAGGACCGCTGGTAGCAAAGGCGCCAATATTTGGAATTTTAAAAAGAAAAAAGATTACCTATAGGCCAACTCACCTCTAAATATCGAATAATACAGATCTCGCCTATCTAATAAGAACGTACTTATTAATAAGCAAATATTTCTTAGATGTTTTGAATAATGTGATCTCTCTTTTTTTTCAAAAGTATTATATACATACATCCGTAACAGAAAAATCAGCTCTGGCTGCTATAAGCAGCTAAAAAGAACTTTACTAAACATATAGGTAATGCTGTGCAAATCTCAAGTACGGTAGAGTTTTTAATAAAAACCGATAGCCTCAGATGTTAGCATTTTAAGACTCTAATCTTTGAATTTATTTCTCTGGCTAAATTTTGCTCAAATTGTCCCCAAAGTCTTGTAATCTTTACAGATTACCATGGTATGTACTTCCACATAGAAGTCAGCAATCCGTAACAACAGAATACAAAGCCAGGCCAATAATTTTTGTTGAACTTCTGCCCTAAATTTTAGAAGGTACAATGGACATAGACGATTAGCGCACTACGTGCTATAATTGAATGCTTCACTATGATTCAGACGATGATAATATCGGTGTTATAAAGATTTATATGATAGTTTACAGACTTGACCTATAGCAGCCGCCTTTTGCTTGCTAATGTCGCTCTAACTTCGAGAAGACATATGGACAAATTTTCTCTTAATGATTATTAAAATCGCTTTAGTGCAGTCAAGTGAATATTTTACATTTCTTTGCTTACAAATCCTCCAGTTGCGAAAACCAGCGCGAGAACATCACGTCTTGCTATTGTTTGCATAAAGTATTAGTTACTGATCTAAGACTTGCGTAGGCAGCCATATCAATTAAGCAATGTCTGACAAAAGCACAAGACAGATCAAAACCTGTTTTAGCAAAGCTTAAGATCCACGTTAAATCGTGATTTTATTTTTAGAGATTGAATTGAAAAGTTTGCAGATTACGACAACTTCGATAAATACTCTTATTATTATAATATGCTTGGGCCAAAGGAATAAATTATGATACTAAAAGTAGGATGTAGGATAATAGGATGTTCACAATTTTCAGCTTACGAAGTAAAAAGAGCTCCAGCTATATATATATGTATATATGTCTAATAAGCAATTTGCTAACTTTTCAGAAAATTTTCCGTCTCCGTGTGATAGGAAACGAAGGTTCGTGAAGCAAAATATGGCTCAGGGTATTCTCTTGATAAGCTGAATATTGCAATTTGGATTTACAGAAAGTCAATGTTTAGAACGCGCTATGTTATCATATGGAATCCACTTTTCAGCCTTGGTAATGATATTGCTAAGAAGCCATAGACCTCTCACAATCAGCAGAAAACCTTCTGAACCGACGATGACATACTCTTCGCAAACTTTTATTGTTGCCACCGTTAAGTCCCCAATAAAAAAGTAAGCCACGACGAATAGAATCCTCGGACGGTATCTTTTACAGGAACAAAGGTAAGATAACTTTTTTGGAAATAATTGCTTATTCATAGGTACCATTAATATGTCAAATGCATATACATGCGGAATATTTTCGATATCAATTATAGATTGACATCTGGTCTGATTAGGAAAGTTTCTGTAGAATGCATTATCAAATCCTAAGCTCATTATGCATGAAAGAGCATATGCCTATTATTATATACAGTTTATTGGACATAAATTAATTCCTAATGATGTATTGGAAATTTGTCTTCAGTACAACGAATTCTCTCTTATAGAATTGTCATTAATATCACTTTTATCTGTTTTGTTTTCTCGTGAATTTTGTATATTTTTCTTTACGTTGTTTATTTATATACACGTCTACACTTAATCCCCCCTTTTACAGCAGTGCTATGGATGTAAACATATGTTATTATGTTACGCAAAATGTTTTCAAAATTGATTTAAAATAACAAGTGAAAATTAATCCTTTTTTAGAATGAATCACAGACAAATTAATTTTCAAACTTTATCCAAATTTAATATTCAAAACAAACTTACTTGCCAAAAATCTTGCTTGGTTTTTTATTTCAACCAAAATGAAATAAGGCAACAACAAATGCCCAAATAGCCTTTTACATCTATAAAAACTGCAAAGGAAAAAAAAGGGGAAAAGAAAGTTCTTCAGTAATGAAGCAACTAAGGAACTTATCTTCATCTAAGGACGAATATCGAATACCCACCGCCATCATGAGCAAATGAATGTACAGATATAAATATTAATACTATGTAGTGGCAGCAAGCTGATGCACGTAGCTTATACGTCAAGTTTTCAAACGACTTCATCTGCTGCAGATAACCAGTTATTAACACAACAGTGTTTTACAATTTTCTTTTTGCTTTTTCTTACCGACTTGTTCGGTTTTTTAGCTACTATGAATGAATGTATGTGTTTAGCAGATCAAAATGAAATTTTAAAGCTAATCGCTAACTAACTAAGCGAAAAATACGTAATCGAATTGCACTGGACTTTCAAGTGTTTCTTGGAAATAATTGATCCATGTTTGAAATGAATTTCGGCTTAAATAATAAATTGGATTTTGTTTTGCTGTTTGCGAGGGTGTTTGTGGGTGGACCATGTATATGTTTAAATCTTATCTGTAGATTTTCATAAAGAGTGCGAAAGTTTCATTTCAGATTTGTAAACGTGTAAGCTTCAACAACAAACATTTGGACCGACAAGTCAGAGTCACATCGAAATGAATTTTTTCATATTTGTTTGTGTAGCTTGCTCCTGTCCTATGAAGATATCTTGGAAAAAGTAGGACCCAGATGTCCGATAGGATCACCTTCACTTTCAACTTCCAGTGCGTCTACCAAATTTGAAATTGTTATCTTCATTTTTGCGACCACGGGAGTGCCAACAACATGCACCACACGGACTCACAGGCGGATGATTTAACTCAGAATTTCACGCTAATCAAGAATATATATATTTTGTAGGATCTCTGAAGCTTCCTTTTGGGTATTATATATATTATGGAAAAAAAACAAAATGAGTATACATTCATCTCACAGTGGTGGGTATAAAGATATCAGTACTTTTCTGAAATTGTTTTAGTTTCCATTGCATTGTAGGTGTATAAGTGGGCAGATTTCGACTGTTCTTTAATCTTATATACCTAATCGATCAGGTAAAACTTGCGTGAAATTCCAAGTTCCTATCTATATTTTTTGCGACTGCGACATATCACAGAATTTACCACTAAAATTAATCGGTTTTCATACAAACAATACACAGAAATGATATAGAAATGATAAAAAAAGCGGTGTTTGTTGAAAATGTAGTGTTAACTGTACTATAACACATTTCTCCTTTGGAATATAGAAAATATAAAAATTAAATACAATTAATTTTGATTGGAAGAGAAACTAAATATAATTATAGTTATTTAAAATAAAACATAAAAATTTTATCATAGAAAACGAAAAATATTTATCTAAAAACCTTCGTCTATTGTTAAGTATACTACTGATCAAACTAAAGTAAATGAACTTTCTTAGAAAACAAAAAAAAAATAAAAAGATTTAACTAAAAAAGGGGTCAATGTATCATATCTTAAACGAATTATGCAAATTTTTTGCCAAACGCTTAATTATAATGGAAACAAAAATTTAGTTAACAGTAGAATATTAATTTTTCGCCATAGAGAAAAAATTAATATTTATAAGTGTTAACAAAAAATAAAAATAAATAAATAAATAAATAAAATTGATCACAATGTTTAACAAATCGAAAAATGAGTTTATAGCTTAGCTTATCGGAAAGCAAAAAATAAATATAATTTTTTTTTTTTTTTGATTTTTTCACATTCTATGCAAATGTCTTTTGGTCTTTCACAATAGTTATAGTTGAATTAATTAAGTGTATATGTGTATATGTATATGTGTTTTAAAAAAACTAAACACAAATTTAATTACTTGTTCAAAAATCAACTTATAACTTAAGTTTCTATAATGAAGAATTAAATAATTGAGTGTGACACACTCAGCTTTTAGTGACATCCCCCAGAGATAGTTGGAAAAACTTTCAATACTCACTCCTAGATTTTATCACAACTGACTCGCCGTAGCACCTGCTAGCAGTTTAAGTTAAGGAAATATTTGTTTTAAATTTCATTTTATTATTATTATTATTATCTAAATTTAGCCAGAGAATAAATTCTAAGACTAAAGTCTTAAAAGCACTAGCATCTAAAGCTTTCGGCTTTTTATTTATTTATTTATTTTTTTTATTAATATTATTATTATTTTTATTATTAAAAACTCTACCGCACTTGAGGTTTGAACCCACGACCATTGAATTGCTAGTCGAGACTCTTGCCTACTCGGCCACTCAGGCGGATAAAAAATTTCATTTTATTCACTTCTTGCTTAGAAAATCGTTTATAGGATTGTTTATGATTTATTTACAGATTTTCGAGCGTCATTAACGTGAACTAGGATAGGGTCCGTGGGGGGAAGTACATCGTGGAGATCTGAATATTAATGCAATGGATTTCTGAGAAATTTGTGGAATGAAGAGAGCGCATGCATGGTTTGTGGAGGTCAGAGCTGGCACAGTTTCAATAGTTTTTACTCGCAACAATAAGTGAGTAAAATATTCGAAGCTTCACTGCTTATAATACAGTTAACCGGACGATTATCTTCAGTAGGTCATTCTTTCACTATTGGGTTATTATATAAGAAAAGAGACTCCAAGACGAAATATACCTTCTCCTGTTGAAATTCTTAAGAGGTATGCAGGTTTTGTAATTGCTCGCTTTTTTTTTTTTAAATTTAAATAAAAAATTTATCTTATGGTGGGAAACAATAGTTTTTCATTTATAGTATAAGTTGATATTATGCTGCATATGCAAAACTATGTAATTTGTGTGCTCATCAAGGCTAGTTTTACCGCCTGATGTTCCAGCATACAAATGTTAAAATATTTTTTTAATAAATGTAAGTCTCAACTGCGCGATAAATGTCGAGTTTTGCACCATAGATTATTTACGGCTTACTTCACTTTCCAAAGTGTACAAAATCGTATGATCTTGGTAGCTAGATCTGAATTTCTCTTTCGTCGAAGTTGGATTGCACTAAATATATTGTCGCACGATCTGTTCACATTTTCAATTCGCCTACAAAAACCCAGTGCTCTTCATTGACTACAATGTTCCCACAAAAATAAGCCAATGATGCAAATAACCGACATCGTACAGTCATCTTTTAAGAATGAATTTGATTTCCATGACTAATATGGGGATGCCTCTCCCCAATGACAAATATTACATTTGCCTTGTTAACACAGCTATTGAGGAAAAAATGATTTTCATCAGAGAAAGAGATTTTCGAAAAAAAAGTTGCATTTCATATGAATTTGCTGTGGGAAAGCAAAATGATTCATTGCGTAGTAAACGAATTCGTGCCTTTTCGTGGTTAATTTTTAAATTTCATATATCGAAAGCTTTTGAAATCATCATCATTCAAGCAACGGGTATAGGACACCTTAAGCATAACACAACGCGAAATCGAGATATGATCGAGAGGATTGCAGAGGTAATGTCAATAAATCAACCGTAGCTAATGGTCGGAATGTGATGACCTTTTAACAGATTTTGTTTACAGATCTAAATCGAGTGATGAATTAGATATATACCAAAGTAGTCCGATTGTTGCTAAAGACTCTGCAGTCTCTACAGTCTATCAATTTATATGCTTTCATATAGAGGCCAAGCAGTCAGCAATTGTTGTTTTATTAGCTTTCTCTCGTAAATTTTGGAAGACATTGTAGAGGCAAAGCGTTAGCACTGCATGATCTATCCGAGGTGTTTATAATATCGTCGCCCTGTGTCCTATAATTCGATACTGTCTAGACGTGGTATATGTTAGCTGATATTCTTTATATTTTGTAAGTCGAAATATTCTAAAACTAATCTAAAAATATTCTAAAAATGTCTTTCAGATTTCGACATTGTCGGTAAACAAAAGCCATTCGCAAGGGGTTTGATTTTTTTTTGTTAAGAAATTTAATATTGTTTTCAAATAGAACTCGACATTGTCTCCATAAGAAATATCCTACCGCTGTTCGCTAAAAGTTTAAATATTAAAAAAATATTTTATTTACAAATAATATTTATTAAGGTTTTCGAAATTAACAAGAATTTTGTTTTGTAGGTAAAAATTTCACTCATTATTAATAAGAACTTAAAGAAAAAAGACCAAAAATAAATACATAATTATTTTTCTTGTTCTTGTTTTTAATCTTTAACAAGATATATGGTTTACTAATAGTCAATACGTTTTTACTTATTGTTCAATGTACGGAGACCTGTCTCGATCGTTAGAAAAAGTAAAGTACTTACAGACACTTACGTTAACACCCTCGAATTATGAAAAGTCATGCACTTAAGAACGTTAAGAAAATGATTAAAAATAACAAAAAGGATCCTTTACAAGAACAAATCAAACTCAAATCTAAAGAAATATTATAAGGAGAAGAAAAACAATAAGATGACTAAAGTAGCTTAAGTCGACTTTTGCGATACTTGTCACTCGTGTTATGCAATCATGTAGTGTTGGGCTCACTTAATCTCTTAAAGCAATATCTTGCATTTTGTAAAAGAAAAAGAGGATAAAAAAGATAAATAGATCTTTATAGACCTCTTGCAATTACTTTAACTTTCGCTATGGAATTTTAGGCAATAGCTAAAGAGGCATAGACTGGTTAGGCTGATCATCTGTTTATCAAAACCCCTAATTCCTGTTTGGCAATATATGTAATTATTGCAGAATCCCTGAAATATATTTTCAAATCCTTTAAAAATCATAAGCTAAAGAGAGAAATCTAATCGTTTTGGGGAAGAGATTTAGAGTAAGTCAGGTAACTATGTGAAAGTCGGACAAGGATGGCATGATTTGAACCGTTAACGGTAAGCACAACTGTCCATTTAAAATTTCTAGTCAATATTTGTTGCACTTCACTCTTACTATAAAATCCTTTGAACAAAAAAGAAAAAAAAATGTTATAAGCAAATAAAGGCCACTTCTAGATTTAACCTACGAAATTTACCTAAAAATTTACCTAAAAGTGAATTTTTTGATATTTTTGATAGTGAAGCTCAAGAAGATTTTCCATTTATCAGAATTATATTCGTGTGCACCTTTTCAAGTACACAACAGGACAACCGAATGAAGTATACACTTAATCTCTGCTAGCGATTATAATAATAAATATTGACGTCTGGTTTTAATGATTTTAATCATATGCCTTAAAAATAAATAGTCTACCTTTAAGCCCGAAATGTAAAATTAACAATAAGTGTCTATTCACAAAGCCACACTCACTGTGGGTATGTAAAAAAAAAAAAAAAAAAAAAATGTATTGGATTGGATTTCCACAGGTATCTAATAATCTAAGACTCTTGAAGATCTGACATCAGGTAGTTTTCATTTCATTTATATATTGCTTTTCTTATTCAGTTTCTTAAGTTAATAACGCGCCAGATTTTCATTTCTAAATATCAATTGGTCGTAAATTTTATATAAATCGACAGTTTTATCGTTTTTATTTATCGGTTCGCTTTTACTATTAAAAAAAAAAGAAAAGAAAACCCAGTTATTGTAAAGATTGTGAAATAAATGTTTTCTTTTTTCTTTTCAGTTTTAATTGTTAGTTTTTATGCCGTGTGTGCGTACGTAATAAAAGATCAATTGCTGCTTTTTAAAACAAGCGTTATAAGCGTTGATTTTTATTTTCTCTCTCTCTTTACGCGTATGTAACTAAAACATGTTGGGCAATCTTTTAAATGCACGTACAGATAGGTGTACATATGTCAGATCTAGTGTGGGTATCAACTTTTATTTATTTGTTTTTATTAATTTCAAGAAACTGGTTTTTTTTTTTTTTTGGGTCTTAAATTTGAAGAAAATTAGCACCTTTTGCGATAGCAGCAAGATGTTGTAAGCACTTATTGTACTTTTGTAGAAAATATCTCATACTTGCGTTCAAATTTTTACGCGCACAAATGAAAAAAGGCTTAATGTTAACCCTGTCCGTTTACTTGGAATATCGTAGTGCACATAGTAGTAAAGTTAGGTATAAATTACTTGAAGGGTGAAACATATCGTATGATCTTTCTTCGAAACACTGAAGACTGACTAGAGGTTTTTTCGAATTGGTTGAGGCCTTAAACCTGCAAAGTGGAAATGAGTGCGATTGGACTTTTCATAGTTTTCCGCCAAGCGGTAAAGAAAAATTTTCGAAAAATGATTTATTAAAAGTTTTTTGTATATTTTATCAATCAAAAGTTGACGAGTTAAGACGCTTGAGAAGTTAGCGAACGTTTTTTCTTATGTTGTAGGTGGGATCAAAACGTGTCGAAAGTTGAGTAATTGTTTATTTCATCTTTAAAATTTAGCATACGTTTTGTCTTTTCTGTTTCTATTATACACCAAGTTAAAAGGTATCTAAGAAGAAGAAGAAGTTAGTAGATATCTCCTTTCTTATATTATACGTCTAACCAGAAAGTATTATTTAATTGGGTAGCTGGACAGTTTAGCCTATGGAGTTGTGAAACACTTTTTCTGCTGAACGGGTTACAATCCAACAAAATGTGCACAATGCAATTGTAGCTGCGCTATAAGAAAACGCCATTTCGAAGAAAATTGCCACTGAATCTAAAGACGCAGACTCGACCAACGTTAATGTCAACAGCAAAGCGCAAAGTTGGCGCACCTAATAACGCAAACACTTTACTGAGGTTTATTTTCCAATCCCCCACCCAAACCACGCCGTCACTACCTTTTCCGGGATAGATGTTGTTGTTGTTATAATTTGATTTCAAAATCGTTTGAAAGTTTTCGATTCAGCAGAAGTTTTGATTAGTTCTACCAACATTACTTGTCACTGTTACCTATGACGCGCTTTTTAAATATAGGGCCAAAACATATCACGGAAATTTGTTTTTTTTGAAAGGGAAAAAGCCATTGAAAAATTTTCGGAAATTAATTTTTTCTATTAGCTTAAGAGACGCTTTGAATCTTCTTAAATTAGTGGGCAGGAAATCATTGTCTAACAAAATCTTGTCTTAAAATATCGGGGTTTTCTCAAAGCGCTCCGAAAATAGTTCTTGCGTTATTTCTTTTTTCTTTTCTAAATGAGACCAATCTCCGCAGAAATGCCAGCCAAGTTGTAGAAAAAATTAAGAGAACAATTAAAGGTTTGTTAAATACAATTTATCAAATGGGGTCAACAAGTGTTCAGTCATGGCTTTTCAAATGTTACATTCAAAGGGATCATTAGTTCCAACATTACCTAACTATAAAATACAAACAAAAAGCAATTTATCAAAAAAGTCCAGTGGAATACAAATTAAATTTAATTTTTTATATTAAAATCGTGTTATACTAATAATAAATTTCATACCGCATTCTATCGAAACCATGTTTTATAAGTAGCCTGTTATAGGAGGGCTACCTGTACATAATAACTACCTTTACAGCTAGGCTTTATAGTTTCAATAACAAGAATAAAAAATATGATCAAAACGACGTCTTCTCCTGCAAGGGAGACTTTTAACTTAAAACTGAGCCCGCAGTGCGTTACAAGAAATCTTTTAAAATATATTCAGTTTTACTATTGGTATACTATGATAGTTTTCAATTTCTTTGAAGCACATGATGATATACAGTACGAGCCAAGTATACAGAACTAAGAAAGCCTTCACAATTTCATGCCCATATTTAAGAAATGTTCAGGATGCAGAAGCTCTTACAGAAGCGTAATTCTACTCAAAACTTAGAATGTTAATCAAGCAGTGTGCTTGCATGCTTATCCTTTACATCGTTTTTAGTGGAAAATAGTTATGAGATTTTATTATATAAGTATTGTAACAGCTATAACCAAACTGTTTATGCTGCTGCTGGGAAATAGAACTACATTTTTTAATATCATTACAATAATGAAATAAGAGGAAATTTTGTAGATTACTTAACGCGAACTGCGTGAAAAAACTTGATACTTTTTGATCTTAATTTTTTAATTAGCAGTTTAGAATACACTGAGCGATGTTAAATAGAAACTCTTACCACATTATGTATTTTTAGTGTAATATATACATATATAAATAGACATATATACATATACATATATATGCTTTTGATATAATCCATTAAGTAATTTTACAGCCAATCTCTTTAATGGTTTTACCCGTTTCTTCATTCAAGTTGTCATTCACTTATCAAAAGTGTTGATTGGATAATTAACAAATATTTTATTTGGTAAAAAGTTGATTGACATTTTACTTGAAAAAAAAAAAACTGTTATTATTGTTATTATTATTAACTAACACGCAAAAGCAAAGTAATTGGCGAATGAAAAAGGCTTGTAAAAGATAGCAAAACTAAAATATTAATAGATACCTGGAAAAAATATGAAATGGAAAATATTTACTTAGAAGGAAAGATTTATTGTGCGATCAAAAGTTTTAGTTAATTTCTTCAGGTGTACGTCACACCTTTCGATTCTCTATTGAATAAATCATTTGTATACCAAAAGAGAGAATACAAAAGTAGCATGAAAACAATTCCAAAGCATTTTGCACCTCTTCACTTTGCTTAATGCTATAAACTAATATATTTGATATATAAATCTAAAAATCACTTGGAGAAGTTTAATATATTAGAGCTGAGAATTCCGAATGCGCATTCAAAATTTTTCGTTCAAAAGAGGAGTCGATCAATAGTCTTTCAAACTATCTGATCAGTCAATTCTACCGCTTAATTTTGTGTAAACTATGACGATTCTATCTTGGGTCGCTTAATTTTGTGTAAACTATGACGATTCCATCTTAAAAAAACCTTGGGCCGCTTTATTATCCTCCATATCGAGGAACCTGATCGTATTGTAAGTATGTGACTGAAGAGCAATATTACGATCGAAAGATTTTTCATTCGACAATAAGTAAATGCCGTACGTTATCGGCAGTTGTAAACTCTCTCGAGTTAACTCGAGCGAGCTTATTCTTTGTCAAGAGCGATAAGCCGGCCTCTCAGCCCAACCTTCTTGTATCTCTCGGTTTAATGATTATTATAAAAGCGTGATATTACCCCGGACTTTGCGATACTTTCGCTAAAGACTTTCTGCTTTAAAGCCTTGTTTTAAAAGGTCGTTATATGAGTGGCCCCCTAAAATGTGTTTACTTTATTCTTTTTTTTTTTTTTGTTTGACTTTTTTATATATTTTTATTAACTTTGCAGTTCTCCTCGTCCATCTCTTACCTTAGAAATTTCTAAATATTTTGTTGGTACACAAATTTTGGAAAGGCAGTCCAATAAATCTTTGATAATCAAAACGTGAGAAAATGAAACATAGCATAAGCTATGGCAAGCTGAAAGAAAATTTCAAAATTGTACGCCTACAACGACAAAATAATTGTTAAAGATAAACATACCAGCATACGCACACACATGTAAACATGCACAAAAGAAATTCGTTATGCAACTGGAAAAGTAATAAAAAAGATTTATGACTTTTGTGTATGTCGAGAAAAGCGTATGCAACAACAACAATAACAGTAGCTGCGCATTTTCATGGCCACAATCTTAACAATCTACTTTTCATCAGTACACTCAACACAATTATCGATTAAATGCAGATAAGCTAAGAGATCTCTTCTTTGTTTTATACGGAAAGATTATCCAAATCGATTTAATTAATTTAATTTATGTTTTATACCAAACAATATAATAATAACGAAAAAGAAGCCTGAAATTTGTGCTTACCTATGAACGCACCTTGTATTATTAGCCCTATACATAGGAGTACGGTGTATAAGAGGTATATAAAGTAAGGAGTTTGCGTGCATAAACGACTATAAGTTTCGGGAAAATTATAAATAAGTTCGCAAGGTTTTTGAAGTCTCCCGGAATAGATTAGATTAAGAAATAAATCGTACAAGTCCGGTCGGTGTTGCGTTTGCCAGATACTCTATAAATAATTGAAGCTTGATGACATTATTAATATGATTATATAAGTAATTGATACGACAAAACCGCTGAAAGACTTCAGCAATGTGGAAATTTTGGAGATTTTGCTTAGAAAAGCCAGTTGCCAGCTAATATCGATAGGTTAACCGATAGGTTTCTCGGTCAAGGACACGCTCGCCTGTTTATGCAAGATTCTTTCCTCTATTTTTTTTATATTTGTATGAGATTGTGTGGATACAATTAAATAAGTTCGTTATTTCATTGAACTGGGAAGTTTTGTCTCAGTGACAGTTACATATGAAAGAGTTTATTATAAGCAATTGAAGTAAGCTCCATGATTAGAATTAATCGTACTTTTAATAGGTCTACAACGTAGATGTTAATGCATCTTAATGCGCGTTTTGAGCGATTAATTTGCATATTAATTTAATAAAGTGAAGCGTACAAATGATTATGATAACCGCAGGTCGTAAGATTATAAAGATAATTATGTCTCAAGCTACTCTTAATCCTAATGTCGTTGATAGCCTTATGAAAGGAGAGAGAGAGAGAGGGAGAGTTTTGATCGACATAACCCTTTGAATAACATAAGTTTTCCCTATCCATCCCACTTGATTTTCTACATATCAATAGGTAGCTTTTTGAAGGTATCTATCCGGCAACTGACCCGCTAGAATTCAAAGACCCTAATCAGACTTGTCACATTGCCGAGTAGATGAGAGTCACGACTAGCAAGGCCGTGTTCGCTGCCGCAAACTATGAACGACAACTATTATGATTCGCACGAGTAGCTTAGTAGATAAGAATGACTAGAAAGTCGGTGTTTGCGGGTTTAAATCTCAAGTGCGGTAGAACTTACTTTGGTCATAACTGTGGTAAGTATTCAGTCAGAAGGCATACGATTTAACGATTAGCCACAAATCATCTGGGCTTCGGCGAATCTCTACTTCTTTCTAACCATCGCAATGTGGCACATACAAAAGACGTGAATAATTGGTGATATAAAAAAAAAAAAAATAAAGCTGAAAAAAGTACCAAGGCCCTAAGTGTCGGCGAAGCCAAATCAAATAACATTCATTCCGGTTTGCTTAAGCCCTATTTGATTAAGCTTCCTGCCTTAAATACATGGAGACACTCTATCCACTCGTCTAACTACAATTGCCGTAATGTGCTCGTCAAACTGTCCGACTAAGCTTGAACGCCTTAAATCCTTAATTCATCTGCTTCTTTGCACCTAGTTTTCGCTCTTCTCTTAATTTTGCCTCCAGCTGTGTATAGGTTTGCCACTATAACTCTCTATTTCTCTCTCTATCTAACCATCTATCTATCCCTTTATATTTAATACTTATTTAGCAAAGTGAAGATGAAAAGCTAACATAATGACAAGTCTATTAGGTCATAGAGGATTAAAAGACAGACAAAGTCGGTTCCACACATAAACTCTTATATCAAGAGAAAATTGAAAACAATCCCTCAAAAAAAAAAAAAAGCCAAAATCTTAGAACATTTGCCTCAGTAAGTGGCTTCCTTAAGATACGTGCAATTGACGTTACGGTTGGTTATCAAAAATCTATTTGAAATTTGGTGCAAGCATTTAGTGGAGTCATGGGAAAACGATCTTTAACAGCGTAACGAAATGGCCAGTAAATGGTTTTCAAACATTTATCGTACGTGATAAGTGATAACTGTTCAGGAGTCTCTTTACAGTTTTCTCTTTTATTTATCGATTTTACAGTAACTTCAAGACACGTAAAATTTCCATTGCGGTCTTCTTGAGTGAACATGTAAATGCTGGTGTATTTAAGAAATTCTTTAGAAATTCTTTTGCAGTTTTTCAACCAATAATTATCATGGTTTAGCAAGTTGGGAGTGGAATAAAACAAGAAAAAGAAAAAACGGAAGATATCTATAATAACATAGTGAAATATGAAGTAAAGAGTACTGCTTTAATACAAGGAAAGGAAACGAAATAGAAGAGAAGTGGAGAAGGAAATAAAACCCACAACAAACAATTAAAAAAAAATGAAAATAAAAAAATTAAAAGAAAACACTGCATATGCATAAGAAAAACGTAATTGTTCGTTAATAGCTGAATGTATGTATGAGTAAATGTTATTAAAACATCTACATATACATACATATGTATGCAGCACATACAACATAAGGTGCTTAGGGTTAGTTAGAAACTTGTTACATTTGTTAAGTTTGCATGACAACCAGTTGTATCAATTATTATAACAAAAGCGTTCATGTAACGGACAGAAAAGTACGTAGGAGAGGAGCGACATCAACAGCACAATAATAATATTTTAAGAAATAAAAAAAAAAAAAACATCTACAGTCGAAATACATAAAATATTAATACAATTTAGAAATAATATCATAGACTTAGTCGCTTACTCATACGCGTTCATCCATTCACTCATTCATTGCAATTAACATTAACGTATTATTTTTACGGTTATAAAATTCAATGAAAATGAAAATATGAAATAAAAAAAATTCAACCACCTTTGCATTCATTATATGCATGCCTTATATATGGCCACTAATAATAATAATAATAAAAAAAAAAACAAGTGAGAAAATTATATTCGGTCGTCATCGAATCTTCTATACCCGACCAAAAGACTAACAAAATGGAACAGAATAAAATTTTCATATTCTCAGTTTTCGTCAAATGGACATGTGGGCGTCGCATTCAGTTGGCCAAACGGCCATTTCCAATACCAACCTACGTGCCAGGACTTCCCAAGTGTCTGCTAAATTTGCAGTCGATAGCTTCATCGCAAGAAAATCTCTACAATAGACATTACCCGGTCTGATGAACAGACAGACGGACATGCTTAGTTTGGTTTTAAATTTGATACTGAACAAGAATATATGCACATTGTGGGTTATTCGAAGCTTACCCCTGAGCGTTGCAAATGTTTTGACAAAATGAATCATCCTTCGGGGATGAATACAAAAAGGGAAAAACCTAAATGTATATATATAATGTATATATATAGCTAAATGTTTATGTATGTTTATATATTTGAATACACGTAAAACAACAAACGCGTTGACTTGTGACCTTATCACCTTTTCTATCACAATTAATACAAATTAACATATTAGCATATAATTATACTGAAAAACGAAAATGGAAAAATGGTAAATAAATTAAAATTCATATTTTTCGTTGTGAGTGCATGGGTGTTTTTCTCTTCTTCTTCTTCTACTTATTCTTTTCCTTCAATATTCGTACATATACGCCTGAATGGTCACGAATTTACTTGTGTGTGTATGAATTTTTGAACTATTTGAACCCTTTAATTATCCATCTAATTTTCATAAATACCAAGTATCGCAGTTTACATGAGTTAAATTTTGTTAGTGGGCGTGCTTTTTGCTTTTTATGAATTCATTACCGATGAAATTAATAGTGAATGCTATTAGATGGCATGCAAATTTTCTGTATTATACCATCGGTTGCGGTTATAATCCAAAGACTTTCTACTGCTTTACATATGAATTTAAAAGGTTTTTTCCTTTTCTTTTTTCTTACGTTTTTTTTTTTTTTTTTTGTTAACGACATTTTGACCGCGACGCGGTCTTTATAGTCTTTTATATAAGCTAACAGTTTTAATGGTTAAAAAAGGCCAGCTAGATTTTTCGTTATATTGTGGGAATAGGTTTGTTATGATGAAGAAATATGAGTATGAATATAAAAAGTGGGAAAACCGTATTTGTTATAGAAGAAATCTTTAGATGCTACGCAACTCAGCGTTACACACGTGTCTTTAAAGATTGGCATCGTTTTGATTTTGGCATTAATGCCCATTAGACACTTACCTAGACTTGGTGCAATACTCTCTTGCCTTGTTGTAGCGCAATGATCGCATATAAACTGAAAGTTTGTAATATAACATTACACTCAATAAATTCGTAGGATGACAAGAAGATGTAGGATGACTATTGACGAATCCATTTTTAGATAGTACTTACTTTCACAAAAAACATGTCAAAATTTCATGATATTCTGATAATTAGTTTTCAAGTCATAGTCGTTTTAGTGATGCTACACAACAAGTTCACATCTTTCACTGCTTTATGAAAATTTATTTGCAAAATAAAACTAACGTCACCAAAACAACTGTGACCGTATGGATTTGTCAATAGCGGCGATGTCTGTATGCCATCCCACGAACTCATTGAGTTGAATTACAAAACTGGGATCGCTGAGACCGGTGGTCTGGTAACTTGCAAACTAATCTCTGGCATGTCATGAAGTTTTACAACTACAACTTCGTTTGAAGGTCTGTCAACAGTGTTGTCATATATGTGCCAGACCGGACATTTATTGAGTGATGCCTTATATATACTTATATACATGTGTATATGTAACGTGCGTGCATCTATATGCGTGCGTGCACTTTTCACTTCGATCATTTAAAAGTCTATTTAATTACTTCAAGAGCACTGGCTAAATTTTTTACACTTCGACCATACATGTGGTATGAGAAGAAAACTATAGGGAAAACAAAGAGCCTTGGCACATATTTGGACCAAATTTTACGCTGACTTTTCCTGACGATAGTTTGCTGTCATTAGCAATGTTTAGAAGTTTGATTTATGTTGTAATGAACCCTTACAAGCCAAAATATAATTGAAGGACGTGGTACTTGAAATCTTTATTAAATTGAAAGGTTTTTTAATAATGTTTGTAAACTTGTCAATTGTAGATTTATGAAAGGTCGATTTGAGGAACAAACAGCTAACACCTCGGATAGAAGCCATACATGTCTAAAGTTCTACCAACAAAACGCAAACATATTTTTTCTAATAACCAAGATGCCGAGCTTTGTGGTAAATACAGGGTATTCAGCGGTAACCTGATAGCCAGTCTTTGCCCGAAGTGGACAAGAGAAAGTCTTTTTAGTGCGTATCGTTATTGGAGATGAAAACTTAATTTATTTTGAGAACTCCGAGCGCAAAAATTCATGAATAACGCCTGACGTACCATATACTTCGATACCAAGATCTTATCTTTTAAGAAGGAACGGGCTGCTCTGCATTCGGAGGGGCCCAAATGGTATGCTCTGTTATCAGCTGCTGAAGTCTGCCTAAGCGGTTAACATCAAACACTACTAATAATGTAATCGTTTTGAATTATTTGCAATTCACAATCGATCAGATTATTAATATCATTTTTACACCCTACACCACTCGCGGTAAACGGGTATATCAAGTTCGTGTGGCTTTCTCTAACGCCCAGAAGGACTTGGGATAGGCTCATCTTTTCCCATACCGATTGATTCAGAATCACTTTGTGAATCGCTGTCTGAATAGATCTAAGCTTGTTTCTCCCTCTCTCTCCTAAGTTATAGATAAACGAGTAAATAGACAGGCAATAATCTAGAGTAGAGCACATACAATGCATAACTTGGGTTATTAGTACACGGAACATATATTTCAGAAATGGAATAATAAAATTAATACAATTATAAATGTAAATAAAAATCGTTTTAATGCAGTGTGAGTGAGAGAAAGGACAAACAATATCCTCTTATGGGAGTATTATATAGTATGTAAAATTGTGCGCAAAATTCATTGTATTCACTTCAAGTTCATTTGAATTTTTATGTTAAATGTGCGTTAAGCTGATCGTACATATCTGTTTACGTATACCTGCATGCCACAGTAATTTGTTACCATCATACATATTTTTATTTTTTTCAATTTTTCTTCTGTGGCAAAGTAAGAAATCATTAAGTTTTTAAAAGCAAAAATAAATCTGCAACTTGTTAAGGTGTAGTTTTACATTGACGGTAAAAAGCACATTATGGACAAACAGTTGATGCGGTGAAAAGGGGCAATAAGGAGAATATGTGTGGAATGTGTGTGCATTCAATTGAATTGGATATATGAAGGCTATGAAATGATATGCTGAGTACAGAGAGTAAAGAATTTACAAGAGGATGGACAACACCACAGGATTATCACGCAAATACACTAAATATATACATATGTATGTATATATATATATATTATGTATGTATATATATATATGCATAAAACAAAGACCAGGGCGTATAAATCCATTTTGGCGACACTACGATGAATTGAAGTCACTTAAGGTGACACAACACCAACTACAACAATATAGCAATAACAACAACAATAATGATATTAAATAAACGAGTACACCACTAACAAGCCAAACCAAACCATCAGTAATCAGAGGCCATTAACCATTAATAACAACAACAATAAAAGCCAACGAGAAGGAATAAAGCAAAGTAAGGTTAAAAGCATATACTCACTCAGTCACTATATTTAAATTAAAAAAAAAAAAAAAAAGGAAGGAAAAACAAACTAAAAAAAGAGTTAAGTAAAGGTGTGTCATTGCAATAAGTGTTCCATGCATACAAGTAAGAATAATATACATATATATATATAAATATATATATTTGCACATATATATATATATGTATATATATATATGTATATATCTACGTATGTACATACATGCGAATGAACTTATAGTGCTAAAGGATTTATAAATATAAAAATTAACCAGAAAAACAATAACAACAACAACAACAACAACAACAACAATAAAAGCAAGCATGACTGTATCGAATATTCAGTATAAGAGAGATCATAAGAATTAAAATCATTGTCTTTTTTTTTTTTTTTTTGATTTCTTGTTCTTTTATTTCATTTTTTGGTATTTTTTGCTGTTAAGATGATTTTATGGTTCTTGCTTTACTTACGATTGCTTCGTTATTGTTGTCGTTGTTGTAATTAATGGCAAACAATTACACAAAAAAATCCAGGTAAAGATAAAAAATCTGTGCGCTAAAGACCTGTATACGCTTTATATATATACCTATATAGATATATGTATGCACATACCATACATATGTATTTGCACGTAGCTTTTGTTTTCGTGTTAAACAAATGAAAAATAATCACAAAAAGTCAAATGGACTAAAATGAATTTAAAATCGGTCGTTGTTTAACGACAAAATTCACTATAGTAGTACTTTACATTAAGTGTTAATACAATAAAGACTATCTTATGCATTAAGGACGTCCAGTATGAAACTTATGCACGCATCAGCTAACAGCAAGTAGTGCAGTAAGAGAAACCGAGAGCTTAACATGAAAAGAGAGAAATACAAGCCTACCCGCAAAGAGTCCAGATTGGTTGGTTTTTATTTTATTTATTTATATAATTTTTTTGTTTTTTTTTTTGTTTTTGGTCTTTTACGAAGCGAAGAAAGAAGTAAGTCACTGTGGTAAAGATTGAGTAATAATAATAAAATCTTGATTCATAGGCAGATTTGTTGGGGAAAGAAGCTTTTGATATGTATTATATATATACAGTAAGTGCTTCCTTTTTTTTGTTTGTTTTTTTCTTGTTAATATATGTAAAAAGGTTAAAAGTTGATGATACGTACGCGTTATTATCTTTGTAATGTAGAAATTTTATTTTCTTAATTTTCAGTGCTTAACTAACAAATGACGCATTTTATTATTATTAATTGCAAGAAAAATAAAGTTTGCAAACGTGTGAGTCAAGGCATATACATATGTACGTATATATGCACAATAGTACAACAAGATTCACTTGCGTTTATTCTTTCATGATATAAAGAAATCTCTTAATTTTTTTCAACTTCTCTTTCTTCTTGCGCTCTATCGCTGATTATCGTTCGATTCTCACTTGGTTTCACATTCCTATGATAAAAATTGCTAAAAATCAATGTTTTCTTATACGAATACTTTGGCGATTTATTATCAACGGTTAGCGGTGCATGTAACATAATAAATAGTCTTAGGAATAGCAAGGGTTCCTTAAGAAGAAAAATTAAAAAGGAAGTTAAGACGAAGTTTGAGGCGAATTTTCTGAGAGATATATTTAGGCAGTTTGATGTTTTGAAATGAAATTTCCCTAGGCACTACCAATACGAAGAAGAGAGCATGCAACTAAAAGGTTTATACGATTAGGGACAAAAAGTAGATGAATCCTGATAAGGATTCTTAGCCTTCCAATATTCACTATCTTTCTTCTTCTTCTTCGTCTTCTTTTAGATAACTATTTAACGGAAATTCATTGACGGTTTACAGCTTAGGTGACAATTCTGCAGTGGCAAGAAAAAGGTAAACAGCAAGCAGATGAGATTTAAAATGGCTTCTAAATCCTTTAAAGCCAGTTCGGAGTTCAGGTTTAAATTTTAGGAGGAGATGAGATTTAAAATGGCTTCTAAATCCTTTAAAGCCAGTTCGGTGTTCAGATTTAAATTTTAGCTGATAGTTTTTAATGTAATGATCAGCGAAAAGAGGGAAAGGAAAAACTTCCTTGGTTTGGAGAATGCTAAGGTAAGTCTAGACAACATTCTTCGATTTTTCATTGTTCATGATAACTATAAAAGAGTTCAGTGATTGTTCACAACATAAATAACATTTCTAAGAACCAAACAAACATTTTTTTTTAAATTCCATTGTGTCTACGTAAAGCTAAAAATTTCTTGAATTCAATACCAATGCAAGAAAAAAAAGGAAAAAGGAAGAAGAAGAACAGAGGGCCAATTATTTGAACTTCAAGACACTTAATTATACATTCCTGCTAAGCTCTTTTTTAGAGTAACTAAATGTTTTGGAGTTAACGAAAAGAAGGAATACGGAGGCTTAACATGCCTCTTAAGTTAATAGATAAGGGATATAAGGGGTAATGAGGCTGTACTTACCTAGTCAGTGGGTCTGATTAGATTTGTAAACATGACCAACTTTTATGTGTGCCTGCCCGATAGACACTCGGAAGTTCTCCGTTGATTCAAAGCCTAACTGTGTGTTTTGAACATCAAGAGAAGAAGTGAGAAAGAAATGAAGACTTTTGCGTCCTCATGTCTTTAATAATAAAAAAATTGATTTTCGGAGACATTCGTGTCAAATTTCTTAGCATAAACGTAAATAGTGTTTCATCTGCGGTTTGTTTTGTACGCCACAAGCAGTACTTTTTCCGATTTATACAATGTCTATGAGGAGCTGATTTCCGACTAATAGTCGGTCATGAAACTTGGATAAACGCGTACGACCCGGAAACAACCAATCAATTGAGCGGAGACTAAAAACCCCTCCAAAGTTACTCCACAATCAAGATGATATTAAAACGTTGTGTTGCGCACTATGAACTCTTTCCGCCGGTCGAAACTGTTAACAGAGAATATTATTTGACACGTACGCGTGGTTTGCGTAAATCAATTCGCAAAATGAAGGCATAATGTGTTTGAAAAAGAAACCATCAAATTGCTCATCATTTTTTGGCGCGGTAGTGTATGGAAATTGTATATATATTGTGTGTGTGTATATCCATCTTATTAGGTCGAAGATTATTATAATACACTCCTTTATTAGCTATGATGGAAGACCGGACATTAGACAGATTAGAAGATTCGCTAACAGGCGGGGGATCTCCCCTGTCTTTCTCCCTTTCATGGCAAAAGTATCTTTACTTTCCTAAATCTTCTTCGAAGTCAGCAATCATCATATTTCTTAATTTCAGTTAGTGTTTAAAGAAAACGCAGATCTAGGGATTTCCGAGGTTACTACTATTATTAAATATGCGATCAGCGTAAGAACGGTAGACCGAAATTTAACATTTCTATTGTTAACTTGGGTTCGTCGAAACGAAGTATCGAACATAAGGAGAACATTAAAAAAATTAAATAAACTTTTCGTTCGTTTATTTGTTTATATAACTAAGGAAATGAACAAATGTAGAAACATAAACAAATATTGGTTAATAAATTCATTTACTTTGCTTCTCGTTATCCCCTGCTCTTTCTATCACGCTATGTATTCCTTTTTACGTCTTTCTGTTCATTATTCCCTGCACCACTTATGGTACGGGGTATATTAAGTTTGTGCGGACGTATGTAACACGCAAAAACGCATAAGGTAGACCCATCTTTTATTATAACGATCGATTCAGAGTCATTTTCTAAATGGATCTAAACCTGTTCGTCCGATGTCTGTCCATACAAATTTATGTTCAAGCTACAGATGCTAATTTTTTATCTGTTTTGGTAGAAGGACGAAGACTATTGCAAATGTTTTGGATCAGACCACTTTTTCGAGCACTCTCCATTTAATGGAAATGCGTCCTGAAATGCGTCATGCGGAAAAAATTGCAATTTTGAAAATTTTTTGACGAAACTGGCTAAGTAACAGTATTTCGTCATTCTAAATTGGACCGACTATGGCAATTTTTGGACTCTCTCTCAAATAATTGAGAAACTGAAGTTCATATTACAAAAATGTGTTATTTTCAATGCTGAATGGTTAACAAATATAACTCTACTAAATTGGGACAACATTTGCCTATATGAACTATGAAAGTGAGCGTTTGTTTGCAAAGGGCGTGTAACTTTTAATATACCTTTCCATAGTGACAAGTTCATATAAAAACAGGATACAGTATTTTGTTGGGTGGCAAAAATAGAAATTGTGTTAGAAAATGCGGTGTAGGATATTTAATAGTTGGCGTAGCCCGACTATAATGTTTTCACTTGTTTTAATCCAGTGAAGTTCTTTTCGAAAGTAATCACACTTTCCCTTTAGTAGAATATATGATTTTCTAAATCGCTACTTTTGATATATTGCTTTTCTCATTCTTTTATAATTCCTCTGTGCAATGTTTGCAGCACGTCACAAGTATATTAACAAACTTGGTATACTTCATACTACTCACACTAATGCAAGCAGTTGTTGTGTGTGTGTGTGCATGCATTTATTTATGTATATGCATGTGTGTGTGTGTCTGTATGGTTTTGAAAAACGCAAGTCATGAGGAAAAAAAATCTTTTTACGCTCTTCGTTTAATGAGTGTGCAACCGCTTGGGAGGAATTAATACCTACTTAAGTTCAACTGGACATATAAATGATTTTTACACTCTCTGTGCGTTCGTATATTGATGGTGATTTTCATCTTGCTATTAACCTTTTCTTAAGTGTTGATTTGTAGTTGTTGCAAATTATGTGAAGGTGATTCACCAAAATTACTGCATACAGAACTCAAGCATCCCTTTTTTTTTGTTATTTATTTATTCATTCTTGTTTTCTTATTCTTTTCGGTCTAAGTATCGTATTCTTCTTTATCCTGTAATAAATTTCACATATACGTATATAAACATATATATGAATTCACGAATACTTACTGTTGTGGATTTGCGGTCGATTTTGTTTACTTGTGCTTTGGCTGTTATTATTAATGCGCATTTTTTTCTTTTTAATTATATTTCTTGGAATTTTTATTTAAGAAACTCTCATACAGCGCTTGTAAGCAATAACTGAGTGCGTTTTTTATTTGCTTTATTAAAGCAAAAATGTCAGATATTACCGTTATTTTGTGAAATTTTTACTGTCATGTCATCAAAAAAAAAAAAAAAAAAAAAACAAAAGTAATATTAATTGTTGTTAATACAAATCCTGGATAGATAGCATGTCAGAAGCCTAACGTATATGTGTTCATTGTGGACATGGGAGCTGGCGATTAAATTAACTTTTCTATTAAATATTCAAAGGGGTCTGTTAAAGATTAATTACCGTGCAAAATGCTTTAGATTCGAACTCTATTAAACCTTACACTTTACACATGTGGTAAGGGTATCTTCACACTTAACACAAAAGTAAGCGACAAGCAGAAAGATATGTA
Organism: Glossina pallidipes; assembly: GCA_000688715.1. Lineage (NCBI taxonomy): Eukaryota > Metazoa > Arthropoda > Insecta > Diptera > Glossinidae > Glossina > Glossina pallidipes. The sequence continues at coordinate 1,135,005 of KK499803.1, read as the reverse complement.
AGATGGGCGCACCTTTTGTTACACGAATAAATTCAGAATTATTTTACGAATCGATTTTCAGTAAGGCTGTTTGTCTGTCCGTTCATCAGCCTGTGGGTGGCTCATATATTGTTATTTTCAACCCACAGAAGAAAGTGCGCATCATCTTCCATATGTTTTCGACTTTGCCCTTATGAAATAGTGCAATTGGTAAAGGTCTGCACTTTTTCAAAGCCCTAATGCTACTCTTAACGCGTTCTTAATGCAATATTTCAAGTAAAACTTCTTTGAAGTTTTTATAATAATCGCCAAATATATTAAAGTATTTCTTGGCCGTCTTATGTCTTTTTTCTTCAAATCAAGCATTTAAGCGATTGCTTAAGTAACCTTTAAAATAAATAGCTTTAGGGTGTTTGCAAAATGTATCCTTCAAATGGGCAGACATATGCAGAATTAAATAAATTATAAAAGGATTGTACAAAATTGATCGCCCATAGGGAGCAAAAGTTTGTAGACAACTAATTTAATTTTTTTGAATTTTTGTCAAAATAATTAATTAAAAAAGAGAGTAAAATGATTACATTTTTTTTTTTTTTGTTTTTTGTTTTTCATTACTTGCATAAATAATAAATAAATGCTTTAGGCTTTACACTAAATTGCGAACGAAAGTGTAAGCAATGTTGTGTAACTGAAATCAAAACGCAACCAGAGAAATTTTTCTTAAGTTAATTCCGTTTTAGCGCAAACAACGCTCACACTTGAATTTCCGGTTCCGGTTAAAATAACCTCTAACTGATATACGTATCCGTTCACATACATTTATAAAGCTATACACTTAAATATATCTACTAACTATGTATATATATACATATATATGTGTATATATAAATATATAGTTAATAAATACTACAAACCATTGCTAAGCGCACTCACCAACACAATTACTAAATGAAATATCAATTACTCTTATTTTGAATTGACTGAGTAATCGAGAATAAATTCATAACTTCATAACCATAACCAACATGTTGGTACGAGCATGTAAAGCATGTTGGATTGAAAGAGCAAACTTAAGAGCGCCGTCACAAATGCAAGAAGACGTATTTAATTAATATATTAAAAGAAATGCGAAATCGCAAAGAGAAGCATAAATTCTTTGAAAACGGAAGGAGAAAAGCAAGATATATTTAATAATAGCATTAATATGCAGAACTGGATTAAATGAATTAAAAAAATAAAAAATAAAGAAAAAAAGAAAACGACAACGTTTTTAATGAAAATACGTGAAATCGTTCCTTCGGCGATGACGGCAAAAAAAAATGTTGGATTACAAATTTTGATTAAATTTTTACAGATGAACTATTGTTACATTTTTTATTAATTTTATTATTTTATTAAAATGTATAGTAAAAAAAAGACATAAAAAAGAAAAGCTAATCAATAAAGTCATTGCAAGTATTTAATGGCAATGACGTTGAATATATGTGCATATATATATGTGTACGTATATCTACAAGTCATTGCGAGGGGATTTTCCCAATTAATTGTGTCTGCCAAAATACGTTCATAGACAAACACACTTACATATTCATATGCTTAGAAACATATATATTTTAGTCATACATGTAGATATGGATTTTATTATAGTTCTTCTAGACGTTGCTTACACATATATACATTGAGGCCAACAACCAGAGCCAAAAAATGAAGGAAAATCTATATGTGTTGTATGTATGAAAGGAAAATGCCGTTAGCTGTAACGTATTAGTAACAAAAACAATAACAGCAACAAAAAGAACAACAACTAACGCATTAGGTGACACGTGCTTTTTTCAGCTGTTTTTCTGTGCAACAACAGCAACAGAAGCAACAACAAAAAACTTACTCACCAAGTAAAACGAGAGTAATATTGAAAAACGCAAACTTGGTTACGAATACGCTAAAAACAACAAAAAACGCAAAAAAGAAAAAAAAAAAAAAAAAAAAATATTCAAAAAAGCATGAGAAAAAAAAACACAATTCCAGAAAAACAGCACAACCACAGCAACAATCACAGAACGAAGGCATTCAAACACATGCTAGCATGCACAAACAGGCACACTATACACACGCATGCATACACATACACATGCATACACACACACACACACACACACATTCACACCTGCAAGCATACATACAGAACAGAAAATCCATATCAAAACAAAAACAAAATTCAAATAAAATGCAGTCACATTTTCAAACCGTTATAAAATGCATTCAAGGGTTTGAGTAGTTCAGAGAGTAACGGCGAGAGTAACGATAACAGAGAGCAAGCAAAGAACTAGTGAGCGGGTAAGAGAGGAAGAGAGCAAAAATTTAACGTTTTATATGCATTAATATATATATATATATATATATATTTATATATATAAGTATTAATATATATATGCATATGTACATTTATATATTTACATATATATAAGATAATAATGCATAGATTTATATATATAAAATTATATACGTATGAAATCAACCGTCTCCATGGAGACTTACAGGCAAGTTGTTAATGGTGTTTTTCATTTTTAGAAGGACTTGGATAAGAGGGTGAATTTCCTCATACGGCGATATTCCGGCGTGTCTGATTGCACCCTCTCTCGTTGCTTGCATATACATCTACGTGTAAATATGGGTATGCGTGTGTCTATGCAAGTATTCAAGTCACAACAATAACAGACAAGCCTAGCTGGCTGGCTGGTTGGCTGACTGGTTGGTTGGTTGGTTGGTTGGTTGGTTGGTTGGCTGGCTGGCTGGCTGGCTGGCTGGCTGAGTGATACTCTTGTAGTCAGGCAGGCAAGGTTGTTGTCATCGTTTGGCGATGGTATGATTAAGTTTGCCTGAGCAAAGCCAGAGGTTTTGGCAAATTGCATTATTATGCGAATGACTGCAATGCAATAACAACTACAATTACTACAATAACGCCAACAACAATGCCCACCATCATAATCAGTAAGGAAAAATAGACGATGACAACCAACACCAACAACAGAAATAGTGATGGCAACAAAAGCAATCATAATAAAGCAAGTAAGCCGCGCAAAATTATTTTGCAATTTCTCTTCTTCACTTCAACTCTTACTCTGCTCTCACGTTTAAGGGTTTAAGCATGAAGAAACAATATATTTTAGGGGTCTGCAGTACCGATGGGCTCAGGCACATTGTTTTATTAACCGTTCTTTTTTCTTGCTTTTGTTTTTTTTCTTTTTTTTTTTAAATGTCTAGCTAGTAACTGATGATGATGGTGAGTGAGTAAATGAATGAACAAATGCTTGGGTGTTCGGGTGCTTAGATAAGTTTTAGCGAATTCAATAGTTTTGTTATTTGTTTCTTCCTTTACGTTGTGAGGGGAGAAAAGATTGCCTCTTTTAGGGTTACTAAGGGGTTTTCTTACGCTTCTTTCTGACTTAGTCGCTGGCGTTCTCACTTGATGCCAGCTGTTTTAGTAGATTGTTTGTCGTTTTGTATGGCGGTGCGATTTGTTGTGTTGTGTTGAATGAATGCATTATTAAACTGGGTGTTGGTGTTTATTCAAAAATTAATAGAATTTCACTCCACTGCCTTATTCAACAACTTATTCATGTTGTTGTTGCTATTGCAACTACTACTGCAGCTGCTGCTGCTGCTGATGTAGCAAAGCTTGATGTTGCTTTTGCTGTTGGTTTTCGGGGACTTTTCAGTTACGAATGTTAATTTGAATTTTATTAGTTTTTAGGCACTCTAGCTGATTTGTTGTTGCTTTTTTTTTGTATGATACACTTTGTTTGTGGAAATCATCCTTTTTACCCACACACACACACACAGACAGATATATATATATATATATTCAGCAATATTTGATATGCAAAAATTAGGAAAAAAACAAATAAATATATTTTATGGAAGTGCGACTGCGTTAGAAAATCTGCTCAAATAAAAAGAAAAAAGACACCAACAGCCACAACAACATTTTGGTCATGTTGCTATCATCAGCAGCAGCATTGTTGTTATTATTGTTATTTTATGTTTTGTTAGCATTTGAATAATATTAGAGATATTTTATGCATTTTCTGCTTCATAACCCATCCCCATTCCGACCCACGCATAAAGTTCGTTCCACTAGTCATAAAGCTTAACATTATGCGCTATCTATACATAAGCCGGTAGATGTGTGTTTTGCTATATGCGCTCAAATGTTTTTAAGTAGGGGCGAGCGAAGTACGTTTAGAATCCTCCTTCCTGCCATCCATCTTTCAGGCTGCCTATATGCACGTACGAACATACATTGTTAATAGACAGTTCTATACGTATTTTTGCCAATAATGATGTGTTATTATTAGAAATAATTATATACAAAATAATTGCAATTTTTCCCGTTTTTCTTTTTTTTTTTTTTTGCTATGATTTTTAATAAAATGTTATAGTAGGGTATTTTCATTGTTGTTGTCGTTTTTGTTTAAAATTGTTGTCATTATTGAATTGGCAGTAATTAGAAACGAAATTGATTAGAAATAATGAAAATTTTGCAACATTTATTATATCACCGTAATTCATTAACATATTCGCTTACACAGGCATAGATAGGTCTCTTGTTTTTTTCTTTTTTTTGCATTTCCCTAAATGTATCTAAAATATAGTTTTAATAGTTTAATATATCGATGATGGAGCTAATTGCATTTAATTTCTTTTTTCCTCTTTTTTTTTTTTATATTTATATTTCGAAAGCAATGAAAAATGAAAAGTCATTTATTGTCAGTTAGATTAGTTTAGAAATTTAAGCGATTCTCTCACTAAAGTGGCAAAGATTGAAATTGATGGTGAGTTTTATGATAGTACGTTAATCAAAAGTTCCTTGGTATTGGACAATTGGTTCCCTTATACAGTACAAAATGCTTCTACTCATTTCTTCCTCATTTCTATGAAAGGTAAGGAGCGTTTTTGCTTTCTCATCTGACGAGAAAATAAACTTATAAGCATTTTTGATCTTCGTTAAAGCAATGAATTAACATGTTGTTGTTCCTTCCTCCTTTCGAAAGCAGTGCAGTAGGGTGCCCAAATATTCGTCAACTACGAATAAGTTTTATGCGGTGCATTATTAGAGGCGCAAATTTTTATGCAAACCCATTATCTTTATCACACGCAATCTATACCTTATATTTTTTATCTCATGCAAGTACATTTACGAAGGCGGTGGTCTTGATCTGTGGCCCTTCGCTAAGAGTATGTATGGCAAGTCTAAGCTTTGTGGCTCCACTTCTACCAACGAAAGGTGCATAAAACAATTTTACTTCTCTAAAGCCAGGAAAGCTGGCATGAATATGGCGCATGGTCGAACAACTCATAGAGCAACATCTTTCTACTTTACCGGTAAATTATCAAGTCTTTCGTTTAAATTAATCCAAAAAGTTTGCATAATATTTTCCCGCAATGGAAAAAGCAGGATTTCCTATGGTGATTAACCTTTCGCTGCTGACAAAATTCTCCAATGCTGTAATTTCCGCACGATCATTAATGGCATCATGTCGCCAAACAGACGGCACCTGCTTGCGAATGGGGACATAGCACGTATGTCTGAAGATCATCCACAAGAGAGGAAAATTTTTCTTCACCTTGAGTATTCCTATTTCCTGATGGTTGTGACTTTAGGTCACCCATTCTACGGACTAAATGGACATCAGAATTTTATTTTTATCTACTTCTAAAAAACTTTTTGTTTCCAACCAATCTTATCCCGCTAGTTACCTTATCCACATTGGCTGATAATATTAATTCAACATTCCCATACGGCTTGGAAACCGTCTCTGCAATGCATCGCACAAAGGAGGCACGGTGTGCAATCTACTTCGAATGAGTTAAGCATGCTTTTATTGATTACTCAAAACGCGTAAAATTTGTCATCTTGCTTGGCAAAAATTAATACATGAAAACTTTTTTTATGATCCTTGTCTCTACTGTAGCTCGCTTCTGTTAGCTCTGTGTTATTTGCTGCATAGACTAATTATTCAATGTGATCTTTTTTTTTAATTGGACCAATAACTCAGGGGATGTTTTCTGTACGTGTAACACGGTGACGGTCAGAAAAAAGTGGGAAGGACGAAGCAGATAGGGACTGGCCACAGTCTAGTGAGTTCGTCTGCAATCGGTATGTGTTATGCGTTTATCGATTTCCTATAGCTACTACAACTGACGCTGCGATTTAGACTCGCGACTCTTATCTATTCGGCAATGCGTGACCTCTAACAAAGAAAGCGTTTAGTTAAAAAGGTTTCTTTGAATTGAAATCTACCCTGACTTACTACCTTTCCGATCTGACTGATTTCATTCATTCGACAAGTCTTTTTCCCTTGAAGATCGAAGGATCCGGTCATCATTTTTATGCTTAGTGATGTCAAATTATGAAATATAAATCGAATAAGTTCCTTTATTAATAGGTAATTACTCTTAAATTCTATTTAAATTGAGTTTTACTTCGTCCTTATCATATCTAATGCGAGTCAATGTTTGCCTTTTATGATTGCTTTTTCTATATAAAGTCATTCAAGTGTTTTAGATCAAGGATGTAAAGAGTGACAAATTAATTGCTTACAAATCGCATATTGTGTTAGCCATTGTTCTTGTTGTTGCTTCTGTTTGCTTGGTAAAACATTACATGAGTTATAAGGCGCCATCGAGTTCTTCAGCCAAATGCAAACATACACATTTATCGAGAGTATGCAAGCATTAGACTAACAAGAAAAAAAAAATAAAAGGACATTATGGTAATATATTAAAATAAAACCTAACAAAATACTATATAATGAGTTAAAAATTGAAAAAAAAATAATTTCTTTTTTTGTTGCGAAATTAAGCTAAATAATCAATGAAAAGTAGGGGCATTTATCTTTTCTATAGTATGGATTGGACGACAAAACAAATAAATCTTGAATACCTACAAAGTCATTTCATTTTTTATTAAAAGTCAGGCGTGCCCTTTCAACTGGATCCATTTAAAATAAAAATTTAAATTGATGCCAAGTTTTTCATCGATTTATAGGTAAATGGGTGATAAAAAAAAACCGAAAAAAGTGATGGGATAGTATGTGATTATGAACTAAACAAGTAAGAATTAAGGGCGTAATACTCTTCAGACTATTATATACGTGAAATATATAGAGTATATATATGTAAGGTTTAAAAATTTTCATCTTATTTCTTGTTCTTATCTGTTTTATTTTTTATACCATAAATAATTTGTGGTACAAATAATATTAGGTTTCTGTGGATGTATGCAACACCCAGAAGAACTTGAGGTAGACGCATTACTTTATGGACCGATATAAACTTGTCTGTCTGTCTACCCGTCTTGTTTCCTTGTGTATAGATTACCAAATTTTGAGATATCTTGACGAAATATAACTCAGGGACGAACGCTAATTTTTTTTACTTCCCCTATAACGCGCTCATTTCGATAAGTTGTTAAATGAATAAGTATAGGGGGTAGCCGTGGCCGACTACAGTGTTTTTACTTGTTTTTGATATGATCAATTCGCTCAGTAGATGCCACCTATATTTGCATTACAAGATGTTGTTGAAAAAGAAATGAAGGAAGGGGCACAGGCAGCCTGTCGAATGTGTGCCCAAAACACCTTCACCGACTGCGTATTGACTACATCTACAATCAAAGTAAATTATACCGTGCTTGGGAATTGAATCCGCGAATAACGATTTGATAGTCACGACTCATATCTACTCGGGTATGCAACCATTAGTTGGCCTAGGTGATGATATGTGGACTAGGATCGATGTTATATCTGACGTATACTTGGAACTTTGATAGCCCGAATAATAACTCTGGATGAATAGGTAGAAGAAATCAGAATTTTAAGTTTAATTACTTAAATGTTCTTAAGCCCCAAGTTTATCGGTGATGTTTGTTTCGAAAAATATATCCTCAGTCTTCTCTTAAATTCTAAATCAGTTAATTGAGAAAAATTTTCGAAGATTTATAAGAAGAGTTCATAGATTACCAGAAAGGCGTCGGTAATAAAGTAGACGAAGCTTTTTTCTTTCAAAACTGAAAATATATTTAATTTATTTTTTTTCATTTTTTTTTTTTAAATTTGAAAAGGAAAGAATTTGCCCATTACCAGTGAAATAAAAGATTTGACAATAACGTTAGGTATTTTATTTAGTTTCGCGTTTTATCTTCTTTCTCTTTTACTGATATTAATTCTTGTTTTATTTTTTTGTTTTTTTTAAGTGAAAAAATTTTTATGAGATCGCAATGCAGAAACCGAAATCAAAATGAAATCAGTATAAAAAAAAGGATAATTAAGAATGTGCTTATTTAGTTAGAACGGCGTCATTGGGACGGCTTTTTTTTTTTTTGCTCTCGCTTGGTATGCATACATATACGCACATTCATGTTATTGTTGTTGTTGTTGTTATTGTTGTTGTTAAGTTTTCTCTTTGCTTTACTTCCTCCAAATAGAAATCATTGCACATTAGTAAATGTGTTCAACCAACAACGCATAAAAAATATAAAATAAATGAAAAAAGGGTTTTCATAATTTAAATGACATTGCCACGCAGCCATACACATACATTATACACGTATGTATATATATGTATATATATATGTGTATATATGTATATAGATACATTTAATAATAATTACAAGAAAAGAAAAAGAAAAGAAAGCCATAACTTTGTCTTGTTATTATTATTTGATAAATGGCTGAAATGAATTGGCTTTTTTATTATATCATACATATCCACCATCGGAGAACGGAATACAAGTGTAGTCATTTTGCCATCCCATTTTGATATAAGCAAGTTAAAGCTAAATCGATTTATCTACGTTAATCTGCCCATCCATGTATCCGTCTGTCTGCCCCGTCCGGGCTTATAAAGTGTTATAAATTAGAAAAATCAGCTAAATGAATTTAAAATTGCATTAATTTTGAAAATAATTGCGTAACGCACTCAGACATATATCTGTGATCATTAATAGAGAGCTAGCTTGCATAAATATTTATAAAAAACATACATTTTCTTAAAAACTTTTTAAACAGGCCTTTCACTCAAGCAGAAACTAGAGCGGTGTAGACAAAGTAGTAGTAGTGGACTCGAACATAAAAAATGCTCTATCTGATGTTTTGGTTGGAATGATTATAACATTAGTATAAGGGCATCTCTTAGGAGAGAGTTGAGTAAGACGCTCATCAAAGCTGTCTAATGGTCTTGCTAAAAAAATCGAATTCTACTAAAACTCCTTTTGGCGCCGAATCTAATTTAAGATGAATCGATAAATTCTTTGTACAGAAAAATTTCAAATCAATCGATGGCTTGCCTTTGACACAGTCCTTGCCATGCCATGAATGCATTCGCATTCTGCGTTGTTCAAAATAGTTTTGTAAATGATTTCTACTCGAGCAATTCCACGCAAGCTATAGGTTTAACTACATACATGTACATATAATCAGAGAGAAATTCGAATGAATGTACAATGCAAATGGATTCATAGTGTTCAGCGCGTACGTTTATTGGTGGACATTGAAAATTTGTTTTAGTTATCTACAGAGTTTATTAGCTTATTAGCTTATTATTAAATAAAAGACGCATTGAGCAAAAAAAAATTTCTCTTAAAACAAATTTTCATTAATCATTCCTTTGGCATTAAAAAAGGTAAAGGATTACATAAATTCTCAACAACACGATCCACTTACGTGTGCACTAAATAATTAAAAAGTTGCTCGGCTTTCCTTTACTAGATTTACTAGATTTCTAGAGGACACGATTTAAAATCGCTAACAAAAATGTCTTGAAAGGAAAGGTTTTGGAAAAGCCATAATCTTCTAGTTCTAGTTATTGACTTTCTCCGTTTTAGTATTTATGTCAGTTTATCTATAGCCCGCAAATAGTGCCATTTGTCATATAATTTTGGCATATTTATATGAAATCATTTTTTACTTTTAATCTCTTCTTGACCTTTTCGCGTTTTATAACGAAGCAGATGCTTTTCTTGCATTACGATTGCTTTCAACATTTTAAATATAATTAACAAACATTAATTGAAACGGATTAACTACTAATTGCTTATTGCGGTTAATCAAATTAATAATGCTCACGTCATGGATCCTTATCAAATATGATGCTCGTTTGCAATGTCTGCAAACCGCCTACATATAGCTATAAAAACAAAAAAGTTGCTTTTAGATTAGTATTTTCTTATCTTCGCCATGCCTACTTAGCTAAGATCAAATAAACTTTTTTAATGCCGTTCACATCTTTCTAAAATGTATTTTGAACATCGCGTAAGTTAAATTCAGTTCATTTCCACGTAACAAATAATCAGAGTCAACAAATACGTCTTTTTTATAGTTTACAACACTTTGAGACTTGAGATGAATCCATTTTTTATTATATGATCAAAATCCCTTTCTGAATCAATCAGAGGCTGACCATCCGTCCGTCTTGTTTTTTTGTGTTCAGTCTATAAACCGAAATATTTTGCTGAAATTTGCTATATCGTCTTGTACTGGCCCAAGGATCAACACTGTTGGAAATGGTTCGGATCGAATCACTTTTTCGACTACTTCCCATATAATGCCTTATTGTGAATAATCGTTGAATCAACAAATCTGTTAAGGGAAGTGGTGTAAGGCATTAAATAGCAGCTCGGGCTTTTGTTTGTTTTAATTCTAAGATAACCAATAATTCAGAGGATATCTCCTATTTGCATATTACGAAAGACTATAGGCAGATGGGAGGAAAACGCACTTTAAAAATGATAGGAAAGACTTTTACTGATTGATTGGTCGAAAGGCGAGCAGCGGTGTGAAGAACGAGCAGTTGCGAAAATGTAACGCGCTGTACACCACCACCTCGTAAAACAAATAGATGTAAACAAATAGATGCAGTTAGACTGTCGAGCAGTCTTATTAAAAAGCCAAATTATGGAACAGACGTTTTTTATCAGTCCTGGAACGTGGCATTGCACTATGCCGATGCCCAATAAGATAGCAAATTGGAGCGAGAATTTCATTAGCTATGAGCATCTGAGCTCTTCACTGCACGCGGTCAAAGATCCTATCCGGCCCATATATACGAATTATAATATCACCTTAACTGGGTAAGACTTATGTACAAGGAAGCGAACATCAGATGTGAGATTTTTTTCTTTTACAAAGCTTTAAAAATTGTAAGCCTCGCTTCTTCCCCTACCTGAAACAAATGTTCTCTTCAAGACACTTCGTTTTGCTCTCTTCTGCTTGGAATATCGAGTTCTATTAACTCTTCTACGTTGACACAAACAAAGAAGAGCCTATTGATGTTAATTTAGTTCGCCTGCAGCTACTTCTTCTACTGCTTCTAATTCTCGCATGTTTAATAAAATTATAGGAAAACTATTCGATATATCGGTGTAACCTATTAAAATTGCTTAAAGCATAAATTTTTGCAGCTTCTTTCGATGATGTTTCATAATCTTCTAATTAAAGTATTAATGCAATTAATGAATAAATAAGTAATAAACTTTTTATGACTTCTATGGCTTTTAGAGATAAAGAGAATATTTATTGTCCAACATATAAAAGGCCAAGTGAAGTAATTTTTGCAAGACGAGACCTAGAAATTCATTTAAGGTTTCTTTATTAGACATTAAGTGGTCAAAGTCAAGATGGGATTGATTCGACCGAGGTGGGTATAGTTTAGTAACATTTTCTAAATGTAAGCTCGCAGAATATTGAACTTTGCAATTAATTAACAAATTATTTCGTATTAGTACGTAATGGTAATGAATAACTGCACTAATTCTATTTAAACACATATTAGGGGTAACTATAAGTAGCCAATTATTTGCAAAGAATTCGTTTTGCCTTTAGTTCTTTACCGATTGTTGAGGAGGAAGCACGTACTCTTTTACAGTGTTCAGTAAAGCAGACTATGTAGAAAATATTCTAAACCCCCCGGCTTGCGGGATTATATTTGTCATTGCATAACGCTAGCAGCAGAGAAAATTTACGATATTTATGGAGATGTATTGAAGGTCAACAAGTGTCAACGTTTGCTGTTGATGATTATGGTGTCTGCGACTGACCTCGAAGTAGGCGACCTGTTGAATTGGATAAAGACATCCTTAAATCGTTAGCGGAAATTGATCCCAATTTAAGTCTACAAGAATTTTCCACTTGGGTCCACTTAGCCATGCGAAGACACCTAAACGAAATTGGAAAGACATATAGGTAGAGGTTACATCAATCATCCGAGACAAGGGCAAGAGCACTCGTCGATCAATTTACACTTCATTGTTTTGCGGATGTCGTAGAGATCCATTTCGTAGCAGAATCGTTAACGGAGATGAAAGATAAATCCTTTATGACAATAAAACGCACCTAAACCAATGGCGACTCGAATTAAAATACCAATATTTTGCTTCAGGAACCCTGGATGATTGTATGCCAGTCCTCCCTATTACATATACTGACGGGTCAAAGAATTGTAAGCCTTTAAGCAAAACTCTGCACCCATCGGATATTGATTTTGTGAACTTGAATAATAATAACCCGACAAACTGTTTCTGTAATCCTAGTCTTACCATGTTGTTGCTCTCAGTTACCTATGATTTGTTGTTTTTGTTCCTAGTTTAAATTCATTTATTTATCCGCACAAGCGATATATATGCATCAGATATTATACGCAGACCATATATTTATTGGAAATACGAAATTAAATAATCAAAAAATTTACGTTTAAAGTTCAAAAGTGATTAAAAGACACCGCATGGCAAGGTTAGTGTTAATTATAAAAATAATTCTTTAGTATTCAGAAGCACTTTGACTTAGACCGATGTAAAGATGAAGTGCAGAGTATTCCGTGTCGACTTTTGTTTATTTTTAATACGAAATATTGGCATAGTTAATTAAATATTTTTATACCCACGACTGTAAGATGGAGGGTATACTCATTTTGTTTTTTTTTTTTTTTTCATAATGTATGTAATACATAAAAGGAAGCATCAGAGCTTCTGCGTGAACTGCTCAATTGATTTAACCATGTCTGTTCGTCCGTGTGGTGTTTGTTATTGGCACTCTTCCGGTCGCAAAAATGAAGATATCGATTTGAAATTTGGTAGAAGCATTGGAAGTTCTTCCACGCAGGTTGGTATTAAAAATGGTCTAAATTGGTCAAAGCAGAAGCCCACAGTGCAGCATAAACTGAACGCAACTCCGTTTTTCTGAATAAAAGTTCGTGGGATTTTGTTCTTTATTCAGAAGTTACAAAAATTAGAAGACTGAAATTTTCCATATTTACTTTACGAAACACTCTACTCTTTACGTGCAGAAATGGAGCAAATCGGCCAGGTCCACACAAAGTTATAAGTGATTAAATGTTGTTTCTTTTTTGGGTTTTATGTTTATTCATCATAAAGAAGCGGGACGGAATATTTAAAACTATCTTGCACATTCCTCAAATGAAGAATGCCTAAGAAGGGGTTAAGTCTAAAATGAATCTGGTAGAGACTGCGCCTTGGTGCTTTAAGTTTTTCTTAATAACACCAGTGAGATGGGCATCAAATAGAAGAACTTGGAGAGCAGAATGTGAACAGCATTGTGATGGGTATGCGAGATTCGGCCCCCGCTGAATATAACTTTCTTACTTGTCTTTTTCCAATCTGTTTTTCTTTTCCTCTTCGTTGCTACTTTAAATGTATAATGGCCGTGAATGCGTGTATGTTTCTATTTGATGAAATCAACTGATGGCTAGTTAAACACATCTTTATTGCGTACGAAGGTAAATGTATTTTTTTGTATTGTTTTTTGTTTTTGTTTTTTTTTTTTTTTGGTTTTTGAATTGGCATTTAACATATACTGAATATTCCAGTATTATATTTATTGGTTTCTTATTAAAGCGATACCAACGTAATTACATCTAATTTAAGTTTTTCGAGGAACTAATTTGTTTTGTTATAAGCAGCAATTGTATTAAAGACGAAACAAAAATCAATTTAAGATAAAAATTCCGTAAGCTATCTTTGGAGTCTTTTTGAAAGCGATCTACATACATATATGTTATATATATATATATATTTATGTATGCATGTATAGTTACATATATACACATATATGATTTTATATATAAACGTATTTATGTACAAACATTTTATATATATTGGTTATTGTAGACAAATAAAAAAAATTATTAGGCATTGATATTAAAAGCTTTTATTAAAATTTACATATTCTTACGACGACTAATGATGGCCATCTTTATATTATTGCTAGCAAGGTCAGCCAGTATGGCCAATAATAATCATAATTTTAATACTAAAAAAATTATGCTAAACAATATATCATTAAGATTAATAAAAAAGAAAAAAAGAAAAAGAAGACATTGCCTTGAAGGCTAAGGAACTGGTTCTGTTGGGAATTGGTTATTATAGAAAAATAGGGACTTTAGATATATAAGTTTTCCGCATTTGAAAGTTACCTTTTAAAACGTTAACTACTTTAGATGTACCTGTATCTATGTATGTTTGTATGTATCTCTGAGTTCGAGTGGGTGAATCTTAAACATATAAGAATAGTAATAAGAAAATTAAAAAACTTTAGTGTTGTATCGCTGTACCGCTTTCGCATAGTTTTTATATCATTTTCGAACTCATCTCTGCCAAACTTTATAAATCCGTTTGTTATACTTCACAAATTATTAGGTGGTCGGGAATGATTGGTCGCATAACATATTTGACTTTGAATATGTTTGATGTGTTTCTCAACAATCCACTTACTTACTCTCCCGCGGTTACTCTCCATCGTGGAGCGCAAGATAGACGGTCTCCTTTGAGATTGAAATCTTTAGAAAGAAATTTTGCAAGCTATTTCGTAGCAGGTACGAACATCTACAACTTCATTTCATCACGTGTCATATAAGTTTTCATAAGCAACCGATGTCTGGCTTCCTTTGTAGAGATCACACCAAATGCAATGTCTTGAAATGCTTATTTTATTAGTCACTGTGCATTTCGTAACTAGCTGACGAAACGTATTGAAAGTAGGTCCCTTATGTCGCATGAGACCCCACATAATGCATTCTACTTGCTTTCCTGAACTTGATAACTAAAATTACCTGCAAATAGCAAAATATGACAGAGCTTCGCGTCAGCCTAATATTAATAAAAAAATTTTTAAATTTCTCGGTTATTGAACAATTATTGTTGAAGACCATAACCAAATCACTAAGTAAATTTTTGCTTTTTGCAAGCGGAAACGGATATCGCTGCATCTGCGTGTCTGAGCGATATTGCGGCTATCGACGTGCGTAATTCTTCTCGTATATATATAGAACGCTCCACATTCGGCACGAGCTGAAATCAGTGACGAATTTTCATAAACGTCTTTAATTCTTTACAATTAATACTTATTTTTTTACTTTTCACTAATCCGTAATTAATTCAAATGCCAAGAAGGCATAAAAAGTAGTCTCAACGAAAAAATAAATTAAATATTCCGAATACGCGCCATGTCGAGTCTAGCTCGGCATAGGAGTTGATGTAATATAATGGCTCGCAAGTATTTTACTACTTAGAAGGCTTTAAAATGAAAGATGTGTTTTCGTTGTTGCATTTCGTGTCTATTCCCCTAAATGGCAGGCCCGCGCTACAAACTTACCTAATGCTACACGCTATACAGGCGAAAATCGTCTTGGCAGGGTTTTACGAAATTTTGTGCCAGAAATTTTAATCGGCCATTCGCTGAAGAAGTCGCTTCTAATCAAATCGAATTGTATTGTATTGCGAGCATTAAATTCTTACTTGTTTCAAATTCCTAACTTGCTACTTTACTGGGTTAATCCACACAATTGCGCCTCACTTGTACGATTCCATGATGAAAAGATCAAAACTAAAACGTCAGCTGGCCAGAAAACCATCCGCCGGCTTTCATGTCAAATTTTACTGAATGTATTGGTTGCAAATCTCACTAGACATTAGTTAGGGAAAGAGGAATATTTATGATACTTTGGACTAAGAGTTTACTTGTACCTTCGAAACTTAGTATTTCGTTTATTCCAAGTTCGACAACAAAAAAATGAGTTCTTGAGAACATAGACTTCCCCCTGTTGCTAGGTCGCGGTCGGTATATACTCCCACGCAATTCTATTCATCGAAATACAATTCAATTTAACGAAAGAAGTATAACTAAGAAAAATTTCTTCATAATGATTGTATGATAAGGACGTGAAAACATTATAATTGATCACGGTCTGGCATTAAATAGTCTACACCATTTCATTTAATACAATTACCCAAAGAAAGACTTTTCAAAGTAAGTTGCTGCATGGGGAACGCTCGAAAAGCGATGGTACCGACCAGAGCCGTTTTCAATAGCATCCGTATTTGTACCGAAACGTGTTGGTGTATATCTCAAAAATAACGGCCTATATATTGAACGTAACAGAACAAGACGGACAGACGGGCAGACAAGATTAGATCGATTCAGAAAGTAATTCTGTATCGAATGATAAAAGGTGGGCATTTCTCAACTCCTTGTGAGTGTTGTATACATCCTTGTATGCCACAAGTGGTGTAGGGCATAATTATCTTTCTTGCTTAATCGATTTGAGACAAAAAGCAAAAATTTCAGTAATTATGACTACAAAATTCTTCTCTTAATATGACCGATTCAGACGCAGCTGTTTACTGCTGGATTACATTTTCGTATTTTATTATTCGGTATCGCTTAAGTAGGAATTATTACGCGTATGTAGTTAATTCAAACACAATCATATTTATGTAATACCTCAAGTCTAGCATTGCAGTAAGACGAAGAATTTTTAAATTTAATATAATATCTTTATGTAATGACTGATGGCTGATGCCCGATGGCTGTCGTTTTGTACTTACCTTCAATATAGTCTGCATATATGCTAGTTGTGTTCGCCCTCATATAAATTTACTCCATTTTTAATTATTAATATTTCACTGATTACTTCGCCAACATTTACAGTCTCTTTATACACGTAAGTAAGTATAAGTATTTGTAGTTTAACTTTCTTATTTTTCGTTCATTGGAATTTAAATGATTAATTTTTCATTTCTGTTTTAATTCACTTCTTATAAGATTGATTTCTGTTAATGATTGACGAGAGAAGAAAAATTGCACATATGCGCTTATTTATATATATATATATATATATATATATACATTACTTAAATCGTTCGCTTTAAATAATGCGAGTTGAAAAAATTTATTTCTCTATAAATCGCGTTTTAAATAAAATCAATGTCATAAATAATTTGAAATAAATAAAAATAAGGTCTTAGAATAAGTTTTTTTTTTTTTTTTGATTTAAATTCCAAATAGAATCTTCGCATTTTTATTGAATTTCATTCAACTACCCGCTCCATTATGCTGGCTGACGGCTGCTTATTAACAAGAGTTAACTATAAATACTTATCGTAAGCAATATAATAATAAATAGCTATTGGACGGTTTGAATGAGGCAATTAGGAGAATATTAACAACGTTATCAGCTATAGTAGAGCAAATATAGACCATTGGGTGGAAAAAGATTGAAATGAAAGGTGAATGGTGCGGTTTAAACGGAAACAACATATAAACCTGCAACAAATTAATTGAAGACATGATAGCATGTGCTCCAGCCGATAGATGGTCTTTAGTGAAAGGCTCGTATATAATTCAATAATGATGTTGCCTACAGGTGAGTGTAGGCTTTACTAACCGTGAGTTGGAAACAGTAGTGAGTGAGTGAGCGCGTAAGACAATAAGTGTGGGTGTGGCGATTGGCAGAATTCCTGCTTTTCCAGTGCCGTCTAGTTGTTAATCAATAAGCAGTAAGCTTTGAGAGGGATTTCAACTATTGAGGTATCAGATAAGGAGGCATACAGCAATTGGAAACACTGCCTTTTTCCTTCAATATAACTAATAACTCAAGGGATGCCTCCTATACGTACAACACGGTGACCGCCAGAAAGAAGTGAGAAAAGAGAAAGAAATAGGAAGATGGCCGCAACATAGTGCGAGTGCCTGCAATCGGTAAGCATTATACGTTTTCCGACTGAGCACTGACTACAACTGCGACCAAAGAAAACGCTCCGAACACTGACTTGCTAATCGCGGTGCTTATCTATTAGGCTATTCATGTGAATCGGAACTGAACGTAACGCTATAAATTGACTGTATTGTATTATATTAACTGAACGACAAGCTGAGGATAAGCAGAAGTACCGCGTTTGCATTTGGAAACGAAATTAGTGGGTTCTAAATATAGCCAATAAAGTGGCAGCTGATTAAATTAATTCATGATTTTCAGAAAAGACTAAAAAAAAAAATAAAAAGTATTGTGCTTCCTTTCCATTTGAACTACACGAACCTAATAAAATGTGTAGAAGATATTTTCGTACAGGATGCCTCGTTTTGAGGTTTCAGTTTGCCAAACTGTGCTAGTATCTGTCTAAAGTTGCTGCAATCGTCATTATTATCAAATAAATAAATTAAATTTTAGAGAAAAGTGTAGACCTGTCGTTCGCAATGTTTCCATTGCATCCTATCACGATGTGGCTCTCCGTCTCCTATGCGAATCGCAAGGGATTCGCGATCGCGCTTTCGAATTCTATAAAAGTAAAACAGGTAACTACGTTATGGTATGCCAGGGCCTACTATTAAATATCCCACACGTCTTCTCTTAATACAATTATTCATACAAAGACTTTTCAAAATAAGGCGTTACGTGGAAAAACTAGTCCAATCTGAACCATTTCCAGTAGTGCTCGTCCTTGAACCACAACATATTGATTTTTTCATTAAATTATCTAAAAATTGCGACCTAAGAAGGACTTTCGAATACAAGAAGGACAGACGGACAAATTTAAATGATAAAAAATGGATCTGTCTCAATTTCTTGTGGGCGTTGTGTCTATCCGCATAAGCTTAACATATCCATACTGCAAGTAGTGAAGTGTATAAAAGACTTCAAAAAAATTTATTTGTTGATGGAAGTTCTGCATTTGGCTTAGTTATTGAAAAAATTATTGGGTGCAATACTCTGGTTACTGTTCTGAAATACTATGCACAGTTACTTAACGCTTCTCTGAACGAAATTGTGGGTAAATTTGGACCTTCCTGTCAAAAACAAAGGATTCCTTTCTGGCTATGAGCCAAATTTATGAATACATTCTTAAGTGTTAAGTTTTAATTTAAAGTGAAGTATGAAAAAAAAATTTAGATAATTTACGATATGAAATAATAAAAAAATTTAAGTTCAAAGTTCAAATCAGCTTCATAGGTCCATCGTATCTTCGATTCTTTCAAAATAGTTTTAGATTTTTTCAAAATAGGTTTTTCACAAGTTTTTTTCAATTTTTCCATTCGAATTTTTTCGCAATATTTTCAAAACAACTTTCTGCTCAGAAAAATGTAGGAATTTTTGATCAGTACACACAAATATTAATTATTAAAACAAACTTGTCCTTATTGATTTACAGTTAAAACTTCTTTTTTCGAACAATCGCGTAACTTTTCAAAATTTCCTGCTTACTACTCTTTAGACCAATGGACAGATAAATTAAGCGGTTTTTTTTTTATTCAAATTTGGCCTCGTTACTTAATTTTAATAAGAGGTAAGAATGGATCTGGCGTTGCCAGTTTTCAAAATTTTCAAAAGATCCTGTTTTTATGTTTTTCATAAGTTTCTCAGACATTATTGCATCGCTTTTCCTATCATCAAAAACAAAAAAAAAATTTCTAAAAATGTTTCCTAAGATACACAAAGGGAGATCTATTTCTTAAATGTTTTATTTAATGTTACCTGCAGAAGTAAGCCAGCAAATACTTTTGAAAGAGCACGAAGCTTCAATATATACTCATTTAAAGCAGCAATCGTGAGATAAAAATATCAAGAAGATAACGACGCAGTAATGTGACACAAAAAATGCAATTTAATATATTTGTCTAAAGTTGGGAAAAATGCACAGGGGCTTGTCTTCTAATTTGCTTATCTATACAGGCTACTATAAGTTAAATGGGCAGTGGGAGTCTACAACAACCAAATCCTATAGACTGCCGTTACTGACCCGGTCAGATTCAATGATGGCCGAAGTAAATATAAAGAGACAGATAAGTATTCAATTTGCATTTCTTTACGTGTTACCTTTTAATCCCAATCAGGAGGAGCTGTATCATTTTATCCACGTCGTTTATATGTTTAGTA
Organism: Glossina pallidipes; assembly: GCA_000688715.1. Taxonomy (NCBI): domain Eukaryota; kingdom Metazoa; phylum Arthropoda; class Insecta; order Diptera; family Glossinidae; genus Glossina; species Glossina pallidipes. The sequence continues at coordinate 1,114,806 of KK499803.1, read as the reverse complement.
AAGTAGCTCAGATAATTGGGAGCCAATAAAAAGATAAAAAATATAATTCTGTTTAAGAGGAATTTCCATTGTAAGAGCTTTTGCCAAACACCACTTATATTAGATTTTCCAGCACAAGGACAAGGACATCAAATCTTTCATATTTCCGCAGGAGACTAAATTAAAAAATTTTCTTGTTCGAAACAAAATCATAGCTCTGTCAGCCTAGTGCTAATTATGACTAACAAAACAATTTTTTCCGATGACGGGAAACTCTTCATAGAAAAGTTACCGAAAGTATAGGAAGATTATTGCTTACGGATCCCTTTTTGTATCTAGTCACACTGCTGTGAAGTGAATAAGTGTGGAACGGTCTATGGTAAGTAAAAGTTGAATGGCATTTCAATAAGAGTTCATTATCCAAATGCAAGGCTGGCTTTACGCCTCGTAATGATGAAACCATCATAACCACAGTTTAAGACATTAAAAGTAGCCGCGGGAAAATAGCAGTGCGCACAATAGCTGCTTGTCGTTGTAATGCTTACAAAGTATCTATGTTGAGAAAGTCTCGCTCCTAGCTGTTAGTGAGGACCCTTTGAGGAATTTAGTGGTGACTATGTTTAGCCAAAACCATCAAAGCGTTAAATAGTGTTTTTTAGGGGAGTTTTGTCTGGTCCAAAAGGGTGACAATGGCTCATATCGATTTTCTTAGTCTTAGACATGTCAGGAATAGTGAGATCCGCTAATTGCAGGCAGTTATTTTAGTCCCTAAGAGAGTTCAGTTGGTTCGTATTTATAACTTATGACATCGGGTACAGCGGAATTAAGCAGTTGGTCACCTAAAACCCCTTAAGATCATTACCGAAACAACAGCATTTACGAGAACAAATTGCATGTAACCCCATTACGAAAGCACCCGAACTTTATAACTTAACTTAACAAACAAAAGAATGGAAAGCTATTTTTATGAAATTTTCACTGCTAGATCTGTGCTTGTTAGGAACGATAAACTTGAGTAAAGGTTTCATAAAGCTTTCAAGAAACATGTACGTTTTTGCACTCAGTTTCCTATTTAACGCTGTATTATAATTTTGAAAATCTTTGAAAAATCTTTAATTTCTAGATTAGTAATGATCGGAGTGATATGCAAATTCTCGCTAACATACAAAATGGTATTCACTTGCTCTTAGGAGCCGCCTCCTTTCTTCCTTACGCTAACTATTAAAAGAAAAACGAGAAAAGACTTGACAAAGCGACAAATAAATATATTTAGAAAACTGCTTTAGATGCAGATCGTGCGATCTTGACTAATAGCTAAATATATTGACTAAGGGAAATATAAAAAAACTAAGCTAAACTATAGATTAGAATAGTGGCAATACGCGTGAGTAGCCGAGTATACAAGAGATCCTGACTAATAACTCAACGGTCATGGCTTCCAACCTGTGCGGTTATGTTTTCAATAAAGCCGATAGCTTCACGACTTTAGGCTGCGAATTTCCTGAATTAATAATAATAGTAACGATAGTAGGATATTTTGCTCACGGAATCTTTCCTTGATATTCAAATCTAACGCGAGTTTAAACTTGGAATCATGTAATTCTAAAACACTAAGATTAATGTTTTATGGCTCTATTTTATGCATCTTTTGTTGTTGTATTTTTATGGGAATTAGAATGAACCCTCCAAATATGTCTGGAATTATTTCTGAGGATACATTTCTCTTTTGGTATTAATTTTTTCTTTTTTTTTTTTTTGAATATATCTCAACTTTAAAACATTATCTTAATGAGATTATAAGTGCTTTGAAAAGTATTTGGGAAGAAAATTAAAATGAAAACAAAAATTATTTATTTGCTAAGCTAACAATATGAGTACAAAACTATAATATTCATTTTTTCCATTTTTCATTTCATAACAACTCAAATGCCAGAATTATGGGAAAGACGGACATAAAAAGTAAAGTTTGATTTTAACAAAATGACTTGATCTTGTGATTTGATTGAATATAAAATTTGTTATTAAGATAAAGCAAAATGTTGAGAGAGTTTCACTATGGTCTTCTATACCTTCATGCCTACTCTAAGCTTGCATGAGAGGCTAAGCAAGCAGTTGTACATGCGAGATGGTATAAAAAATAATACCTCATTATTGGTATTATTTATGTTTTTTTTTTTTTTTTTGGCAGATTTGCGCCAATTTTTGGCGAATTTCAAACATTATTACAAAGTGATTATGATCTTGCCATCGGCATCATATAATTCTTATTTTCATTAATAAATAACAACAACGAAAATTACAAAACATTGACATGAACACGCGTACGTACACACGTAAACAAACAAGCAGAATCTCTGTTAAATCTCGTAGATGGAAATATCAGAAGCGAAAAACAATAATAATAATAAAAAAAAAAAAAATAATAAAAAAAATTATAATAATAATTTGCCCATGTGTGCTAATAAAAAGAAAATAAGTCACTTCTGTTTGCAGTCGCTGTTGATGTTCTTGTTGTTCTTACTATTTTTGTTACTGTTATTATTGTTATTGTTGTTGTTCTTGTTGTTGTGATTGTTTGTCACAGCTTGATTAATAAAATGCACAACTTCCGTTTATTAATAATTTTTTGCACTATTTCTCTGATTTGTTGTAGTGTTTTTTTCTTTCTCCGTAATATTTTATCATAATAATAATTTATTTTTATTAGTTTTTCTTTGAGGGATTTAGCGGTAGTAAGTGTAGGTATGAATGTCGATAAAAATATGTATATAAAAGCATTTGTGTATATGCATATATATATATATATATATATATGTATGTGTGCGGGTAAGCGCAGTGCAGGTTTCATTCTATGCACAAGTATTTAAGTATTGTTTTGTTGTTATGGCAGCTGATGTTGTTGGAAAAAATTTGTATTAGTGAATGAGTTTGTTGTTGTTGTTGTAATATATTATTTTTTCGGTGTTTTTCTATTTTTTTTTTTTTTGTGTTCTGTTTGCCATACTTTTCCAGTGCGAAATGTGACACGATTATAAAAATGCATTTTATATAAATCAGTGCTGTTTGTGCCATATGCGTGTATATGTAAGTATGTTATTCTTTGAATGTTCGTTTGAATGTCTACATTTACTTGTATATGTATATGTTTGTGTGTGTAACGCTTACGTTAAGTTTACTTATTTTACGTTAGTGTGTAGGCAATTCATTTATAATGTGAGTCAAGTGCCGGCTTGTATGTCGTGCATTCATTGCAACGAAAATTCGTAATAATCGTAATAATGAAAACGATGATCATTACGATGATGACGTTTGTTTACTGTCAGTAGTTTCCATCTAAGAGGTTTAAGCGTAGAATAATTTTGTTATATGTGAGAGTTTGTTTGTTTCTGTGTTTTCTTTTTTTTCTTTTACTAATTTTTCGCAAAAAAAAAAAGGACAGACGGAAAAGATTAATTTTAATAATTTCTTTATACATTATTCCACTAGGCCGAGGAAAAGCAGAGCATAAATTAAGAATTAATTGAAGATTTCAGCAAAATAATAAAAATACTAATAGTAATAATAACAATAATAATAACAATAATAATAATGAGAAGAACTTTTAATCTTTCGCTTATCCACTTAAAGTCTTTTGAGATTTGTTTCATTTGTTAATTAATTTTCACAAAAATGATTAATTAAAAGAAAGGCTTACGCTCTTTTTTCTCAAGTCACTTAAAAAAAAGAACACTTGAAAATTTTTAGTTTTATTTTTTGAAGAACATTTTTCCTTTTATTTTTTTTAGGATGTATTGTTATTGTTTTATTAAGAATATTTTTTTTAAAACGTTTTTTTTTTTTTGTTTGTTTTTGGAAACTACACAAATATATATAGAAGAAGTAATGAAATAATTATTATTATTGAAATTCGCTTGTGTGTATGTATTCGTGTATAACCGTAACAAAAATTGTACTTGTTACCCGCCTGATTGCTAAAAGCGTACTGACTGTGATTATTATTACGGCGTAACAAGAGCCGGAGTAAGTTAAGTTAAATCGTACATGTCTGTACATGTGCTGTATATGTGTGTCTTGTACTCGCACTCAACAACAACTAAAAGGAAAAAGTAACCAAAAAATCATAATAACTACACACACGGAATAAGCAAAAAAAAAAAAAAGATAAAAATAAAAAAACAAAAAAAATACACAAATACCATCGCACAAGCAGGCGTACACATACATACTTGCAATATATATGTTTATACGAACACTAACTCAAACTGAACACACCGAACGAACACACAACGCGCGCGCATACACACACACACACACACGCACACACATACAGCGCATAGAACAAATAAGATACAAGACTTGTACTCGAACTCGTGGATACTTTTTTGTTCATTTGAACATTTCGGTTTGCATGGATGTATGTTTGTGCATACAGATGACGTCCACCGAAAAGAAAAAACAAAAAACAAACCATTCTTATGTATGTTCATACATATACTTTTACGTGTACACTTACTAAACACATCATACCGAATAAAATTAAATTGATACACACTTGCAAACATACATATATTAACACTTATAGCTTATTTTGTAGTTAGTTGTTGTTCATATTGTGTAAATACATACATTTATGCCGATTTTTTGTCCTCCCATACGCTTTCTGTATGTCATTCAAACATAAAACAACAATACTAATAACAACAACAAAAATAACAACTACGTAAAACACACACAAAATTTAGATGGGCAAACAAACGAATAACAAGCGACAGACGGAAAAATAAGTAAGACAACCAACGTACTAGTCTAGTCATTATTAACTTAATCATCGTCATTATCATCTTCATACACATGTGATGAGTGACGTTATTATTGTTGTTGGTCTCGTTGGTGATATGAATAGAGCGCTCTCTTTAACTCTCGCAATTGCATAGTTTTGTTGTTCTATTCTTAAGCGGAAGTATTACTCATCACCACTGTTATTACTCTTTCTTTAACATTATTGTGCGCTCTCTCTCTCTTTCTCTCTCTCTCTCTCTCTCTCTCTTTCAGTCTCTTTTTTCTCGTTTTTTACCCACCTACACTTATCCACTTAAAGTGTATTGAGTCTGTAAACAAATCGCTTACAACTGGCAATGCAACCGTTTTCTCTTTTAATCCAACCACAAACAAACGTATTTTAAATCTCTTAGTTTTGTACTTCATTAACTCAATATCTCTGTATATCGTTCATTATTATGATTTTCTAGTTTTTTGTTTTGTTTCTTTCCTTCGCTGACTCTTGCGATTGCTTAACTTGCTCTTTAGATAAATTTTTACATATGTGTAAGTAATTCGTTGATATTTTTGCTTTGTTTCCCTTCTGTTGCAAGTAATTTGTTCTGATTGTGTTCGATGCAAACATGTGGTTGATTTTGTATGTTTGATTATGTGCGATAGTAAATATATATATGTAGCAGATATATATATATATATATATACAAGCACATATATATATTTAATACTGTAATCCTTTTTCAAATAGATTTTTTATAGTTTTCACGTTACACGAAGAAAGGTATATTAAATTTTTTGCTACAAATGATTGTAGCAACGAAACTCAAAGATCATTAAATTGTTTTCGTTAAAGCGATAAGGGCAGCAACCTTTAGTGTGATGCATTTAATATTCGCATCATTGTTTTTCTTTTTTGCTGTTTATTATGTCTTTCTATTCTTGCGAACGCTGGGCTATCAAGTCTTGCGGAATTGTTATTTTAAATGACAAAAGTTTACTTGTGTTAGTTGCGTTTGATAAGATGAAAAATGTTCGTTTTGGAAATGCGTGTGTGCCCCTCACTCACTACTACATTCACCACTACACTCACGCCACTATTTTTCTCATGAGCCTGCTCGCTTTGTTCTTTCGGTGGTAATGAGTAGGGTAGAATCGCGGTTAGCAAGTCAGTGTTCGCGGGTTCAAATCTCAAGTGCGCCAGAGTTAACTTTGGCTACAGTATTAATGCTAAGAGGTAGGTTCGATAAAGATATAACACTTACGAATTCGTCAGATACCCACTAAGCTGTGGCTATCACCATCATACCGCTTTCTGTTTCTTCATTTCTTTCTGACCATCGCCGTGTTGTTACACGAAAAGGGGACTACACCTGAGCTGTTGGATACGGACCGTATCGAGAAAAGCGAAGCTCGTAATAGTATTACATGTTGCTAACGCTTGTCTTTCACTGACACAAAAATGATTTGAGTTTAATAAACGATACGATAAAGTGGTTTTGCTGTATAGTAACGCGCGATTGCGTACAACAAATATCGTCTAATAAATGTTAGCAGGACTGAGTTGGTATCAGTTACATTCTCGCTCACCTCGGGGATTAACATCTATTTTCATAGAGAATTTAAGTTGGACTCAAGCACTCAAAATATCGGATTTTCCGCGGTCAGCTTTAAAGGACGACAATGCTCTGAACTTGGATTTTTGTATCATTATTATAAATCAATGTTCAGCTTTATGAAAAAAGCTGTAAATGCTAATATACCCTCTTCATAATAAGGCCTTCATTACGTTAGCTCCACTTGTACTTTTAACTATAAATTCCTCCAGATAAAACAATATATTTGGCAAATCATGCATGCATTTGTTACAATAACTGTGCTTAAGTCCTCATGATTAACAAATATGTAAATATGAAACCAGAATTTACTAAAAAACGGAGAGAAATTATGTTTTTTAGGTTTTCTGTGTTTTTGTGTAGTTATACGAACATATATACAACGAAACTACGAAAATGTCGAGTTTTGTGTTAAATAATAAGCGTTCGTCGACATAAGTTTTTCTTTGCCCAAAGTATACAAAACAACATTTTTTTTTGCTTCGCATTCTAACTTGGAATGAAATGGACATGTATTTGGAGAATCTCAGGTGTAAAAATTGCTGGTTGAATCCAGGTATAGCATCCGCAGCGGCTGCGAAATCGAATCACTTGGCAGGAAGACGATATTCTGTTCTGATATTTGATAAAACCAGACGAGCGTGGACTCTTATTAATTTTTAAAGTCTGATAAAACGGTTGATACGAAATGCTACCAACAACGTCGACCGATTTGAACGACGAGCGAAAAAAGCAACACAAGTTGATTTTTTACTCCACATCCATCTATCAACTCATAAGGCAGAACCGATTCAGCTGGGAATTGTTCAGCAAACTCGAGTCCTTCCAATTACTTGATCAGCAGTGTTTAACTTCTTACGAAAATGTCTTGATGAGTGATTCGCCTTAAACAAGAGCCTGTTTGTCTGCCGTGGTATTCATAAATTGCCTGACAGTTGGAGAAAATGTGTGGCTATCCGAGGACAATATTTCGAACAAAAAATTTTTTTTTTTTCATTTTCATGCAGTACGCGTGCCTTCTCTATCCAAAAATTCCATGGTAGATTTTTTTTTTTTTAATAATAATTTTTTCTTTCAATCATAATGTATGTAGTATTATGTGTGGAATAATACATCGGTCAAATGGCCTCCGCAGCTTTCCTGGCACAGAGGCAGTCTTTTATCGGAATTTTCCATGAGAATTTTGCATAAATATGGGTGAATTTCGTTGATGCATCGTCGAATCCAGTGCTTCGTATGCTCGTTGGCATAGATCTTTGACGTCAACTCATCCTATAAAAAGAACTCCAATAGTATTAAATCACAAGGTCTAGAATATGTCCTGCATGTGACAGCATTTGGTTGAGACCAAATGTCGTTCACATGAATATCATTCAATTTAGGGAAAAGTAACTGGATTATCGATTACCAGTGATAGTCGTTGCTTGATCAACCTCCCGTTGTGAATGCGTTTGTTTTTCGACAATCACATGGGGGTGTTCTGAACCTTAAATATGGCAACTAAGGCGATTAGCCAAGCCATCAAGCTGATCATATTTTGTATAAAATTTGCAAGATGCCGTATCTGAACGTTCATTACCATTGAAATATTGTGCGACAAAGAAAAGAGTAATGCTCTATCTCCACTAAGCATACTAACAACTATCAAATTGGTTTTTTTTTTTTTTTTGGTTGTCAACACTTTCCCGCATAAATGGCGGCAAATTCAAATCTTGCGGAAACTTTGGGACCCGCTGTATAAAGTAAACCTTGGAATTGAAAGAATTCACTCCTTGACTGTTTCGTACTCATTATCAATGATATGCGGGAATTTCTCGGATACAAATGACATTTTTAACTTTCCGGTTCCTACCTAACAAAGGCGGTTAATAGAATATTTTTGTTTTCCTAATGTGATATTTTTGAGAATATAAATCCGAAAAAGGTAAAGCTAAGGAATTGTTAGTTATGGGATATCGACTTATTACCTATCCACAGCTAATTCAAATAAACTTCAAAAATATTAAGATTTTTTATGTGCGCCTTACAAATGGCAGTTCACGTTACAACGAGACAACAAAGAGCTTTTCAATCGGAACTTAATACGTTGTCTTATGTAAGGTTCTAAATAGCACTAGAAAGCTCTGAGACCCATTAGACTAATATTACTGCCTATCTATTAAGATTTTCACCGAAAATGTTTTCTTCACATTAATAAAAAATATTTTTTCAGTAGTTTTTTTAACAAATCCTATAAACACTTTTCGAGAAATTTGATTTTAAAAATAATAATAATAATAAATGAAATACGAGCGAGGTACAAGCTGAACTAATTTATATTAGAGAGATGTCATAACTTTTTCTCTTGTTTTTCATGCGTATCTTTTTATTGGATAAGTGTTTTTCTTGAAATAAGTTTTTATTCCCTGATCTTATGTTTATCAGCTTTTTTATTAAAATTCTTTCTTTTTTTTATTGCACATTAACGAAAACAAAAAGACGTATTTTTGTCAAATGTGTTTCTCTGAAAATAAAAACAACATATTTTTCATTAAAAGGAAAGTATTTGTAGGTGGATTTTAAAAATAAAAATATATTGACAGTCAGTACTAGACTTGGGGGTTACACTAGTTTTGCATCACGTTTGCAATGCTAAACATCGTAACACCAGAGATATGTTTAATAAATTATTGCGTCAACGTACCCGTAATTTATCATGCGATCTTATGAGAGTCGTATCAAATTTGTGCACCGGGCATTGAGCACGATCTGCTATTGCAGACCTTAAAGTTGCTGTTTGTCTTTATCATTTCTTTGTGTGTTAGTTACGCTAAGCCTTGTGATACGAATCGCTTAAAGTGTTGCAAAGACCTTCATTCGGCTCATACATAAGAAAAATAAAGGCATAGGTATGGCACACACACACAGTATTAAAAGCATTTCGAAAAAAAAATAATTGAGATGCTTTGCTCTGATGGACCAGTAAAAGTTAGGAAAAAAACTACTCCGATAAGTGACGACCACTAAAAGCTACATTGAACAGCGATAAGAAATTCATGATAAAACTAGCATGTCGATGAAAGTGTTTTGAGTCAACTGAAAGCATGAAAGGAATTTGATTGCAAAAGATCGAGACAACAATACCTTCACAAAATGAACAAAGATATGAATTAAAAGCCATGGAGTTTGTTGAAAGTTATATTAAAAATGAATAAAAAATATTTTTTTCCCGTATTACGCCGTAATGATTGTCGGAGAGAAATGGAGAAAAAGAAAGAGATAGGGAAACGCGGCCGCGATCTAGTCGATGTGCGCTCAAGCGATAAGTGGTATGTAGTTATCGACTGAGCACTCACTATAACTACGACCAAAATAAATTCTACCGCATTGAGATTTGAACCCGCGAACACAGATCTGGTGACCGCGATACTTACCTACTCGACTGCATACACTAGTAATATATGAATTAGTTTAAGCTGGCCAGCTTCTCTGATCGATTTGGCCCTGTGCGGCTGCCCGTTCTAGAAGATGTCCAGCGAGTGTTGAGAAAATTGCGGATAGAAAACCGAAGATTGGTTCATTGACCTACTAAAACTACCATAGGCCCCCCAAAAAAAAAACATTGTAGGTACGAACAAATCATTTATTTAAGAACACTTTAAGGACTACAAAAAAGTTTTAAGCTTGTACTGCCTATGGACCAGTCTAGTGCAATACTATGCTCAATAGAAATCGAGGACAATTAATTTGATGCTATTCCTTCCTTTTAAGGAAATATTAGAGAATGGCTTTCACTACTGGATAATGAGCGCTTATCAGACATTTCATTTTAGTAATTGCATAAAATAGATTAATAAAATATTTTGTTTTGCTTAACTTAACTGTTTTTTTACGACAATAACGAAATCGCTCTATTAGTGTTCTTCTGTCCATTCTGCCTTGAAACTTGGCTCTTACACTTCCAAATTAAATTAGACCTTTTCATTAGGTTTGTAAAAATGCTTGAAACAACAACACTACAAATTCTCTTCTCCATGAATTGCAATAATTTTGACGTATCGGCAATGGGTGTCGAGCTAAAATTTAGTTTTACGACAGAAGAGAGCCACAAGAAGCCTGGTGATGTCAAACTAGCTGGCAAGGCGATCGAACAAGCCTACACTTATTGAGGCAATATGTTACATCCACAATGTGGCGCTTCAGTTTAATGCGCTTGAACTCAACGTTTGGTTTGCAACTAAGACTCGATTATAAAAACAGATTCAAAATATTAAGATAAATTATATCTCAAGAAAATAAATGAAAACTTTTTGTTCAAAGATTCACAAAACGAATTCTTCCTTCTCTGATGCAAGATATAACTTTCATACGGAAAAGCAACTCGCGATTTGAGGCTATGCGCAAAAAAGGACATTTTTGGGTTACCCTCATTAGAGTGAAAGGTCTGCTCGATTGTAATCAGGTTTAACCGGAAGAAGTAGGTGGTAGCATGTACCACGTGGAGGTGGTAGCATGTACCACGTTAACGCGTATCCAAATATGTCCACTATATTTGTCCATGAGTGCATGAGTGCACTTACAAAGTTGAGCACATAATAATTGCTGTACTCATCGTGAAAGCTTAAGAGATTCAATCGAGTTGCGATAATCTCATGGTTTTTAATACGAGAACTTGCGTAGACTTGGTGCCGATGGATGTTGTTGGAATTAATGTCATACTTGGAAAGAGTTAAATCGCTGGCAGCATTAGAAGGAGTACTGAAGATTTCGTTTCGAAAAACCTTGTCTTTCTTAATGGAAGATTAATCGCAATCATTTTGATGTGGTAGTTTATTAAAATCTTGATATTGTATTTTTGAATCGAGGTATATGAGCGACGATGTACTGCGACCTAAAAGGTCCACTGTAGTTTCCCACAAGCCACTAGTCCTTCAGTATAAATATTCCCGCCAATCCCACTAACTTCTTTCGCTCGAAAATATTTAAAACTATTTGAAGAATTTTTTGTAATGCAAATAAGTTTCATTAAATATAAATCTATCGATGGACTGGTTTTATTTATTAAAAAAAAAAAAAAAAAATTGTTTTTTAAATTATTAATGAAGAAAGCAACGCTGCGGTATGGGATATCACACGATCGCTGCCCGCAATTCAAAATTCGATAGACTAGTCTTTCATTATAATTATTTGTTAAAATTAAATTTAACAAAAAATATTATTCCTTTTGTTATTTAGGTTAAATCTAAATATAAGTGTCTTGACGATCAGCGCGACATAAAATTGTCTATAAAATTGACTGAATTTTATAAATATTTTCATAAACAAACACCTACAGTTTTTACGTAGTACTGTACTTTATAGATAATGACAAGAAATAAGAAAAACACAACAACAACAATAATAATAACATATATAAAAATAATTTGAAATGACAAAAGTTAAAAATAACAAAATTTGATTACCATGAACTACAATAAATATCCAACATAAGATACAAGCATATAAACGCTTAGATGTACAATAAAAGTGTGTAGATGGAGATCACCCACATTATATCTATGCAATGGAAAGATGAGTAAACTAATTTATAAATTTTGTTGCTGTGTACACCTAAAACTAGAAAGAAATTGAGATTTTATTTAAAAACACCTAATAAATGTGAAGCTATCGAAAAATGATGTAAATATGTAACAACTTATCTGAAATTTTCTAGTATCGAATAGAAGAACAAAAAAAAAATCCACACTTAAGATCATTAGGGAAACATTTATCAAGTACCGATGATTCCGTGTGACGGCGTCACAAGCCTATAAAAAAGGCACGAAAGCTTTTTCGTATAACGAGGCAGGGAGCAAAATGCATATCACAATAATGTTTTTAGTCTCATAGCACGATACTTGGTATTTATTATTAACATAAATTCCTGTGTATGCACAAGAAAAACCAAAAGACTACAACAGCTAGGAAAAGAAAAGTTTTTGACGTGTTTTTACACCCATCAACGAAGGATGTAGTGTGTATTCATTTTGTGAAAACGTTTGCAACACCCACGAGGCAATTTCAGAAACCCCACAAACTATATATATACTTTTGATCGACATTGAATTCTCAGTGGATTTAAGCACGTCCCTCTGTCCTTCCGTATAATGTCTGCTAAGGACTTCAAATTTAGCAGAAACATTAAAAGATCTTGCACGCAGATTGCCATTCCCCCCACGTAGATTGAAAAAATCGCTGTGTTGCAAGGAGAAAAGTTAGCCTTTTGCTCACTTCTCACAAACTGCAGCAGACAAGTCTATGAAAATTTCAACGTATATTCTATGGACGATCCTAAAGTACATGTCCAAAAATGGACTACGCTTACCCAGTATTATAGTCTTTCAAAATTTCATTTTTTTGTTAAAACCTTTACAACGCCTAGAAGCAAGTTTCAAAAAACCTATGAAATAAATACATTCTTGACCAGTGCAACATTTGGAATGCACATAGAGTATGAAAATTTAGCTTTTTCTTTGTTTTTAATTTACTTTAGGATAACGGTGGCAGGTATAAAAGATTCGATCACAAACGAATATTATTTTCTTAATTGTTTTTTTCTTGCCTTGTGATGACTTATTTAATTCAGTAAACAAAAAAGAAGAAGAAGAAGAAGAAAAGTAATGAAATAGGAAACTTTAACGTTCACCATTTGTAATGACGCATAAGTTCCGGAAATTTTAGAAATTAAAATGAAATTGGAAGTGCTTGTGTTTGATTGTTATGTACATGAACGTAAAAAGCGGATAAGAAAGGTACGAAAGTTTTAAGTAGATTTCACAGCCAGCAAGAGCACTGTAATGTTTGCCTTTTGAAGGCTTGTCAATAATCTAATCAGAATTATTATCAGCTCTCATCTTAGGTCTAATGTTTGATGCAACTTTTCCTTGTAAATTATTCGCAATAATGTTTAGTCTAATGATAGCATTGATAGTCTTATTGTAAGGCAATAAGCACGCCCTCATTTAATAATTGCTTCTGTGCAATGTTGAGAAAAAAAAAAGAATTTTTTCAAACCGATATCCAAAATACAAAAACAAAAATTTATTTTTCGATTTGTTTCTTTGCTTTCGAATGAACAACGGTTTCAAAGTCTTCAAGTGATTTTCAATCATTTAGCGCGTGAATGGATGCGCTCTATTGACATTTAATCGTTTACAACAAACAGTCGATGACTTCTGGCTCCGTTGATATTCAAATTTAACAGAAAAAGCGACACAATTCGCATATGACATTTTTGGATGCGTAATTCGATTTATTGGACATAAACGCACAGCGGCCTGTTTGGATATATCATGTGCAGTATTTTTTGACAAACAAATATCATTACGTTATCTGATGCTAGAAATACTCTTAGAGCTAATTTATACTAATATCTTCCATTGCTTTGGGTGAATGACATGGGAAAAGGTTTTGGATTTGTTTCATTATGACTTACGAAGGTTCCTTGGTGGAGAGCGATATGAAATTTTCCAAATTTTCCATTTTCCAGAATCTCCTATCTGACGGCGCCGGTAACTTGTGCTTCCCAATGCTATTTTAATCTAACCTTATGGCAAATGTAATCTTCTTATATATTAATGTGAACTTTGCCACAAACCTGTAGGAGCTTCTTCTTCTTCTTGCTTTGACTTTCATCTTATTCGTCCCTTGCCTTCATATGTATGCATACTTCAAGTCCAGTAGAGACCATCATAAAGAAATTCGATGCCGTGGATTGTTCTGGTTACGGTTTGAAGGCACAATGTAACGCAGAATTTGCTTTTCGAGTTAAATTTCTCTAAATAAACTTCTCTGATAAACTGTATATCTTGCATGCTAAATTTTTGCATACCTTTGTGACATATATATCGAATATAATCTAATCCTTTTTTGAATGAACCCTCGTGTTCAGAAATTGCAAAAACTGTTTCTCGTACCCATTTCTGCTGTTGTCATTTTGTAAACATTAAGGAAATTTCGTGCATTAGATTGTAATTCTCTTATGATTTTAATATTTCCTTCAACTCACTAAATGACCAACTGGCCAGCTGCGGATAGGCTTTTATGCGAGTGTCCCATGCTTCACTTGTGACACAGGGTGTTTGGATTTGGCGTCGAAGTACGTAAGGTCGTAGAAGGACTTACGGTGGATCTAGTTGTGAGTACACCAATGTATTCAGAACAGTTTTTTTTATGGATTTAAAGTTGTCCCTCCTTCTGTTCATACGTCCTTCTGTTCGCATGATTCCCGTACATATATATTTGTGCTTAATTTGCAATTTTACGACGCTCATGAGTTTTGGCTCAATAACGAATCCTATTGAAAATGGAATGCGACGGTCGATTTGCATGGCCGCTTCTCATGAGAGGGGGTATTATGAAACAACAGTTACATGGAAAGAATTTGCAATTTTCAAAGTTTCAGAACAAAACACGCTGCCCAGTGTTATTCCGGTATACTTACTTACTGCAAGAGATTTGCCGCGCATGGGCCAATGGTTTAAACCTCTTCACCCATAACTTTTCGTAAGTGATTATATAATAAAAGGAACTTATATGTAATATTTTATGATGAAAATCGCCACATATATGTGAATTTTGAAGCAGGTAGGTATACTTTTTGACCAAAAATCCCTAAAACATTTTTCAGGAAAACGAATCAAAGAAAGTCTATAAGTTTAGAGTCATTTTACATTTCAGGCTCTCTTCCATAGAAGCATAATTTCTTATATGATATAAAGAAAATAAATGAAGACTTGCTTTAGGCGAATCGGTCCAAGGAACTTTGCCCATTTTTAATGCTTTTGATTGTCCTCTATTCTTACAATAATTTTTAAAGCACGTTATGTGAATTTAAGCTGATATTAAGATAACATACTTAAGTTTAAAACCTTGACCTCACGTTTAGTTTTTAAATTGAATTTTAGATAGCGTCTGAGAAGGTATTCCATCCTCAATTTTTTCTGAGTTCTAACAACGGATCATGGCAATGAAAAGTCCAAATTCGGCCCGGAAGCTGACGCTAATCAGATTTATGAAATTTCTTGTGCATACTCAACATCCCTATGTTCTAATAATAGATGCAGAATGGATTAAGTGAACAGTGTATGTAGAAAATACAAACACTTGCATTGCGTAAAGTTAGACCAGAAACAAAATCCTGAACTTTCATACATCCCTTGTAGACAATGCGCTGAGTGTAGGCGCACAGCACCGCCAAAACTCTTTTTCTGTCGGCATTTAACGACTACTTTATTTTTTAAGCGACTTTAAAAGAACATCATTTCCACTTTAAATTATTTTAATATCCTCATAAGGTTATGCATCTAAATCTTTACCAATCTTGAGTAACGTCCATCGATCTAAGATCTTACGTGCGATAACTAATTCGAAAGAGAAAAACAATTTTTCTCACGTATATATAAGCGTGAAAAACCTCTTTGTCTTGTCAAATGTCCCTCTTATGACACCCTAAAGACTCTTAAAACAATAGTTATGACAAATATGTCCTCTTCAGCAATGCTAGAGTGTAAGCAATGCGCAAATTTTTGTGCACGAAACAGTTTTAGACAAAAGAAGAATCTAACAAAAAATGTTGCGGATTTTGAGCAAAACCATTGTAAATAGCTTGCATGCATATCCGAAAAGCAAAAAAACTTATATAGAAATTATGTATAATGCGACATATTTGGGAATTGATTATATTGAGTGTGTTTGCCGTTTTCTATTGTTTAGTCCTTTAATGCGAACATTAACGGAAGAAGATAAATACCATGAGTTTTGTGTGTGTTTGGTAAAAGATTGTGCCACATATGAATAGACATCTCCTGCTGTGTGCATGGAACGGGTTAATGTGGATTTTGGTAGTTAAAGATAGATAGACAGATAGATGGAAAAATATAGTGAATGAGATATTTTGCCAAATGATGACAAATTTGTTAATGTTTGCAAAAATTTTTGAATATAAATTTTGTTATAAATCTATTTAATGCTGACTTAAAAAATATATTGACTTAAACATAATGATTATGAAAATTTGCTGAATAATTAATTTTAACTAGTTGTTTAAGGTTTAATTTCCCATTATGTGCTTAAACGCGATTGTCTGATATCCTTAAAAAATATATAAGCAAAAAATTCTAATTTACAAACACTTTTAAAAAAGAGAGAGAAAGAGAGTAAATAGCAAAGAAATAATTCTTAATTTAAGCTACATACCGCTTATTGTGCTTATTATCGAGTAATTTAATCAAGAATACATTAGGAAGCCTTCTAAGAATACCGTGCTAATCCAACAGAACACGATGTATGTGGTTGTGTGTAAGCATAGCACGATGTGTAAGCGATGAACGATATGTAAGCGTACCAAACTATGTGAGTCCACTTAACTATGTAAAGCCAACATGCTATGTAAACATTAAGCTGTGTTATTGTTCGATGAAATATCATTGTAATAGGTGTAGCTTGTACGACACTCTTCAAACAAATGTAACACTATATGAGATAGGACATTTGCCCGGCTACAGGCCCGGCACCTTGCAGAAGTCATCGAGAGTGTCAGGAGTCGTCTACCTGCATATTGCTTTACTAATATTTCAGCTACAATAGGGGCTCAAGATTGAACAAACACGTTTGTGTGTTATTGAGGAAGCCAGAGAAGTCCTCAGCGTCAATTGGTGCCTGGTGTCTGCTGAGTTGATATCTCCTTGTATCTTAAAAACGAAGGAGATATTAACTGAATGGCATCCAGAAAGTGCGGATAAATCAACAGCAAGGGTGTTTCCCCTACTAAGACGCGGGTAATGGCGATCACCTTAAAGCATTAAAGAATAAAACTATGGGGTCCACGTGGGTCAGGTTGCCACTCCGATACCATACGTCTTTTGTCATTGTTCAGCAGGGATGATAGCACCATGATACTCCGCTGAAAAAGGCGTATGAGGCCTTACTGCTGGTTGCGGAACTTCGCAGAGTACTCGTGGTGGCTGTTGTTATCCTCAAAGGCGGGCGCATTAAATAATTGGATGTTCGTGATAGGTGTCGCCTTGCTCAAGGTGGAAGTTTTGGCCCATATACAAACTCTCACATCTAGAGCTCCAGTCGTTGCCTGGGTCCTCTCACTTGCAGAATTGTCTTGCATGCTCGGAGGTGCCGAAAATAACTTGTAAATTATTCTCCTCTAATTAAGTTTTCAAGGTAGGTGAAGAAGTTAAACATAGAGACTACAGGATGGGATACTACCATAACACGAAGAATCCAAAGGATAATCTATACTTAATATTCTACTTTTCCAAAGTTACATGTATATACGTGTATCAATATGTATCATATGTATCAATACGTATCATATGTATCTGTATATACATGTGCCAAAATCGGATTTCTAATGCTCGAATGTTTATATATTGCGCTCAAACCTGTAAATCGATTTGCATGATTTGCTCATTAAAACTGATCTACGTAACAGCGGGGCTTTCAATCCCATATTTGAAACGATTTTACAGAAGTGTAGAACCTGATTTAAATAACAACAGGTTTTTCAATCCCATATTTGATGTTGTGTAGAAATATTGCTAAAACGGGCAAGCTGACGGACAGATATGTATAATTAACACTATAAAAAGCGTAAGTTGTATTTTCATGCAACCACATGTGGGAATAATAAAAACGTTTATATAGTAAGTAGAGCAGGTTCCTGATAACAATTAAATGTTTATCTTCTGTTATGACATGTAGCTTGATGTTCAAATATCAGCGAGAAAGGGACTAATATATCTATCCATTTCATTCGTGCAGGCTCATTCAACGTTTTTTTTCTTAAGCTAGTCGCACCCTAACGAAGACCTATGTCAAAAATTTTAATAGATATTAAGATATATTTCCTTACTTTCACCTAAGAAAACCCATCTTTCAAACTTATATCCGATTTCTAATGAAAAAAATCGATGATGCAAAAACCAAAAGTTCTCTATCCATTTTATAATTAGAATAAGCGACATTCCTTGAGAATAGTTTGACTCTCTTCACCGTATAGACGATAACATTTGTAAAAACCACAGGGTCCTTGCTTCCGGAGCAACAAATTCACAGAGAGATAGTAAAAATGAGGACAGCCCAGCTTGGAAAACTCAGTCAGAAAAATTGTCAATTGCTTGCCAGAAATACCGTAAGGTACAAGAAAAATATTGGGAAAGCATTTACGCTACGCGTAGAAGTTCATAAATCACGATAATCGAATAAGACCTAGTTTTCTGTTGATTCTCTCGTTTTCGCTGGCATCTTATTCGGTGCATTTAATTTCTCGGTTCATTTTTCTTTATTAACTTTAAACAATGGTTCGGTGGCAAAGTATTTTCCGATTACAAAAGCAAAATGTTTGAAGCCTATATTGAGAGGCATGACGATTCTCACTGAAATTTGGCTGTTGAAGGTAGTGAGCATCGTTGCGAAGAGAGTAGTGAGCTGAAGAAAGACTATGTTGAAAAGTAAAGATAATTTGGACTAAAAATAGGATACTTTCATGATTGCCCGAGCACATCGCCTATGGGACTTACTTTCAATCATATTATAGCACTTTGGACGGTTTTTTGAATTTTTTTTATAATCAAAGTTTTTCAAATTTCAGATTATTTTTTCAAAAACTCATCGAACTATAACATGTTTAAATTAACCCAAGTCACAGACTTTCATGGAAATTCTCTCTTTAAAGTTTTGTTAAATTAATTTATTACAAGTAAAAACACTAAAGCGGTTCATGGTCTGCCATTAGATATTCTCGAAAACCTTAGAGTTATTCATATAGTGACTTTTCAAAAAGACGTTAAATGTCGAAAAATTACTCCGATCCGAATAATTTTCAATAGCGTTCGTATTTGGACGGAAACACACCAGTATACCAAATTCCATCAAAAGACATCAAAAATAGCGGCTTGTAGGTTAAGCACAATAATCTAAGGCGGGCAGACAAGCTTAGACCGACTTAGAAAATGATTCTAAATCGGTCGGTGTGATAAAATCAGGATCTCTCTTCTTTCTGGGTGTAACGTAAATCTTATCCCCTCCACGCACAAACTTAATAAAGCTTCGTGCAACAAATGACGGAGGATATATAAATCAAAGTCGCTTGTGAATAAAATTTCTATTAACATTCAATAATGAAAAAATAACTGTAAAAGATGAACTAATGTGTAAATTAATTAAAAAGCGATTTTGTGTGACCTATAAACCTATTTTAAAAATAAAGCAAATTTACGAATTCAACTAATATAAGAAAGGCTTTTTTAAAAGATTCATTAACAAAGGAAGCAGTAAACTAACTAAAAGAAAAAGAAAAAAAACACGCAAAGAGAGAGAGAGAGAGGGAGGAAAAAACGAATGAAAAAAAATGCGTAAAAAAAGTAAGTTTTTATCCTCACAATAACAATTAACACGTATGTAAATAACGAGTACAAATAGAGAAGAAAAAAGAAACAGCAACAACAATAAAGGACGAAAAAGGAAACAGAGAAACCGAGCAATTTACTTATAACAGTTAGTTATATCAATAAAAGGCCGTGTTGTTGTGGTAGTGGCAATCAAAAAGAAGCCGTAGCAATGTGAAGAGGAAACGAAAGTAAGGTCGCTTACTTTCCTTTCAATAAGTAGATCTCACTTAGCAATGACGTCGATTTTTGCCTTATTTTAGTCCTCTGCTGCTAAATAATTCACAGCAATTGACTTCGTCAGAAGCTGCTAAAATGAATGGAATAATAAAAAAAAACAAAAAACAAAAAACAAAATACATTATTAGCACAACTACCACAACAACAAAGGCATCTCGCTTAAGTGCAACCGCTACCGTAGCGATAGAAACTCGATACGACTTTAAAACACAATCATTATTTAAGGTTTGAGCACGTTTTTCTTGATTGTTTTTCTGTTGTTGCTCTTATTATTATTATTATTATTGCATATTTTTTGCTTTTTTTTTTTGTTTTTGCTTGATTTTCATGTCTGCACGCATCAAATATTAAAGGTTTTGTGTTAGTGAATTCCTTAAAAAAAAGCTGTTAAACCACACTATGAAAATTAGAAAAGAAACGAGAGAAAAATAATTGCTTAGTCTGAGAAGGGAGAGATTTCCAGTGCGACGTCAACATGCTGTCATTCAGTGAATTTGCTAGCGATGGTGGTTGGCGATGATATCAATAAAAAAAAATATAAAAAAAAAAAACAAATAAATATGAAATGCGCAAACTCACCACTGATAACTGACTGGAATAGCAGTAAATTAGATGCGGCAAACAAGTTTTTTCTTTTCTTCTTTCTTCTTTTTTTTTCTTTTACTATTGGTGATATTATCACTAGTAGAGCTCCGTATAAACACATATATATATTGGGATAGGTCGTCATTATCATATTATCAGCTGTTTAGTAAATTATGTTGACGATGATAATGATAAAAGATGTAACGATTCATGGGGAATGTAAAATTAAGTTAAAGCTTTTTATTTTTTTTTTATTTACTAAGATTCGGGTAATATGTATGCTCTATTATCGTGCAGATAACAGTTGAAAATATATTTTAATTAATTATTGTTTCAAAGCCTATTGCTGAGTTGAGTTTGCCTGAAACGCAACCGAGTTACTAGGAAATCAAATTCTTAAAACTCTGAAACCTGCCTCATGCAGTTTCGACGATTGTCGAAAAGATAATTAGCAATGCACAGAATATTTCGAGGCAAAATTGCTTAACTAGTTAACTGTGCGGACCTGTGATGAGCGAATATACTGGTAGGTTGTGATGAAACGACAAATTTATTTTCTAAAATAATTATACGACAGATGGACGGATTATGATGTATATATTCGTCATACACAGTGTATATGCTTGTCATAACAGTTAGGTACTGGTAACTTGCTTGTAAAGGGATATATAAGTAGAATATTTGCGAAAGGCAAAGCTAGAGTTGAACTGCACCATTCGAGTGAAGACGACGTCCAGAAGTAAATTTGAATAAATATGAGAACAATTTGCAAATAGATATCCTAAGAATCGTCTTCTAAATCGTATGTTAACGTAAAAGTCACAATTCAGTGATATGAACTTAATCTCACAAGGAGTTGAGTAAGAAACATAAAATCACAAAAGAGCTTTCTACGTAACAGTATCTCGCTTCTAATTGCTTTTGTAAAACCTAAGATAACCTTTAAAAAACTTTTATACTTAAAGCCTTTTTTTTTCAATTGCAGTTAGACGTAGTTAGGCGTAAGGTATGTTTGTCTTATTATTGCGCAGAGGAGCTCTTTTGCCGAAAGATATATTATGCTTGTCATTACCATTACATAAGGATTAAGATATGACTTAAATTCGTCCTGAGCGAAGTAATGAAGTGCCATAGTCATTTTTTCACTTGTCAAATGTTTTGAAATCTTCATTTCAATATGTAGAAGCGTAAGATGAAATTGACATGAAACTAAAAAATATGTATATAGAAATTGATATTGCGTTGTAGTAGAAGGCAATATTTCGCATCTTCATTTGCAGTAATAATGCTCCCAAGCTTGTTGAAAATCAGTTAAACTCCATTTCTGTTGCGAACAAACAAATTCACTTCTTTAACCCATTCGTTTGATAAGTTCTGGAGACCAGGTTTGTCCACAAAAGAAATTTTTTTTTGTGTCATCTTTCCAGATCTCAGTATCTTCAATAAGTTTACTTTGCTGCTGTTCAATTTCAGTTTCAATATCATTGTCACTACAATCGTCCCAATCACTTTCCTCAAAAGCCTCATCCTGTCTGCCATCTAAGTGTTCAGTATGCATATTTATGTTTTCCCCATTTTCCCAATCACTATCCATTTCCTGCAAACATGAAGTCATCACTTTCATTATCACTGATTGCTTCTTGCGTTCCGGACACTCCTGCTTTAGGATCTTGCATTTTAGAGCTTAGGAGTAAATCAGTGGCAAATTTTAATTTTCTATACTTCTGTGATATTTTTAATTCAAAACAAGTCTTATCTCGACGACTATTTTACTCAGAATGACTGATAATTACTTATCATCATTGCAATCGACTTTATAGCCACGGTAAGCCACTGTATGTACATTGTGCAAACGATCTCGAATGGGTTAAAGAGGAGTATATGATGCGATTTTTTGATTATTTTAACTATTGACAATAAATCAATACAAAATTTATAGTTTTGAAGGAAGCGCCGAAAGGGAGCATAGTACAGAAAATCATTAGGTGAGATTGGTCAGGAGATAACTTTAAACTTGTGAGTTTTTCATATTTTCTTTTTTTATTGAATTAAAAGATTAAAAAATTCAATTTTCCGAATATAGTCCTTTTTGATATAATTTTGCACCCATGTCTGATTTCGATTGCCTTGCATTCTTTCAGAGAGCAAAAATCATTGCACTTTCCTTGATACTTTTATCCAGCTTTTATTAACATTAAGAAGTCCAAGGGCTGGTAGTAATAATAAGTTTTTATTTATATCAAGAAAGACAAACACTAATAACGGAAATATTGAAATATTTAAACATTAGCGCCTGTAAGTAAGCAAAATTTTGCATGTAAGCGAAAAGGGATTGTTAACCGAATATAAAGAAAAAAAATTCTTCAATGACGATTTTTCCGAGCCGATCTTTAATTGTAGTCATAGCACAGTATTATAGGTTACTGGATAAGTTGGTATGCATTTATGAAATTTCGAAGTGGAAAGCAATCCTTCCATGATCCTACAAAATCATTAATCATTATCCCTTAATTAAGGGAAAAAGAAAATTTCTTCAAAATTTCAATTCGAAAGGTTAAACGTTATCACGCTTCGGGTCATAAAAATCTTTAAAAAACTTGATATGTACGTTAAGGTTTGCAATTTTACACGTAACAACCTGAACACCAATGTCTTTTCATTTTTATACCAATCAACCAAACCACTTTTCAAATCCCTCTGCAGGCGTCTCTCGTAGACATCAAGTTTCTGGTAGGTCTAAGTTTAAATTAAATTATTTTACATTATGTCTTAGTTTAAATAAATATATATAGAAGAGTTTCGTATAGCATGGTTGCGCCGCATCACGATACCAAATAACCATTGTATACGATGGGCATCTATGAAGTATATACAGTTTATCAGTATTAAATTCTGAATCGATCTGAGCATGGCCATGCATGCATATAAACATTTTCACGTCTTTTCAATAAATCCAGGCGCCTACTTTAAAACTGAAACTGAGCGGCAAATAAGAACAAGCAGTTACTTGGAAAAACGCACAGTAAGCCATAGAGGTGTAATCACTAAAATTTCGCGCATTTGACTCACAATCTCTCATGTGTGCGCCCCATAATGAACAGGCTGTTGAAACTTATCCCCGGATTAGAAAGCGCTGAAGCAACATGTGTAGAGCACCAAAAACACCAGGCTCCTATGTCGTTACAATGTTTATATCATTTATTTATGTGGTAAGACGAATACATCGGTAGAGTAACTAGAAACGCTCCCAGCCAAAGTTATTTGCCTAAATAGTGTGCTTTTTAAAGGCAATGTCGCCAAAGCTTTAGCAAACTTGTGGTTCTTGTCTCAGGTGTAAAGTTCTATGGCGCAGCTTTTATTGATAAGCTTCAAGTAAACAGAAATTAGTTGCTATTATAATGCCGGCAAATGTTATTTTTTTATGGAATATTTAACAGCGAGGTGAAAATTCGTTCAAATTTGTTTTTATTCTTGATTATAATTCTTTTGGAAGTTCCAAGCGTACATATGTTAAGTTGTGTTATTTTTCCTTCTTCGTAATAAGACCTCTCGATAGATATGTAAAAGGGAAAAGGAGGAAAACCTCATCGTCGTCAGCACACGCAGTGACAACTGTGACGAACGTACAAAAATCCATAAGTCAGTTGTTAGTTTAAAGCGTATATAAACGCAACCAAGCGGTTCAAGCGTTGTTTTAATATAAAGAAAGAAAAGAAAAAAAAATATAATAAAAAAAAAAGGGAAAAGAAAATACAAACAAAAACAAATCGTTTTAATGTTCGATAAAAAAAAGTAAAAAAAAAAGGAAAACAAGTGAATCAATTGCACCCGATGAACAACAACAACAACAATAACACCGACTTGAGAAATAACATAAAATTTTGCATACACGCATGCACGCACTCGTTAACAACAACACTAATTGCAAGATATGCCTATAAGAGTGTGTGTGTGCATGTGTGTACGTGAGTATACTTAGTACAAAAGATTACCAAGTTATAAAAAAGAAAAAAAAAACTTATACAAATTAAATTTTATAAAAAACAAAAAAAAAAAATAAATACATATATGCGAAGAGAGAGTGAATGGAAGCGAGTACATGTAAGAAAACAACGAGGAGCACAACATTACCAACAAATAGTTATTAACCTGGTTAAATGGTGTCATTTCCGTTAAAGTGTATGTGTGTTTGTGTTTGATATTGTTAAGTGTATTCTATTATTTATGAAAACTATATATATATATATATATATATGTCTATAAAAGGAAAATAGAAAGTAATAAAAAAAAAAAAATGTGAAAATTGTGTGACCAGCCACTGTATGCAAAGTGTTTAAATCCCCAGGGAAATTATCAGCGAAAACATTACTTCAAAGCAACTGAAGAGGAAAAACGAAATTTAATTACAACAAGGATACTTGCCATAAGAAAGGAGGTGCTGAACGTATTCGAGTACGTTGATAAATGAGACAAAAACAAGACATAAAAATAAAATTCTTATTTAATAGAATAATAAATTCTCTAAACAAATAGTTAGTCAGCTCAAATTATTTGTGGGGTGCGTGTAAATGTTTGCATACGTAATATGTTATCATTTCAATTTTCATAACTTTGAATTTTATTCCTTTTCCAAAGGCGAACAAACACAATATTATAATCAAATTAGAAATCACTTAAATTTAACAAGAGAAACAGGAAAAGCTATTAAAAGAACGGAAGAAAAACTATTAAGTTTATATTGCGTATTACGTAGAAGAAGAGAAACTTTTTTTGCATTTATATTTATTCTGTATCATCGGCATAATAATTCAACATTCATTCGTTCATTCGTTCATTCATTCATACATACATTGAATCTTTTTATATAAACCATTTTATCGATAAATCATTTATTATTTACTTATTTGTGTTGCTGTTTAACAAATATCCTAAGGATAGTTTGCATTAGCACCAATAAGTTTTTCAATATTTATTTACATATAACATTTACTTTTGAAAGTGAACCAAGTTCTTTTCTTTGAAAGCCAAAAATATTGCAGTACTATATCAATCCAGTTGATTCGGAGAGTTCGTATGGCAGATATGTAAATAGCCTAAAGCTGCTTATAAGCGGTGAAGCAGATTTCATGTGTGTGTTCATCCAAGTCTTTCTATATTAAAGTTTGCTATATATTTGATTTGAAATTAAGCCCGGGCCAAATGCAAATTGATAATTTTTCAAAATTTTCTGGATCAACGCTACAGGTTTCTAAAATGCTTCTCTAGAGTTCAAACAGGATCTAGTCGATGGATTTGCAATAGTAGAAGATATTTGCTACAGGAAGGTTTCTTAAAGGCTTTGCTTCTAAATTTCCTATTAGACGATAAATAATGAAAATTGAATTGCGTCCAACAATCTGCAGTAATTGATGACTAATTTGGAGAAATAATTTTTGGAATTAAATGGCGACAGTTCACGGTCTAATTTTTCAAAACATATCCGCCACATCTAACCTTGTTAGCAACTTGCATACAAGTGCTTATCTAAATCGTAGCCAAAATTCTCAGCGAACGCCTATTACATGGGTTCGGAATACGACCAAGTTTCCAAGAATTTTTAAGTAAAGTTGAACATTAGCCATTAGCTTCTCTCTCTTTCGCACAATACATAAATTGTAGATCGCGAGACTAAGTCCAACTTCGAGCCTGCCTGTCGAACCTTCTTTGGTCTCAGTTATATAATAGTAAAAAAAATTGAGCCCACATAAGTCCTTATTTATTAATCAAAAAAAAAAAAAAAAAAAGGATCGACAGAATAAGTCCAACTTCGAGCCTGCCTGTCGAACCTTCTTTGGTCTCAGTTATATAATAGTAAAAAAGGTTCGGCCCACATGAGTCCTTACTTATTAATAAAAAAAAAAAAAAAAGGATCGACAGTACAAGTCCAACTTCGAGTCTGCCTGTCGAACCTTCTTTGGTCCTTCTTTGATTTGGAAATGATACTAAGACGGAGCAAAGTGAATATACTAGATGTTGTGGTCGGTAAAATTCCTTAGCGGGCTTTGCAGAAGCTTGCAAGAAGCTGAACTCTTCTGAACCTACAAAACGCGAAGTGTAGGCTTAAAGCCGTAAGTACTCCGATTTGCCATTGATCAATCTTTTGAAATTTCTTCGCTTTTCGTAATCAGTGAGCATAGAAATTAAGGCACCTTTTCTTCTCTATTGTGGAAGCAGGTCTGCACGTTCAACAGTTTTGCTTCCAGCATATTTTTTCTTCAATTTCTATGGAAAGTAAATGACGTACTTCTGAATCGGTATCACTCATTAAGAGGTTCTTCTTCTTCTGAATTTTGCAAAGAACTCTATTGATCTACGATTATCTATTTTTTTACTCCAATTCTTCATCACCGAACTATCTGAACGCACATACATTGTTCGTCTTTTGCATTAAAAGCATCGGAGTGCATTAGTGGAATATTATCGATGACAAAAACTAACGGGTTCAAAAAAGTAAAATAAGGTTTTCACACAAATAGCGATTTTTATCACATAGCTCGAAAAGCCGGTCATTAGTCACTCTGGCGAGAGCACATATACCCTGAAGTGAATAAGTGAGAGATAGCATTTTGAACATTATTATCCATAGGGTGAGAGTATCGTCTTGTCCTAAAAATCCCACGAAATTTAAAAGTACCCCGTTTCTATGTGAGTTGAAACACTAGATTTTCTTTTATTTGTGTTAAATTGAGTTATGATGTTTTCAAAATAACCGGTTTATATATATGTTGCTTAATATTATAAAAGTTATAAGCATGAGTGAGAAAAGTGGACCATGCAATGATAAAAGTTGGTCTCTATCTGTCAAAATTACGAACTTCCCCGAAGACATTTATTACATTTAACATTTATCTTTCCATGAGAACCTAAAAAACGGTACAAACTCACTGTCCGGTAGAGAATTTGTCTCTAGATAACAGAAAGCGCTGTAAATAAACTGAAATTACAATATTATCGTCAATTGCGGATAGACTCACTTACCGATCGAAGGCACAAGTGACTCGGTGACAGCTTTTCGGAGATATCGAACGTTTAGGCAAAGTAAAAAAGGGTCGTTTCAGTCTGTAATCTATTATGATCGCATATGTAGACAGATCGCAAATATTTCTTTGGCTTGGATTCTTAATCGGTCAAAAGCTCCTACCTTCATTTTTGCGATCGCGAAGACTCCACAAAAATTGTGAGCGAAATTGACCTACTTTGAAGAAATTGGTATGTAGTCAGCATCTCGAGAGTTAGAACCGGCAAAGAAAAAAAATAATTATAGGTATTTAGAGATCTTCTTATACAAACAAAATTAACCGAAAAATTGTAAGAGTTGATGTGCTTTATAATAATTATTTTGAAACTCAAAAGTTAAAAAGATACCACTCGGCCCATACGGTAGCTCTGATGGTGTATACAAACTTGTCGCATACTTAACTTTCTCGCATCTCAACATGCGTCGATTTTACGCTTTACTGTGGGCAAATGCTTTCATCGAGTTGTCCCATTTTCAATACCAACCAGCGTACAAGAACTTCCAATGCCTTTGTTTCATTTTTTCGACCAAGAGTATGTTTGTCATAGACATTACACAGACAGATGAACG
This sequence comes from Glossina pallidipes, assembly GCA_000688715.1. Classification (NCBI taxonomy): domain Eukaryota; kingdom Metazoa; phylum Arthropoda; class Insecta; order Diptera; family Glossinidae; genus Glossina; species Glossina pallidipes. Next base: position 1,086,568 of record KK499803.1, on the reverse strand, counting down.
GGCGGACATCCTTACCCTTCGGTGATGATTATAAAAAAGCTTATAAAATGTTTAATGCTTTTTGTTTGTGAAACTTTTAAGAACACAAGTAGAAACAAAACAGATAAAAGTATAGCTATAATGTTCGCACATCAAATGAACATGCGAATGTCGTTGGCTATCTTCAATTGTAGGCCGGCTAGCAATAACAAAAAACTTACTTTTATTTTTTTAATGTGACGAATTATCCAGGGAAAGTCCGCTATTCGCGTCACAAGGTGACGGTTAAAAGGAAGAGAGGATAGAGAAAGACATAGATCTGCAGATGAAGATAAATCGGTAAACGATACATATGTGTTCCAAAGTTCTTTATTCACTATTTTTTCGCGATTAAAAAAGCTTCAGCATATTGTCATCAAAAATGCAATAAAAAATTTTCTAATTAAATTTGCCACTCGATCCACATTAATAATGCACAATAAACCGCGGCTAAAAACGTTATCACTTTTACACCACATGTAATCAATTTAATACCCATGTAAGAAATTATAATGATAGCGACAAACAGCAATTAAAGTTTCCACAAAATGACATAAAATAAAAAATATGATGCTTTAAATGTGAGAGAAAATAGGGTAGCGGAGCAATTGAAGGCAATGATAATGAAATGAGCAACAAACCAATTACAAATTATTGTTACATTATTAAATTAAACTTTAAACTACAACAAATGCATATACAATTGTTTTCACGAAAACTAATGGTTTTTTTTTTTATAAATTCGGTGGTTTTTATAAGTACGTGTCTGCGTAGAAAGAAACAAATTTTTTAAATATAATTGAAAGTTTATTGCGATTTTGTAGAATATAATAGAAATCAATAGTGCAAAAATAACTGAAGAATGTCAATATGTATCTATAACCATTACTATGAAAATGTGAAAAAAAAAAACCACAAAAAAATCCATTGTATGTTTACAATGGTTTTGTGGTAGCAAGAAGAAGAAAAATTCAATTGGTTTTTTGCTGCTTTCTTTTGCTTAGTTATAGACAATCACCATACGACAGTCTTCTTGTTAACTACACACCGGCTACTTGATTCACGCGGTGAAAACTTCGTTCCTTCACAAAGTCGGTACAACGTAAACATAAGGTTAACTAATTTTTGGACTAACTTTATATTTTATATAATTCAGTGAATCTCGAAACACATCGCGCAAATCCGTTTAAATAGTACTATCCTTTTAACGACAAAAGAGATAGAGAGAATCCGTGTATTACAACCGTGTAAAATAAGATTAGGACTCCATAAATAAAAAGCAAGAATATTATATTCACAATCCTGACAGAATCTTATATACCCATCACGGTTATCCTAAAGAAGGCTAAACGAAAAAGGAAAAGAACCAAATTTTTATTCTCTATAAAACAGTGCGGGTGTGGCTGATTTTATCTATTTTCAAAGTAAAGAGGGAAATTTATATAGTCTGTGTATTGTGCTTTATGGGTAACAAGCAAAAAACACGGAGTGAAAAAGATTTCACAATTTTGTTGCTTACGCATGTTTGCATTGTAGGCGTGTCCTTTGAAAGGTTTCAAATTATTTTGTAAATTTGTGGGTAACATATTTTATTTTTGTGAACAAGGGAATGCGTATCCCAGATGCACAATTCAGCAGACGGGCGAATGGACGGATGAACTGAGCAACATGCTTTCCGATTTTAAAACTGACCAGGAATTTATACACTTTATAGAGTTTTTCAAGGTTACTGTTGCGCTGCACTGCCTTTTTTTGCTGTAGCTTATGAATAATGAGCATGAACCTAGTTCTGTATTTCTTTCGAAAAACGGTGTTCGCAGTTTATGTAATACTGCGGACCTGCTCTTCGACCGATTTGGTCCATTTTCAATGCTAGTTTGCGTGCAAGAAATTCCAATCTCGTTGCCAAATTTAAAGTCGATATCTTTCTTTTTGCGGCCAGGCCAACGTTTACAACAGACAACACACAGAGTTAGACGGACATGCTTAAATCGATTCAGAAATTGACGCTGATGCAGAATATATAAACTTTATGGAGTCCGCCAAGCTTGCTTTTGAGCGTTGCAAGCTGATGATGGGTATAAAAGCGGAGATATACGTAACTAACTTGCACGACAATTTTATATTTTAGATAATTTTGCACTAATTATTTACATTTTTAAAAGCATTCAGTATTCTTTCCAGTACTGTTACTGTGTAATGTCAATCAGCATCTTCATCAACGATACTAGTGTATTCGGCTTAGCCATGGCTATCTGCCCGTTCTTTGATGTCATTATTGTGGTTTTAAATCCTCCTTAAGTTCCTTTAAATTACCTTCATTTGCTTTCTAAAAGCTTTTTGAACAAAGAAATTTAATTAGTATTTAAAACGCAAGTGAATGCAATGGCGGTATCGAGGCAGAGTAAGTTATTATTGCCCATATAGCAAACGTGTAACTAAAGTATGATGCAAACCAAGGGATAAGTGTATGTATTTATACGTACTCCTCTCCCTGGCACGGTAATCGATGACGTTTACTCTTACTAACAATCTATTTACATAGATTCCCGTACAAGTACACATAATATTCTATGCAAGTAGAGAGAAGCAAATAAATGTTTATTTTGAGAAAATGAAATTTAAAAGAAGAAGAAAAAAGAAACGGAAGAACATGGAAATAACGGAAAATTAGAGAGAAAGAGAAAATCAATCGGAATTTTATAATTTGACCACGTATTGAAATCGAAATAAATGTCTGCGTAGCGCCGCAGCGACGTACTCGCAATAACAATGCAAGCTACCTCTGGAAGGATAAATTGCAAAGAAATCACTGTAGATAAGTTGAGTTTTATATTAGTAAGTAAAATATACATATATTTGCATATATCTATATACATATAAATGTATTCGGGATGGAACAAATTCTGTGCTACCCATTATTTTCTTTTTTTTTTTTGTTTTAAAGCCATTTAGAAAATGAAGAAAACATGTTTCATCAAACATTTATGATAGTTCTGCAAATGCTACATATAACCGTAACTTAAAAACATAAACATCTTTACTAAAAAGAGAACAGTACACCAATAGCGCTAAGATGCTAAAGAAAAATGTTTCATCAGAAAGTTATGACAGCAGGGTCCCATTGGGCAATAAGTAAGGGGGTCTCACTGGCTTTGACTTTATGTTGTTCACATTCAGAAGAATTACAAAGTTTACATTGCCTTGAATAGCGTAAGATAATAACTCCATCGTGTCTTTCCATATGCTATCGATTGTTATTGGTCACAAAAGTTAATCGACAGACCATGTTTTAGAACAGCCATGTTCTACCCTTAAATGAGTTTAAAATAATAATCTAAAAAATTGTTATTCAGAGATTTTATTCATTCCAACCTATAAGTCATAGCAGAAAGTGATTCGATAGAAACATTGGTCATCGCTAGCTAAACTTTTGACTGAAATCTTAGCATCCTTAGAAAAAGGTAAGTCATTCATTTACTTCGAGGCGCATAAAATTCAGCTTTGTTCCTGACACTTATGGCACATGACTTCCGTATTCAAAAGAAAGGGGAAATAAAATAATTTACGATTTCAAGCAAAGTTTTAGTCTCACCAGAGAATTTCTATATAACACTGAGATGAAAAGTCTCAAGGAGTTGGATCGTTTTTTCCATTCGATTTTGATGGTCACCTTTGAAAATGTATTTATTTCGAATCTTCTTTATGGTAACCACACTATGCGGATTTTTTAGATATTTGATTCAATGAAATATGTCGTTGGGAACTGGAGCATTTGATTTTATTTCATTGACACGGACAACAACATGAATAGAAGTTTGTCACATGGACAATATTAGCTTGAATCAAATTACCAATGGCACTACAAAATTCATTTAAAATTTAAATAAAAATACCTTAAAGAGGAAGCTACCGTAACTTTTTTTAATCGACTTAATGGATAGTTTGAGCCTTTCCGAATGAGGGAAAACAACCTGTTACTGGGAAGAAGCGCTCCGAAAAAATTACTTTTGTTAGTTGAATCTCTGTTGAAAACGTTCAGTTTTTCGTCATCTCTTTTGATTTTTGATTATTCTAATAGACTAAAAGCCTAAAACACATTTTCATTCACACAGTTACTATCATTTTTTACGAGTCGCTGTGGAAATTAATAAATCATGCGGTTTTGTATGTATTGGAAAAAACTCGGAATGACAAATCAGGACAATTAACCTTAAATCTAAAAGTTATTTACATAATTTATGAGTATTTTGTAATAATTTAAACTTATTTTGTTTTGTCTGGTTTGCAATTTTGGTTTATATCATATATTATCTCATAAGCAATAAGAAAAAAGCAATAAAGGTAATTAACATCGAATCTACATATATTCGTGAAATTAAGGCATTTCAGCAATTCTTTTGGCTTGCGTTCGTGTAGTCCGACTTATTCATTATTACTCTTCATACTTTATTTCATTAGTCAATCAAAATTTTGATTTGCTTTTATGTTAATTTTTTTTACGGTTGCTTTTCAAATATTTGTTGTTCGCATTTATGTCGATTTCTTTATCTTTACTTCTTTACGCCATACGCTTTTGTTTACATTTACATCGGTTTGCTTATTTTCGCTTATCAAATAATATCACGCCGACTAACGCGGTTTCTCATTATGTTTTAGCACTTGGGTTTTATTTACCCGAAAAACGGAATAACGAAATAACATGATTGTGTCAAACAACTAACGGATGCCTCTTGAATGTGTTTATGGTCATTTTCAAACAAAAATACGTTAATGTTGTTTATGTGGCTGGGAGCGATTTAAAGGAGTCTGCCAAAAGATATGAAGTATAAGGGAACACACTGATGCTAAGCAAAAATGTTGATCTTCGATGAATGCAGTAAAAGCATCGTTTTCCAGAAAAAAGTGTTTGAAGAAGAATACTTAAGCTTGGAATGACAGCTTTATGCCCCTGGAAACTAAGGACACAAGTTTCAAAAGATTGAACGCATTATTTGTAAAATATGATTTTTCAAAACATCATGCGGCATAACTCCAATCGTTTTCAACTATGTCGTTCGAATTTTTTACAATGTCATTAAAATAATATTCTCTAGTGAAACATGGGAGGATTTCCAATAAGTCCATTTAAACGCTGTTTATTAAAAAAGATTTTCACTCAAATCTTTCATCCAAAACTCAATCCAACCCAATTCCAAATACTTTCCAAACTCAATGTCTTTAAATTCCCTATGTGTTTCACTATTGACAGGCAAGTGGCTTACGTAAGAAAAAGATAGAATGGAGTGACTAGAATTAAAGATACCTCACGAATAAGGCTCCGGCGTTGCAGTTTCTTAATATTTTTCAAAAAAAGGGATAATGCTTTTGTTTAAAACTTACGTGTACGCTTAATAATATCCTCGAATTTAATAAGTCTTTTACCGTCAAATGTATAACAATTTTGTGAAGGTAACTTGCTATGTAAGAGTCCCATGTAAAATATTATACATACATAATATAGTTCTTTGCCTTACATGTACGCTACAAGCTAACATGTAAACAGGCGTAACCCAGCGTATGCTAAGAGTATGCCGTAATCCACACACAAAAGCAACGAGGTAGGTCTGATTATGACATCTAAGCATAGTACTAAAGAATTTGGCATATGGGTATAAAGGCAACGTGAAGCAAGTTAGGAGGATACATTCTTCTTAAGGCTAATTGCGGCTATCTACTCCTTCCGACAGTTACTTCCTAACTATTGTAGTGTCAATGAGTTCGCCCTTCACGCTACGATTTCAATTGACGCTATTAAACGAATTTTAATCACGCGATTATATATAATACAGAACAGAACAATCGATTTTTCATAGATTCAGTTATTAAGAGTCCATTCATGTCTACTTTCAAGCTACAGTTCACAGTTGAATGAATAAACGAATGGTATTTCATTGTAATAAAAAACATATTTTCAAGCCTCTACTTGGCGCAATGTGAAATGAGAAAACTAGTTTGGGTTGTGAAGATTATTTTGAATTGAAATTCAAGTTTAAAGCAAATTTATATTTTTCTAATTATCCCGTTTAAAGGAACTTTTCATTTGCAGATAAATTTTCTTTTAATTTTGTAAAACTGACTTGATGTGTAAAAATGTTTCTGCAGCCAAAGTTGATTCGCATTTTTATCCTCTTTTTGTTATGTTAACTTTTCCCTTAGGGTCTACTTAAGTTTGCACTACATCTTATCTTCGTAAAAGATGTCCCAATAGATTTAATGCTTTGCATATTAATAGAATGATATATAAGCCGCATTCGTCTGCACTGAGATGTGCACTCTTTCATGGTAAAACGTTTACTTTTAATTCTTTAAAAAGCCGTTGACTTTCTCGTTTTGTCGTATAATCATTTGTGGGGTAACTGACTTGCCTAAGAAAGAGTGCAGTGTGTTTTAAATTAAGAGTAATCAAGAGTGTGTTTTCAAATTAATATTTAACACTACAGCGCACTAGAGTATTCCTCATCAAATTGCATGCAGGCAAAAGGGTGTTCGTTAGGAAGATTTATCACTTTATTTTGTCGCCATTTTAACAAGCATGCATTTTTCCCAAGCTTGTGTTGTTTGCTCGTCATCAAATAAGCCCTGGCAACTTCATTATAGAGAAGCTTGCAGCTTGTAAAAATATTTTATCAGAATCAATTAATTTGGAAATTTTGGATGGGTACAACGCACCAGTAAAACCTTTCTCCAAAAGAGTTTACACAGATAGCTTCTTTAGCGCGACATGTTGATGGTGATTCTGGAAGGACAATTCAGTATATTTTACTGTTTGATACTTGATCAGACAGATGCCATTGGTTTCGCGCCTTACGATACTTTTGATGACTGTCTGAGCGTCAGTACACTACACGTCATACACTATCTTCCTCTGGGAACTCTATCCCGTGTAATTAATAAGTCATCTCGGTGCTCTTTAGGAGAGACATTTTAACCCACTTTTCGAAGCGATTATGACAAATTTCCTTGTGTACTATTTCTTCTGTCCGGTTTTTTTTCTATTTTTGTCTCAGTCTTGCTTCATTTGACTTCAATTTTTTAAACTACACTACTTGAGGTGGACCCAACTTCATTTATAAATATATATATCAATCCGAGCTTGTCTGTCCATCTATTCGTCTTGTTCAACTTGCAGTTCGCAATTTATAAGATATTTCGATGAAACGTGGAACACTGCCATGTTTTCGCCTGTGATCGAACGCTATTGAAAATGTTTCAAATCGGAGTACTTCCTCGATCACGTCCCATATGACACCTTAGTCTGAAAAGTCGTTATGCGAGCAGCTGTATTAAGCGAAGTAGTGTGGGGTATTTATTGATGTGCTTTGTCCGACTACAGTGTGATTCCTTGTTAAATCCTCTTTTGCTTTCAATATACGTTGGTATCTAAAAAACAAATCGATTGAGGCTAATTTGATACCGTTGACTTTTATATCGAACCACTCTTATGGACCAATTTTCATCACAAAATAGTAAAAATTAGATATTTTGGCCATAAATGGGGGGGTGTTCCAAGAAATGGACTTAATTCCTACCCAAAATTACTATTATAGATACATTTTTACCATGACACCTGACGTAAATGTCCTGTTTATCTCATGAACATTCAGTTTTCATGGAAACGATTATATGGAAGAATATTCAAAAAATTGTTCCATCAGATGCAAATTTTTTATATCAATTTTCTACAACGAAATATTATTAGTCGGCTTTGGGTCGATAGATGTTAGTTAAAATGTATTAAAAATTTCAACTTGCAGGTTGACTACAGAAACATATGGAAAGACAATAGATGGACAGTCGGACAGACAAGCTTAAATCAATTTAGAAAATTATTCTGAATCGAATAAATGTCCTTCAAAAGTGCTACATACATCCGCATAAAGTTAATATACTATGCTATATGGTCTTAAACATTGAATATGAATTTGACATCGTGTCCAAGAACCTGAAAAAAAAAATTATTTAGATTAGAACTTTTTCTTTACAACTATTTTCGACGCCTAAACAAGTCCAACATCGTAATTTACGCATCAAAAATCATATCGCTGTACTACTAACGGCAACCGTAAAATTTATATAATTTTAGACATGACTGACTATTTGTCCTTCTTCAACAAATTCATTATATTTTTTATGCATCTTGAGCAGTTCCTTACACAGTTATAACAAAAGAATTAAAGCGATTGCTCCACGTCTCAGCCTACATGTAAATATTTAAAAAAAAGAAAAAGGCCCCGAAAAATAATATTTTTCTTCAGGTGACCATTTCTTGCACACTCCTGCACAAAATGTAGTTATAATGCTGTTTTGAAATTCAAGAGCTTTTGTTTACTTAACATAGTTACTTGAATGGCGAAATGTAAACTCGACTAGCGCAAAGGGAGAAAATCTTTGTCCGGATGATTACGTCACTCGTCAGGTTTTATATCACTGAACACTACTGACTCTAAAACATCTAAGTTTGAAGATCAAGTTACTGGAATTTGAATATCGATGAATAAGTTGATTGGCACGTGACTTTGTTGAATATAAACGAAATCAAAGGGAATTTCGTGCACTAATAAATACTCTTGATCTAAAAGAGAAGTTTATGGTTTGACAATTTTTATACCCTACATCACTTGTGGTACAGCGTATATTAAGTTAGTGCGGACGTATACAACACGCAGAAGGGCTTAAGATAGATCCACCTTTCATTATACCGATCCATTCAGAATCGTAATTTGATTTGATCTAAGCCTGTCTGTCCGTCTGATGTCTGTCCATGTGAATTTGTGTTCAAGCTACAGGTCGCAGTTCTTGAGGTATTTTGGTGAAATTTTGTACAGCAACGTGTTTTGACCCAAGTACAAACGCTATTGAAAATGGTTCTGATCGGTCCACTTTTTCGACTACTCCCCATATAACACCCTATTCTGAAAGCTCGTTATATGGAAAAACATTTGTAATTTTCAAAATTTCTCGAAAAAAGTGGTTAAGTAGTAGTATATCGGCATTCTAAACTGGTATGAAAACTTTAGGCCTGGCTGGAGCAATTTTTGAATCACTCGAATATAATGAAAACTGAAGTTCATGCGACAAAAAGATATCATTTTCAATGCTTCAATGATGAAAATTATATTATAATAGTAATATAACATATAAAAACAAACTGTGCCAAATTTGGACCATATTTTTAATTCCTACCCTAATAAGGGTTTTCAGGAAAATTGATTCTTCGTAGAGCAGAAAATTATTAGTTTTAATATGTGGTGATGGAAATTGACCCATAATAGTAATTTCATACAAAAATGCACTCTACAAAATTTGAACGATCTACACCTACTTTGGGATCCTGCTCTATGTAAGGACTAGACTTTTACTACGTTAGGTCGCGTTTTGAGCCGGCTTCCCCATAAATATGCACTTAAAAAATATACCTTTATTAAGAAACAAGAAATAATTTTTGTATTCTATAATAAAAATAAGAACAGTGTTAGACAATGTGGTGTAGGGTATTGAATGCTCGGCCTTGTCCGCCTATAATGTTCTTATTTGTTTTAGTTATTTTACTGTAGAAAGAGAGTGAAACCAGAGCAGAGAAAATGAAGTTGCATAAGCATATATATATGGATATGTGTATATATACGATATACGATATACCCATCTATGAATGTGTACATAAAAGTGCTATAAATGCCAATTATAAGTGACAATTTTTATTAAATTACATATATGCGTACAAACATAGAAAATGATTTATAAGACAACATAACGAACAGACAGATAAACAGACAGACAGTATGTATCCAGGATGCACACAATCATATCATATAGTCTACGTTCATGTTGGAATAGCATCATTATTGCATGTGCGTATACATACTATTACTTGGTCGTTACTAAGTAACTGTATTACATGAGTGCAACACTATAAGTACATGCTCTTCATCTCACGTGTCATATATGACGTGTTGTGCGACTAGAAAATCTGCGGTTGTTCTACTTTTGTCACTGTCACTAACTAACTGACTGATTGACTGACTGACTGAGTGACAGGCAGTTACTCTACGTCATTATCAAAATGGTTGGGTAATGATGAAGATTTTTGACTTCCATCTTCATGTTCATGTATCTATGTGCGCGCGTATTTGATAAAGGAAATGGAATTTGCCCAAGATTTCCCGTTCTTTTGCTACAAGTGCTTTTCGCTGTTTAGATTTCATATATTTAACTATAAAAAGTGAAGACGGGGGAGACGAGTGGATGATGGTCTTGAGCCTACACACGTGAGGCAAGTTAAAAAGTATTACTTGATATAGCATCAAAGGCAAATCATCCTGAGCAGAAATTGGTAGAATTATATGAAAACATTATTGTTTTTTTTGTTTAGAAGGTTTCATACATACATGTCAGAAGAACAAAACAATTCGTAACGTTTCTTTCCTACATTTCAATGTCAATTTTTTCACATTTTAAACAAACTTTATTATAACAAATATCTATTCTATGGAATGATAGACGTTTGTCGTTTTTCAGATAAAACCATTATACCAGCACTGCAGAACTTCTGGTGTGTGGCGGTGGCGACCGAATGAACAGGCTTCTTTTGAAAGATGATCCATTAACTTTCCGATCAAGCTTTCACAATTTTTATCGAATCATTAGAAATGAGCGTATAGTCCTCGTGGAAGACGGTGTCTTCCCTGTTTATCAACTCTGCATTCTTTATGTCTATTGCGCTCTTTAGCCACCTTAGCAGTTGATAAAAGAGAGCGCAGACTGAAGCAGGTCGTTAGCCACAATTTCCGGCCAATCCCACCGACAACAAAACATTATTTACTTTCCCTACGTAATAATATAATACTTACCGATCCCGCATATACCTTTCATGATGCATTCGTATCCTATCTCTGCTTAACTACTATTTTCGCTCTCAATGCCCGTGTCTGCTAACGTATAGGTAACGTTCCATGAGTGGTCGTTCATAAAAAAAAAAAGTTTGGCGTCAGTCTTGGCTTGACCGCATATTGTTGTTCTACGTTATACACTTTTCATTGTGCTTTATTTAGTTTCTTCAAGAATGTCTCGACTTCCTTCCGTTTCAGCTGTGAATCGCAGATAGATATCCGATCCACTACATTTTTCGCTGTTATTTTATTTGATATCCAAATTTCGAGCTGTTTCCTGTGTTCAGGCTCAGACAAATATATCAAAATCGTTTTTCGGTCAGTGTTTAGTTTCGTAGCGGCATCCTAAGATGAAATGTCGACTTCGACTTTATCAATGATTAGTCGGCACGCACAACATTTGCGTACTGCTAGTGTTGATTTGGCCGCGAATTCCTTCATAAGCCTACGAAGGGTTATCACGATGATCTCCGAATTTTATTGTTGTTTCCATAACTTTCAACTCAATTACAATACGTGATGACGTCTTTTTTTCTAATTATCTACAGACAATAATCCTCTTTTCACAAGCCCTAATTACACCAAAATTTTTTATTGGGGAAAAGGCCACGAACTTTTTTCTAAGTGAATAACTTAAGTACGTAAATATTTTCCCATAACGGTAAACTATGCTATGCCATATTATATATCAGATTTATACTTCTGTTTATAATACCCAGGTGTACTTTACAAAGTAGATAAAGTAAAGATTCTAAAGCAACTTCCACTTCCAGATGTGTACGTGCGCTCAAACGCGGTGATAGCCACCTATTAAAAAGTGTCCCGTATGCAAGTACAACTCTATAAGAGATATAGAGTCAAAACTTTAATACAAACAGCAACTCTAACGTTTCGGTTTGAAATAGTAGGTATCAACAATTCGCTATAAAACTAACATAACTTTCTTACTTACCTTTGATTAAGAAAGAGAAGAAGGGGGAAACGAAAAAATTATTTTCTCCGTGCGACTTATAGCGCAACTTACTGGTTTCTTGCTGCAAAATTGTTAATAAATAGATTGTGATAGAGAACACAGTAGTATGTCGAGCATATTCTTTAACACATTAGCGTACAAAGTGTTGTTGCGTGAGCGTGCACATCCATTTTCTTTTACTTAATGCTGTTTAAATGTATCTGCGGTGTTCCTCCATCTGTTAGTTGTAACTTTTCTAACTAACACAACATCATGGAAATTATGTTCGTTTCTTTCCATAATATGTCAACTTGATGTCTGCTAACATTTAACGTAAAAGTTCACAATTTTACGCATATTTACATATATACAAAACCATGTCTTTATATATGTTGTATAATGTTTAAACTCTTATGAGTTGATGACATTTTTCTTTAAAAAGTTTAGTGTACAAATTTGCAAATTGAAAAATTCTTTTCGTTTATGATGAACAACGTTAACACCATCCTGAGTTTTTTAGAAAAAAGCTGTAGGAATCTAAACGAAAATGTTGATATTTCGAGTGATAGTTTTTTTTTCTTATTAGGGAATTTACTAAAAGCGAGTTGAGCCTTATAATTCCAGACTAAAAGCCAATAAATTTATCTGGATAATTAGGCATACGGGGTGCGGATTGAACTAGAATTGAGATGTGGATGAGTAACAAGAAACGGAAAATGAAAGTTGTTTCTTTATTCTTGCGACGTACTATTGAAAAGACAAAATTGATAAGTAAAACACAAAAAAAGGGAAGGCCCACCATTTTTTACCTCATAACACCCGATACTTGTACGTACATCGAATTTTCAAAATGCGTGTTTATACGGGAAAGGGCCGAAAAAGTAGTGCAATCCGAAATATTTTAAATAGCGTTCGTCCTTGGACCAAGACATGTCGGTGTGTTAAATTTCATCAAAGTGCCTCTAAATTTGGGACCTGTAGGTTGAACACAAGACGGACAAGTTCATATCGATCAGTATAATAAAAGGGTCATACCGGTTTGGCTACCGGTCCGTGTATTGACACAACAATTGCAGTTTTTAAAAGTTTATCTCGCTTATCGCAAATGCTTTCCTGCATCATCCAAAAAAGTAAAATAGATTTGCAATTTCGTTCATCTTTTTCATAAAACGTTAACATAGTTCTTTCTTGATACCATTCTAATAAGACAATTTGATTTCTTTCACTTTCGAATTCCATCGAGTCCTCTTATTGAAAGTTACAACTTGTATTGTTCATGATTTCGACGAGTCGACTAAATATCTCGATGAAATTTGATAATGTTAATGAAGTATCTCGTTAGGCTGCTTAACAGAACTTTGTGGTAAAGTAATTCAACATTCTTTCACAGAAAACGATTAAGATCATTAATTAAATTGTGCAGCGCTAGAATTTTTAATATATTGCAAAAAAATGTGTTGTGAACGAGATAAAGCATTTCGATGTGTTTCTAAATTAAATATCTTTCCATCGATTTACTGAATCTTTATTTCAAAGAGCTTAAAAACTATTCCATCAAGTTCGTATAAACAAGATGCATCTATTTTGCATAAAACTCTTGGTCTCTTTATATGCTGATTGCATTCCGGTCAAATGCCTCAACAGAATAATTGCTAAGAAACAAAAATTTCAAATAAAAATTAAGTGAAACCATTATAGTCGAGCTAGGCCCACTATTAAATACCCTACACCACATTGCTTAACACAATTCCGATTTTTGCCATAGATCACAAAAGTGATACTCTGTTTTTACTACTGTGGCGCTGTATATTGAAAAGTATACCCCTTGCAAATAAATGCTTACTTTCAGTAGGAATGATTCCAACGAGATTCCAAGATTGAGGTACATGTTCACCACAGTTAATTTTTATTGCAAATTACTATAATGGGTCCAATTTCGTCATAACATAATAAAACGTACACTATTCTGCCCGAAAAAACAAAAATTTTCGTGAAACTCCCTATATAGGGCAGGATCCAAAAAATATGGAGAGATGGTCCAAATTTGGTGCAGTTCATTTTTTTATCTTAAATTACTATTATGATCTGATTTCCATTATAAAATATTTGACCTTCTTGTCATATGAAGGTCATTTTTCGTTACATGGTAGGGGGTTCAAAAAGACCTGGTCCAAAGTTTCCATACCGAGTTAGAATGCCGAAATGTTGTTACTTCTCACTTTTGTAAGAAATTTGGAAAATTACAATTTTTCCATATAACGACTTTTCAAAATAGGGCATTACGTGGGGAGTAGTCGAAAAAGTGGATCGACCCAAACGGGCATATGATGCCGACATATTATTATCAAGCGTTTTTTGTCGCGAAATTCTAAAATACACAATAATTTTTTTTATAACGTCTTATCAAGATGAGTGGCCGAAAAAGTGATCCGATCGGAACCATTTTTAAAAGCGTTCGCCCTTGGCGCTTGTAGTTTGAACAAAATTTTACATGGAAAGACAGACAGACAGGCTTAGATTAATTTAGAAAATGCTTCTGAATCGATCGGTATAATAAAAAGGCGAGTCTAGCATAAACCCTTCTGCGTATTACGTCCGCACAAACTTAATATACCTTGCGCCACACGTGGTGTAGGGTGTAACATATATGAACGATTCGACCTGCGTTGAGTACAATTTCTACGTTATATTCTCTAAAGACGGTCTATAGCTTATATAAGTGATGATAAAACTAATTAAGTGAAAATTACATTAAGTAATAGGAAGTCGAACACGAAAAAAAAAAAGAAAATATTTAAAAGCATTTATTGCAAAATAATTCGTTTTACTGTTCTTGTCTCAGAGGAAAACCAGAAGACCGTCGTCTATACACCAAATTTAATTTTGTTTTATTAAAAAAAAAAAAAAAAAAAAAAAGAAAAGTAAGAGAAAATGAAAGACTAAAAAAAAAAGAAAAGATAATACAAACAAAAACTGTGAAAGGGCCAAATGGGTCAAGTTTTGTGCGAAGTATATAAGCGCTGAGCAGTAAAAGAAAGAAACAATAAAATGCAAAAAGCTACCCTTGACAATATTCTTTTTCTTTTTTCTTACATACATATGTACATGTATGTATATGTACATATATATATATATATAAATATATATATATATATATATACTTGTATTTATTTCAACATTTCTGTTTATTCAAGCGGTTTATTTACAAGCACTAACAAAAACCGACTGTTGACGATGTAGAAAGACTTTTAATATTTATAGTTCTTCTACAACCAAAAAATAGCCTTAAATTACTCCCATCTCGCTGGCATCGTTCTTTGCGAGCAAATATTGTAAGAATCGGAATAAATTATGGAAGTTATAAAAATATGTTTCGTTATTCTATGCATTCTTTACTTTGTTTTATTATTTTGTACTTTTGCGTGGACTGTATTGACACTATTTAAGTTTTTATTTTTGTTTTTATTTTTTTATTTTTTTTTTTTTTCGCTTATTTGGATTTTTATCATAATTTAGGTGATATTATGTAATGAAAGAAAAATATTTTTTTTAAGCTATTTTGCATATTATATCCTATTTTTTGTGCTGTATTTATATTGCCTTTGTAGGCTTTATTATGTGCAGTTTGAGACCCATTACGGTTATTGCGGTAACTATTTACAAAGAAAATTAAAAAAAAAACGGAAGAGGAAGAGAGAGAGAGAGAGAGAGAGATAGAGATAGAGAGGCAACGAGAGAGGTATACAAAAGAAATTTAAATAATAATCATCATTATAAGTAATAATATTATAAGAAAGCACGCGAAAGCACTCACTGCAGCCAAGTATGTATCCGGATAAAATGTCTTACAATTACTCACACAGGCATACTCCGGTGTTTTGTACTAACACTCGCATATTCTTAGCAAAGTGTAAACACATGCCTATATCTTATCCTCCGAATTAATTTACACCGATCCCTTAATTTACACAACAACTACTTTAGAAAATTCTGCTAAATTCACGGAGAGTCGATTAAAAAATAAATAATTCAAATCGATCCGAAGCCCTGTGCACTGTGTGTACTGTGTAAATACATATAATTGTATAAGGCAGGCAAGGAATTTCAAGAGAAGCACATTGCATCATTAATTTCTAGATTAAGGCGCTCACTCAATTTTTCATTTTTTTTTTTTTTTTTCATTGAAAATCTTTTAATAATCGAACCCATTATATATGCCTTAAAAGGAAGATTAGCTTAAATTAACTTGAAGTCTTCTCTCATAGCATCTCACATGAATGATATTTTTGCGTTGTGATGGCACACAATGGAATTTACTGCCAGTATTCAGACTGCTGCTTCATTACGAAAGAATCACAGAAAAACGAATGCCAAATGCGAACAGCGTTACTGTTTGATTCGAAAGAAAGCTCTACTGGAACGATGTACGATTAGATATAGATAATATAGAATATCATAAGCCCAAAAAGCCATGAGGAAGTAACACCAACAGTGAAGCCGAATATCTTCGGTGGCCCCCTTTCTTTAGACCATTAGCTGAATGTTTTGCATTATTGGCTGCTCTAAGAGAAAATTGCGGAAAATTGGCAAGAACCACTGCCAACCCAGTATTAAAAGAAACAAGACTTTAACATGCTCAAGCGGCGTTGTAAGTTGATTTTTTACCATGGGGACGCTTCGCTTTATGTCGCAAGATCTGTCGGGAAAATGTTTGCAGCAGTTAACTGAAACGTGTTATCATGTAATGACGTAAACCATCTTGTTGTCTTTTAGCGCAAAGGAAAAGTAATGAATACCCTCTTTTGGGGGTGTGGATGTAAAAAAATCGGCCACTTTTGATGTTTTGGCATGAGAATACAAAACGACGAACGTTGGACAAAAGCTGTGTTTGAAATCTTGAAAGTTGCAGTCAAGGGAGTGGGTTTACTTTCCATATATTGCACAGCAGACTACTGCGATCCGTTGTTCTTTCGTTCGTTGGCCTTTCCCGTACCGAACAATTTCAGATCCATTTTTCTTCTTTTAAGTAGAACATGCAAAAATCGTAATCCATTCTTTCTTCACTACGCATATGACGGGTCAAATATGAAGATGCTGTTTGAGCAATCAATTGTCCTTTCGGCAGGGAACTCATATTCTATCGCAAAGATGTGGAATACGTTTGGCTGACAACATGAGTGATATTTTCAATACGATAACTTTATCTTTCCCTTGCGTAAATAAGAAATTTTTTCTAAAAAAATAAATTTCTAGATCTTGTAGAGTACGCAGAGCGGCTACAAGGAATGTCAAATGGAGCAGATCATAACTTCCTTTCGGGTAATGTCTATGTACACACCCTTAAATCAAGATAGTCAATCCAGGAAACTAGGTTAAGTGCCACTACACCCAACAAAAATACGAAGGTTGGATTTTGGAAATTGATGTAACGCAGCAAAGTAGACATCAACAAACGGAGTATGTTCTTGAACAGCGTAGAGATGAGAATGAGTGTCGTCTATCTGTCCTCCGCCTCTTTGGCAGAGGACACAAGACTACAATACCATAACTTCTCTTTCACTTAGGATAAGTTCGCAAAATTAAGTACAAGCGGTTCACAAACGCACACTTAAACGTCAAATTGTTTCACTGTTGAGCAAATGTTTTTAATGCATGATAGTGCTTATCCGAGATTTTACAATCCTCGAGCAGTGTAAAAGGTGGAATAATTCGTTTTATTGAACTCAACTTATCTTTAGCATCCTGTTGAAGCCTGGATGACAAATTTTCTCTTTTTACCTTTGCCCCAAATAATTAGAAAACTCGTTTTCAGAAACCACGCACTTACAAAAAGTTCGCACCGATAATTTTCAAAGATTATCAAGAATTGAATAGGAATTTGTATTTCTAAAAAATCAAAGGCCAAGTACAGAAATCAAATACTCCGCAAGTAGAGAGATGAGTGTGTTATGCGATGTACTGTTTGAAGGAATAATTTAACCACACTCCGCGGCACTTATTCAGCTACAAAAATTACATGTTTTAAAGGCAAATAAAAAACATCATAATGAATGTCTGAAATGTAAAGAAGAATAAGAGAAGCCGGGAAAAAGAGAAATGGAAACTGTAACGACGAGCATTCTTCGCGTGTACACGTATTCAACTTTATTAACTTTAAGAACACCATGATGGCGGTCTAAGTACATCTACAATGTATGGAGGAGCGCGGTTACTTCATTTTTTTTTTTTTTTTTTTTTGAGCTAAACAAAATAATTCTAGCTTTTCCACTTTTGTTTGCGAGGATAACGTTTGCAAAAGAGTTAAGTAAGTTAAAGAAAATTTCTAAAAAAAAAAAACAAAGAGAAAAAACATACTTAAAAATTATGTAAGAACTGTTGAGAATATACAAAAAAAAAAAAAAAAAATTAAGAAGTGTATTTATGCGATGCTATTAAATTAATATGTTTAGGTTAAGGGTTAGTCTCACATGTGCACTAAATACGGTAAATAACTCAGGCATTTATACTAAGTTGCATAACTTAATAAGTAACAAATGTACATTTTTTTATGAAATTTTCGGGAGAGTTCACATTTTGGCCATTAGTGGAAGATGTTCTCCGAGGATACACTAATTTTCACCCCTAAGGCATGATATGGCTTTCTTTTATTATTTACTTTTAATATTTGATCCCTACATTGATACGGCAATGCTCAGGAAGACAATTGTGAAATGAATTGAAAGAATAGAAATAATTGCGTAAAGTATCTGAATTAAGCCGGTTAATCTTAGAGGATATATGTGGGAATCTTAAAATGGCAATAATTTAGATGAAAGCTACCTCCTATAGTATGTGTTCAGCAGACGATTTGTTTTGCGTCAGGCACCAACCGCAGTTTGCAATCCAAAGAAAAAAACGTATAGATTCCTACCAGATTCATCTCTAATGGCTACTCAAACCCTCGATGCAAACGATTTTGATCTGGCAACTATCAAAATCGGAAAATAAGGGAATACATTGCTTTTCTTATATACCTAGCGTAGGTGATAATCTACCTTCGGCCATTCATATGGACTCGCATAGCCTAGAAATGCTTTGAAATCCGAAGTGTTTCCCAACACTATTATAGCTCTCTTATACATTAAATCTCTTGATCTGCAAAACATGTAGTTTTGTCCGTATGTCCTCTGCTTTTTAGTAACTTAGCAACCGAGAGTAAAGCTAAGAAACTTGTACTTATTAGTTATTCTTAATTTCTTCTCTAGGTCCATTCAAAAATATTCTTGGAATAGAAAACACACGAAATACTTAAAAAAGAAAACCTAAAATGATGCAAAGGCAAAAGTTGGGGCCCTGTTTCTTAATAAATTGGTTTTGAACCACATTTGAAAGTTGAATCATAATATTCGAACGGACAAGTCCAGAAGAAGAAGAAAAGTTGTAAATAAGAGATGTTATCTTTTTATTGAATCATAAAGTAGATAGGATAGGTTTATGTGTGGAATGACATGTCAGGCATACGGCTTTGCTGACACATACGCACTCGGAATTGTCGAAATTCTGCATGACCATTTTACATAAGTGGCACAAAACACACTTAATGTTACTGTACACATAGCTTATAGGGAATCCAAAGTTCCTTCCAGTATGGATGGTATCAAAAGTTGAAGTTCCCCTTTCCCATATACTCCGCAAATTTACAGTATACTTAACTTCGATCTATTGAGTTACGCGCCCGCATATAATGAAAAGTTTTTATTGATGAATTGTTGCGTGAGTATCCTTTGAGACGATGAAGCCTTAAAGTAATTTTCTCACTAATTTGTATTAAATGCAATGCACGTATGTTTTTGCTTCACTAAAAACTGAACTGGTCGATGCAAACTGGGTCATAAATGTGGGCATAAAAAATTAGTCGCTATCAACTAACTTTTTATTTTTTTTTTTTTTTTGTTAAATTGTTTTCAAACATTTCCAGTTTTTCTTTTCCCATAAGTTTCCTGTGTTCTTTTGCTAAAAAATTTCATTTCCCATACAAGTTGAGTTCTTAAACATCCTGATTACACATTGAATATATTAAAAATTGTACATATATTTTTTTTCCTTAGGTATTTTATTAAATTAATTTTAGTTTATAAGCAAAGTTCAACGATGAGGATGCAATGGTATTTAAACACACAACTTTTCCTTTTTTTAAATTAAATTTACATCAATTTCTTTCAATTTTCTCTTTTGGGGCCGAAGTGCAATAATACAAACGCAAAGTAATTTCAACTTTTATTAATAATTCATACCTTCTTTCCAACCTCCAAAAAAAAAAAAAAAAAAAAAGAAAAAAAGGAAAAGAAAAGAAATAAAAGTTTTTCGAATATGAGTATTGAGCAAGTTTTCCTTTTTCATTGAAAAGAAATTTGAAGGGTGCGTTTGTGTGTGTGTATGAAACGCGCCACAAAGCTACGGAAAAAAAAAATAAAAATTAATTGATTACTAAATGTATAAATGAAAAATTGGGATGAATCCCAATCAAATGCAAGAGACATCCTTAACCACGCAACTGGATGTAAATAATTCGGCATCAAACACAGCCAATGCGACGGATTTAAACAACGGTTTCGAATACAGATTACAAGCACAGGTAAGTGAATAAATTTTAAAGAATAACTTGAAATTCAACTTGAAACTTCTAACTTAAATTTTTCTTTAATTCATCTGTGATCGGTGATCTTTTTAAGTGAAAGAAGCGCTAATAGTAACAATCTGTTCTCCTACTGTGGCAAGAGTATTAACGGAAACCATACCAAATTCCTTAGGACAAAGAGTAGAAATTGCTTCTGAAGTAATTCTGCTGAATCAGGAAAAAACTTGTGCGAAGCAGACCACACACCAAAGGCTTATTCAAATGTTGGCTTCACCAAGTTCATGCATAATTTTTTAGTAACATATGGGTCGTCAAGCTATCTCTCGAAAATCCATTAAAAAAGTCAAGCGCTGCCCTTGCTTTAGTTAATCATGAGCGCAATATGTAAATTAAAATGTAGTCTTTAGTCAATGAACAAGTCTACATTTTCCAATTTTTCTGAAGACATAGAATACTCAGTAGACTCAGTGTATTCATCTTTGAAAGTGTAAGGTTCCTGCACCTTTTTGGATTAAGTTCCATAATATTAAATGAGCACGGCATGCAGCCAAATTATCTAAAACGGACGTGCCAGTTGGCTTCACATTAAAGTAAGAGAACAGGTTAACATTGTCAGCATGCCTTGGTGTATGATTAGACTTAGCCACATTTGGGAGATCATTGACATAAAAGCGCAAAAGGAAAGAGTCCTAAGTGACTGCCTTGAGACATATCTAAAATCACGGTAAAAGTGATAGAGTTGAACACAACTCTAAGGACACAACGGAGGACATCCGTATCAATAAGCGTGAGGGGAAATTGTATGACTGGACGTAAAAATATATAAGTAACGACGTCTAGACATTTAAAGAAAATTTAAAAATATCTTAGATAATTTTTAGAACAAAATTTAACAAACGTTTTGTACAATATTTAAATATTTAAATATATTTATCGCATTGAGGGTTTGGAGAATATAAGAAGAAGAACACAGCATAGTTTACATATGCGTTTTAGTGGAAAAATTGGAAAACTTTTTCGCTTGTATCAGAAATCTGAGAGTTTAGCGGACCGCAGTAAAAGCAAGTTGAACAATTCAGTGTTGTAGTAACAAAACAATCACTATAAAACAATGGCAGTCCGGGGTGTTCAAGCAAAGAGAACGAATTGAAATCACAGCGTGGATAAGCATTACAATCGTAAAACTTTTCCAAAAGTCTTATTAAATTCACATACGATTAAAACAAAATTTCAGGTGAATTTTCCGCACAAAGTTTTCATACCTAACAAAAACCAAAAAAACCAATTCTACTGAAACATAATATAAGCCGTTGTAGTAAGCAAATTAATTAACAGATAGGCATAGGAAATTTTATATCGCAATAGACTACAGCACAGGAAAGCAAAAATCGTTTTTTTTTTTTATTTCCGGGAAAATTGATTACGCGGCATTTTTTAAAAATAAATTCCTAGTATTTTTAATTTAACAGACATATTATCCGTTTAACGTTGAATACGCGGTGGCATAGGAAAAATACTTTAAATGTTATTTACGCAATTTGTATGCCAATGTTATGCTTTGGAAAAGAAAACATTGCTAATGCGAGAAATATATTTTCTCTCATAATATTTGATTTTCGCTAATACATAGTTGAAATATATATATATATCGTCCATAATCTCTATCAAATACTAGCAACACAAAAAAAAAAATTGCATTCGCCAATGAAATTTTTATTTTGCATACTTTTTGATCAGATAGAATAACATTAGCGCGTAAAGATTAATTTATTCAAAGAAAAAGTTGCCATTAATAAAATAACAATACAAACAAAAAAAAAGCTGAACTAACAAGCTTATCATCAATCGCATTTTTTATATATTCAAAATCGCAAAAATCATAAAGTTTTGCATAACATCAATGGGAATTAGTTTAATGCTTTGCTATAGTTTATAGATACGCGATAATAAGCTTTTGATTTTGATAGGTTTAGCTCGATTGTTATAAATAGCTTCTTGAAAGAGTAAAAAAACCGTAAAACTTTCTGCTCATACTGAGGGTGGCACTGAAGCGAATTGCTTCCATTTTCATTTAGAAGATGTAAGTGGCGTGATCTTATGCTAAGCTTTATATTAATATTTGCCTTAGCATGTGCATTGGGAACTTGGTTTTGTATTCCAAACTGATAGTTCTGAAATTAGAAGACATTTTTAAGAACTTCTTATAGAATCATTAACCAGTTAATTGCGTATGACTATATGTTATGATCTGTCCATCCGTCCTTGTAAGATTTTCTCGTAAAATTATATCATTATGAATATGTATTCGCCATAATTTAGAATACGTAGGAGTAAATCGCTAAAGAGGTCGTCACAGTTAACTAATTAAATCTATCAGGTCTATGTAGAAATAAATTTTGTCAATCTCTTGGTGAAATTCATATATATCTAAAGTATATTTATTAAAAAGCTTAATAATCGAAATATTTATCATCGTTATTTATAGTCCCTTACCTCTTATCAGACAACTGGCGAATGTTCTCTCGGTAGACTTACTGCACTTTCATTTTAAGCTAACTTAATCATTTCCGTAGTTTTAGGTGAATTTCTGTCCAGTTTAACTCATTTAACACCTGAAAATAATGCCGTGTCGCAAGCGACGTTCATCTCTTTACAGTTCGATATCCACTGAACGAAAGCTTGTAAGTAACTGAGATTACGTGTAACATAAAATTAACAAAAAAAAAAAAATGAACGCATCATTCGTTCTATGAAGCAACCAATTTCTACGGACAGAATTTATTTCTGCACCTAACGTATATTCTTGATCAAATATAACTTATTTAATATTCAATGCATGTACGATTTTTTTAGAAGCAGACTTTTTTTTTATTAAAGTAAATGTAAGCATCCGAGACGCGTTATTAAGGCACCTGTCTGCAGTATTATTTCTGCACATCATGCACACCGTTAACATAAAATGTGTCCCTAAGACTATGAAATCTTTACACGTTTGATCAAAAAACAACGAGAATTTTAAATGTTCTTAAAAATGATTTAATTTTCTATTTATTGTCTATATAGGATTTTCTATTTATTGTCTATATGGATTTAAAGGCTGCCGGATAACTCAGATCGTATTGCTTACCTGTATTGGAAACCTTATCGCACTTGAGATTTGAACACGCGACCATTGAGTTGCTAGTCGCAATCCTTTGCCTATTCGGCTACTCAAGCGGATAAATGATTTATTTAATCTTTAATATTTCGTCTATTCTCTTGAAAGCAGTCTCGCTCTTATCAAAGCAGTTGTCAACCACTGAGACGGACTGATTGCACTCATGGACTCCATCCCCGCTTTTGCCGGCATTTTATCTATTTTATCGCTCTGGGGGTGAGAAATAGAATTGTCGCCTGAATATATGTTCAACTCGTTTTCAGAACCGTAATTGCGTTGTGTGTCGTTAAGAACTGTTGGAAAGTTTACCATTTCAAGCACATTTTCGTCAGTATTCGTGTAATTTTCAACTATTGCTACATGGACGAGTAAGAATCGCGACTACTATGTCGCCTTTGATCAGGACGGTTTGATCATACCTAGGCGTAATGTGGTGAGTGCTTCGTCGTTAAATTCATAATGCTTACCGTTTGGCCGCACACCCACTACGTTACGGTTATCGCCTATTTCTTTCTCTCTTTCCCCACTTATTCACCGTATCGCAGGTAAAGCAAGCAACCATTGAGTGATCGCTCCCACGAAATACGAACAAATCCGTTACAAAATAAAACGTTGTCTGTTTTGCTGCCCCTCTCTTCTGTTGTGAAGCGCAATCTCTCTATGTTTGAGCATCTTTAGATTTCGTAGAACTTCGAGCGACTTGTCGGTGTTCGCAAGATCCTTTGTACAATTCATTATCAAATTATCATTTTACAGCTTTTGAAAACTTTGTTGTTTTTAATTTCGTTTTTAACATAAAGTATGAAATAAATTCACTGATACTGGAATTAATGAAGCCGTTGAATACACTAAACTTTGTTTTTTTTTAAACTAAACGTAAGAGCTACCACTGTACTATACAACGGTGAGAGTGCTATTGAAGCACACGTAAACAACCCAATCGATTTACGAAACATGCATGCATGAAACTTGCGTATTCTTCCTTTTTTTGAGGTCAAATGTATTGTTTTTATTACTTAACTTAAAAATACCTTATCAGGAGGTTAAGTGCCTTTCTGATTGATCGTCACATCAGCTTCTTATTAAAGACTGAAGCCAATAATATATTTTACGATAACATGAATAAGGACATTTGTTTTGCTTGGGTAGGTAGAGTTTTGACAATTGTGGGTAAATCGATTTAATTAATTTTTAATTTAATCTACATGTGAAAAACTACTATTTTTTTGGCACTACGTGTAATATCGTGAATTATTGCACTCCTTCAAACGTCTTATGAATTCTTTTAATTGGTTAAAATGTGTAATATAATACGGAGCCATTATTTTGATATATACAACGAGCGCAGTCAACCCTTGAACGCCGTTTAACAATTTTTACACCCATCACCGAAGAGTTAGGGATGTATTCATCTTGTCAAAATGTTTGCAACGCCCAGAAGGAAACTTCAGAGACCCCATAGAGCAAATATATTCTTGATCAGCATCAAACCCTGAATCGATTTGAACATGTCCGTCTGTCCATCTTTATAATGCCTCTTTTAAGCGTTCTCCTGGCCGCAAAAGTGAAGCTATTGACTTCGAATTTGGTACAAACATTGCAAATTTTTGCACGCATGTTGGTATTGAGAATGAACCAAATCGCTCGAGGGTCATCATTACTACTACCATCTCAAAATGAATAAAAATTGTTTTTTTGCTGATTATTCCCAAGCAACAGCAGACATAACTATGAAAAATTGAACATGTATTCTGTAGATGATGATATTACGCCTACAAAAATGGAAAAACTCAGGCATGCCCACCCAATATTATAGTGTATCAAAATTTAATTTTTGTTTCAATACGTTCCGACGCGCAGAAGTAAGCTTCGAAGCCCCCTAAAGTATCTACATACTTTCATAGTTTCAAATTCAGCTAAACGTGTGCGTCCATCCATCAGTGCATCAGTCGGTCTGCGCAATTTTCTAGTTTCTTTGGTAAAGATTCTCCCGTTTGCAAATGTGTAGATATCGCCAACAAACTTGCAAAAGAATTTGAAAATTACCCAAACTTTTCAAATAACACCTCTACAACGCCTACACGTCTATGTAACAAAACCTGTGAACGCTTTTGCTCTCTGTTTTTTTTTTTCTTGTTACTCAGAAAGTACAACGCAAACACCATATATTTCCACTTTTATTCTGAAGGTAGGAAAAATCAGTCGCGCCCACCCGATATCATAGAATATGAAAATTTAGTTCTTTTTCCTTCTTTTTAGGATCACGGTGATAGGTGTAATAGTTTCGGTCACGATCGAATACGATTTTCTCACTGGTCCAATTTTGCGCTGCCATCTACAGTTAAACTATTCTCAATTCCATATCATAATCTTGTAGGCTTCTATAAACCAAGACGCATGTTTAGCGTTAAAACATGTCAGTCGTTCTCGTAAATTTCCAGTTGGAGGTAAGTCTTAATTAAATCCAATTTACGACACTTTTTTATCACCAGCCATATTTACAAAGATTTCATTCCTAGTTGCAATTGGACTTTGCTATTATTTTTCCTTATAGTCACGATCGGTGTGGCCAAATCAGTTGAATGAATCGTTTGCAAAAACACCTTCACTGATCCGACGTAGAATTATTTTTAACTCCAACTCTAGCTTGCATATATTTTATTTCCCAGCAGCTGCTTACCTTCTGACCAACCAACGGAAAATATTTTAGTAGGGATATGACTTTGTATAAAATAAATTGCAGCTCTATTGTTTTGTTTGATAGTTTACGGCTGATCTTGTCCCCACCTGCACTCGCTGAAGTTTATGTTTGCGCTTGTGACGAGTGAAAATCGTAAATTCGTCGAAAGCAAAGTTGCTCGTTGTCAACTAGAGATTGAAAATTTCAAGAGTGATAACCATTTAATTAAACTTTTGTTGTATCCGTCGGAGTAGCCAAGTAGGCAAAGAATCTTTACTCCCAACTCAATAATGGTGGGTTCATATCTCAAGTGCAGTATAGTTTTCAATAAACCCGATAGCTAAAGATGTTAGTATTTTTAAGACTTTAGTCTTAGAATATTTCCCTGGCTAAATTAATAATAATAATAGTAAAGTAACGATGAAGCAAGTTCCCTACCACGTTGAAACGTGATTTTCATACTTTTGAACGGGATTCTTCACAGAACAAAGGAAATCAACAAATCGTGGCTAAGACAATCAACACAATCTTTCAATTTTTCTTTACTTGTAAAAAATACATTTTTAAACAACTGAAAGAAGAAAATGAGAAAAGTGAAAATTTGTTCTTGTCAATCCACATAATTTGTGTTTTCTTTAGTTTTATTTAGTTTTCTAAATGTTTCGAAAATATTCTGTTAACAAGAACTTTAAATTATTTAATAAGAGATATATATATAAAGTTAAGATGTTAAGATGTAAGAATTGCATTTTTGAAACAAGTATTACATGCATATAATGCGTATACACGCGCACATATGCTGCCGTATGAATGTATATAACAAAAGTAAGATAACGAAACAATATTGTTTTTTTCTTTCTTAACAAACAATAGAGAAGAAAAAAAAAGAAAACTTTTAGTAAAATACACACAATTATGAATATACTTATGTTTTAGCGTATATAGTACATGCACAACAATATATATATATATGTATATATATATATATATATATATTATTGTACGGTTATGTGGTTGGTTGCTTAGTTTGTTGCTTAGAGTCATATCTCACACACTCTGATTTATATGCAAGTTTGCATTACATTCCCCCATTCCTCATCAGTCACTGTTGTAATTTGTCTTTTGTTTTTGTTGCATTGTTTGTGGCTTTTCCACCAACCAACTGGGCTAACAATTTACTCTTATACTTATGCACGAATACGTGCGTTTAAGGTAATGCAATATAATTTTATTAGCATATATATGATTGATACTCTACTTGCATATATGCATACGTGTAGTTTTACGATAAAAATCAATAACGAACTGATGTTTCTTTTTTGCGTTTAATGTGGTGGATAAATTGAACATAGGGCTACTTTTTAATTTTCATTTAATGTTTTTTTTTTATTTCAATAATTTTACATCACGCTTGTGCAGACGGTTGTGACATCGAGAAGGACTTGAGAAAGAGATTATATTGTACCCATCGATTCATAATCGTTTTCATTTCCATGCTTGTCTGTTCATATGGCTATTTGATATCCGTCCATCTTAGAGCTCTCATCTTTCAAGATCTTTTGATGAAATTTGGTATACTGCCGCGTTTTGGCCCAAGGACGAACACTAGTAAAAATGAATCGGATCGGACTACTTTTTCGACCACTTCTCATTTAACGCCCCATTTTGATAAGACGTTATAAGAAAAATATTGAATATTTTAGAATTTCGCGGCAAAAATCGCTTGCTAATAATATGTCGGCATTCTAAGTTGGTATGAAAATATTGGATGGGATGGAGAAATCTTTTGAACCATTTTCCGTACAAACGTTTCTACGGAAACTGGATCCTTACATAATAAAAACGCATTAGTTTCAATATTTTTTTG
Source organism: Glossina pallidipes (assembly GCA_000688715.1). Taxonomy (NCBI): domain Eukaryota; kingdom Metazoa; phylum Arthropoda; class Insecta; order Diptera; family Glossinidae; genus Glossina; species Glossina pallidipes. The sequence goes on along the minus strand of KK499803.1, from coordinate 1,058,349 downwards.
AACAAAGTTCGTTCGTAATAAAAATTTGCCATAACAGTTAAGCTTACCAAATTAGAGCCACGTAGATCCCAACACGTATAAGGACTCCAATCAAAAATGAAGCTTTATATGCCAAAAAGATCTATCTTTTAATATTTTATGATAAATATTCGTTCATAGGAAGCCAGCCATAGGGAATAGGTCTAGTGCTTAGACCGCACCATAATAGGGGCTCTCATGAACTTTACAATGACGACAAAGTCTAATTGCGCTATGTTGTGGCGGAAGGTCCTGGACCTTAATGAAATCGTTGACAAGTAAATTAAGTTTGCTAAATTTAGACCACCTTGACGTTTCATTAGCCTCTGATGGCTTTCATGAAAATGATGCATTTATATAAAAACAATGTATAATTTTTGGTGCATTAGTACTTAAGCGAAGTGGTGTAAGGTATATAATGGTCAGTCTTGTCCGCCTACGGCATTCTTACTTGTTGTCAACTATATTTCAGCGAAATTTTTTAAAAAGTACAGAAAGGGTACAGTTGTGCTTTACTAGGTTCTATAGAACGAAATATTAATAATTTGAAGCGAATACCTTCTCATCGGGGTTATGCTAGTTTGCGGAATTACAAAGAAAAGATTGATGTACGAATTGCTTATAAGGTACAAGCACATTTTGCAAAACAATACAAATAATGCGCATATTGAGTCTCTTGACACGAAATTGAATCTCCTCTCACACATAAATAAGCCTTCTTTTGGTCCAATGCATATTAAATATATGTCAACCCTTACATACCTACTCTACTATTATTTAATGCTCGTTCTTAGTAATGTTAAACTTGCCTTGGGTGGCCTCATCAAGTTAAAAAATTCTATCATAATCTATGCTCCACGGACATAGCTTCCCTTCACTTCCTTCCAATCATCATCGTGTAGATCTGCAGTAGTGTAAATAGCCAAAGAGATCTTTCGTTACTTACTTCGTCTCATTTTGAGAAATGATAGAATTAGTTAAGAGCTTAATATTGAATCCTCATCTACTATTAAGTCAGTTTCATAAGCAGCCCGTAAACAACTTGTCTGGTTTAGGAAAGCGTTTTGTTTACATTTGTTTCACTTAAGATTGCATTAGAAAATTTCTTCTACCGTCCGTTAACTATTCAACTTAATATAGTCTATCATTCAGTAATGCAACAGTACATGTTTTGCATAAACGCGGTTTCATATCTTTCCTCCAGCTTTGCCTTGGGATTGTTGTAATAGTTACAAGAATAATGGAAAATATTGTACAGATATTGGAAATTCATAATGAGTGTGCATTAAAAAACCACTTAAAGTGCATTTTTTAATGACCCAAATGTATCGACTACAAGATATTCTCTAGAACCGAATATAACCCCAGCCAGATTATTACTCATTTTGTATAAATGCTTCAGTTCACTTCAGCTTTGGGAAACATTACGATTTTTATTCGAAAAGCTTTTCAATGGATTTGTAATTTTCGCTTAATGGTCGTTAACTTTTTTATAAGCATTGCAATTACACTCATGAAAATTTATGATGATGTGGTCAACGTTTGGTTTTCCCTTTAAAATGGACAACTCCTCAACAATTGCTCTTTAATGCTGTTAGGGCACGTTGGCCATGCTCTTTTGGTTTTAAAAAGAAGCTGGAATATGCTATAGGGCCGTTAACACTAGAACTACAAATATTTTTCACATACAAGTTGCTATAAGAATCTGTCGATTTAAAAAATTGGTGTGATTTTCTTCCACACACAAGCCACAATATGAAAGAAAGTTGGACAACGTTGGACATATCGCGAATATATTTCCGAAAATGTGCTGCTCAAATACTGGTCAGAATCCCCTAGAGGTTGCCTCCAGCAATGCTTCCGATCAGTTCGCCAACATGTTCGCAATTGCCGGCAAAAATTGGTTCCATTTTATTTCCAAGACTAAGAGTGGGTGTGATCTGTCCACATGCATGCCCGCTATGAAGAGGAAACTACAATAATTTTTTCAAATATTCGATGTAATATGCGATCGGTCGAATCTAATTTAATCCTTTTTATACCCTACACCATCTGTGGTACAAGTTTGTGATGCAACACCCAGAAGACCTTGAGATAGACTCGCTTTTCATTACACCGTTCGATTCAGAAAATCGTTTTGGATCGATGTCTGTCCGTCTTTGCGTTTCTCAATGTATGGTTGCGCTCCACCTACAAGCTATAGTTTCTGACATATTCAAGTGAAACTTGGTACTCCGATTTGCCTTGGCTCAAAGAGAAGGGGAATTGGAAATGGTTCAGATCGAAGCACTTTCCCGACCGCTTCCCATATAACGCCTCATTTTTAAAAATCGCGGTATTAATAATTGTAGGTCAATGTAAAGCATTTAATAGGGGGCTATGCAACGCAATAGGATTTTTACTTGCTTTTAATTTATAGCAGGCTTACTGGCATTAAAAAGAAAGAATGCCACTAAATGACATTTGCTTTACATCTTATGGAAATTTTGAGCTTTTATAGCGGATGACAATTTCCTTATTTTGCACGAATAGTATACACGTCGAACGCACCAAAATAAAGATTTGGCTTGACAGATATACACATCGAAAGCATTTAACCGGTTAATCCTTACGTGGCTTGCTCGACTAGAGTGATTAGAAATTGTGGATTTTCCTTTTTCGACTTGATTTCTCTACATTTCATTACATTGTTCTCCTTATTATTGTTTAATATACACATTGTATGTATTTGTTTTTCTTATTTTTTTTGTTGTTCAGTTTTTCCCTTTCCTTTTCTTAATTTTTTTAGTCATATTCATATATCACGACTATTATTTAATTATACACATTATTCACATTATAAAGAGTAGTATGGCCTGCTAGTTATCTCTCACATCTTACGTCAATGTTAATACGGTAAGAATATAATTCTCTAAGAATGTAATTTTAAAATACAAATAAATAAAAAATATTTATGTCACCTGCATCGAACCCAATTTAAGCTATTTTTTAATTCTCTTTTCGTACTTGTCGTTTGCAGATATGATGGAGAAAAAGTACTTAAGTTATTAAGATCAAGATAAATTGCGAATTAAATCTACTTCTGCTTAAGGATATATTTAGATTATATTAAAATAAAAAATAATTTAAAATTTTTTCCCTTAAGGGGTAATGCAAATATTTATTTTTGTATAACATCGACTTATAAAATCCCTTACGCCTGCAAACATAAAGGCGGGAGATATTATGTTGTATTAAAATCTTTGCATGGCCCAAACATGCGAGATTTCGAAAAAGGTCTTTACTTAAAACCATAATCCAGTTTTTCTCGAAAAGTTGTTGGTGCTCACGTACTCCAATTCTCAATCGATGAATTCCAAAGGTTCATAATATACAAAGAACCGTACATACGGTAAGGGTAAGCCTAGTAAGGCAATACTATACAGAAGCACCGCGCTTTTTACTCAAAGAGTTACTCAATAAATTGTTTATTTTTTAGCTATCGTAGCTGATTACCCTGTTGTGAATAATCAAAAAAATTATTCACAGCAGATAGCATTGCACCTTAAGCAATATACAAAAATATCATAAAGTTTGTCGTCGTAAAAACTTGTAGTTAAATTTTTATTTTTTATGTTAAGATTTTCATAAATTTTTGAAACCAACAACAAATAGTTTGAACTTGTAGCTCATAAGAAACATTTACATCGAATTCGCCAGAAATATATCCCTGATCCATCTATAATGTTTCGAGCGATTTATAAGAAGTATTGAAGTAAAACACGACTGATCAATTGACACGACCCTACATAGCGAAATACTTTACAACTGCTATGCAATGATTTGCCCTAAAACGTACTTTATGGCTTGCTTTGAACTCATAGGCTACGTTTCGGTTTCTCCAGCAAATTTGTATTTATTAAGAGACATCCCCTAATATATTATTAGGCATTAGTTTGCAACATCCAGAGAGTAGTTTCAGAGACCCCATAACGTACATATATTCTTGATTATACATCAAATTCTGAAACGATTTAAGCAACTCCGTTGGTCCATCTGTCGGGCTGTGTAATGTCAGTTTTAAATATTCTCTTGGTGTCGACTTCGAATTTGACAAACTTGTTCGAAGTTCTTGCAGGCAGCTTGTGCATGTCTACAATACCACTTAATCTGAGGACACCTGTGTTTTTCAAAATGATTGAAGAATTAGTTTTTTGCTAATTATTTACCAACTGAAGCATATGTATCTTTAAAAAATTTCAAGATATATTCTATGGGGGATGCTCTAGTACTTGCACAAACATGTGGAAAATTGACCACAACTTATAATGCGCGGAAGGGAGGTTCAAAAATCTCATAAGGTCGCTAAATTTTCGGGCAGTTCGTAGACATTCATCCGTCTGTCTAACTGTGTAGTAGCTTCGGCGAAGATTTTCCCGTTCGCAAAAATGAATACATCGTCCGAATACATCAAAGCTCACGCCTACAACGCGCACTTGGCTATGCTACAAAAACTGTGAACACCTTTGCTTTCTATGTATTTTGCTTGTTACTCATAAAGTGCAACTATATGTGTATGTAAATTCCATTTTTATTCTGAAATGGAACGTGATGTGTGAAAGATTGTGTGACGACCGACTACAGTTTTCTTATTTGTTAACAGGTTCGCGGACAGTAAAAATTTCAATGAGATGCAGAAAATGTGAGTCAATTTATTTAAAAAGTAGTTGTGATATACGAAATCTGATTAAACACATTTCGTAAGAGTGGCCAGATAATCATATTTTAACCGTTATATACAATGAATGCTGTAGCATGCACGATAATGCAGATCAGATTTTTCAACTGGGATGACATGAATACCATAGCAGTCATGAAAGAGAAAACATGAGAAGAGAGTAGATTTCTTTTCTAGGGTGTGAATGACTTTAAAGGCGCTTCAAGTAAATTTTTAAATGCACAGAAAAAGAACAAAATAATATGAGAAAAGGTAAAGAATCAGTTCATCAATACTTCGCCAAGTACAATAATTTAAAAACCCCCGGATAATATAAAATTAAATGAAAAATAATTGCCTTTAAAATTTGAATTCTTTAGCATTCCGCTCACTTTGCGTCACAGTACAAATGAATGCCTATGGCATCCACGTCCTCGAACGTGTTAAGTTTTAATTTAGGCTCATAGGTAAATTTGCGATTCAGCGGATTGTACGTTTGCTACAATCAATTTTTATAATAATTATTAATATTAGATTTCCGTGACAAAAGTTAAGAATTTATTTTTTTTCTCTTTGGTAGATTTCAAGTTCTTAAAATTAATCTGCTTTACTTATTAACACACTTACGTGTTTGCGGATGCTTAACTGCAATTTCTTGGAATTATATTGAACAACAAAGGAAAACATTTACGGGCAAAGCGCCAGGTATGTGTGCGGTGCGTGCAGGAAGTAAGAGTGAATTTACGAAATGACGGCAAAGACAAAGAGCTAAAAGCAAAACGAGAATAACCAAGAAATCATTAAAAAACAAATTATTACAGCAACGGAACTGAAGTCCGCACATTGCGAAATGTTAAAACTGTCGTTAAATTGTTTTACAACTAAAATTAAGTGAATCAAAGCATTTAAATATATTTTAAGCACTTTGGCCAAACATTAAGCTGAAAATTTGCTAAGCATCTGAATGATGTACAAAAAAAAGGAAGAAGAAATCAATACACATTGTGAGCGTAAATACCAACGTGAGACTTTCTCAATCTACCTGAATATAATATTCAAGGGAGATATTAACTATTTTCCAAGCAATTTCCAGAGATAATTGAAGGAAAGTACGGAAAAATTCTTTCTTTTTATTTTATTTGTATTTTCGCGGTTTTGGAAAGCCATCAGGAGCATGGTGGGTAAGAATCGCGACTACCAATACAGTATTCGCGGGTTCAATGCTCGAGTGCGGTAGAGTTTACCTTCGTCGTGCCTATAGCGAGCGCGCAATCAGTGAAGGCGCTAACATTTACCGCTAGCGAACACATCCATTGGGCTAAGGCCACCGATTACCTATTTCTTTCCGCACTTCTTTCTGACCATCTCCCCTGCTCTTAGACAAATAGGAGATTCCTTGAGTGAATGGTCCAAATTAAGAAAAAGAAGTAATACAGGGTTCGAACTTGTAAACATAAGGAAAAGACCATCCACAACAGCACCATACCTCACAAATACTTTGTTAAAGGAATAAAAAGTTTTAAAGGCAAAATCGCGAAATTTTTGCGCAACTCATGGTGTGACGTGCTTCATGTCCAAACTGTCGCTTAGATTATCTTATATATGTATGTATATGTGAATTTTCAGGATTTCCTCTAATGCTTGCATAACGATTTTTAAGCACATTTTTACATTTTCGACATTTTTGTCAGAACATGGCAATGGCAAAGCACCTTTAATCAAGCATGCTTTTAACAAATTCATGATCGCCTTAAAAATTTTTGCATGTGCAATTGTACATGCTTTCGCTTTTCATACCGTGGACGTTTTCAAAGGCTTTCGTAATATTTTAAAGAATAATATTTAAAATAAAATTTCTTCTAAATAATTTTATCCAACATTTAAAACCAATTTCTACATATTAAGCTCGTTCCTAATATTTACTTACATGCATTCCCGGTCATTTTTGATTGGACATTGTTCAGGTATGAAACAAGACAAAAGGATTCGGGATACAAATTGCGAAACCTTTAAAAAATTTACTTTACTTCTCACTGTGATAATGAAAAAAAAAAAAAACGATTTTTATACTCATCGCCGAAGGATAAAACGAATATTCATCTTGTCGTAACGTTTGTAACGCCCAGAAGGAAGCTTCACAGACCTCACAATGTACATATGTTCTTGGTTATATTAAATCAATTAAATAAATTCTGAATCGAGGGAAGCAGGTTCGTCTGTCCGTTCAACCATCTGGCCGTCGGTCCGTCTGTGTAATGTCTGCTATAAACATTCTCCTGACCGGAAATTCTTGCATGCAAGTTCGTATTGAAAATGGGTATTGAAAATCGGTCGAAGGACAATACTATAGTACTACGTAAAATGAAGACATCTCTGTTTTCCAATACGAATATTAAAAAGTAGTTTTTTGCTCAACAACCATAGCAGATAAATGTACAAAAATTTGAAGTCCTGTTCTATGGGCAATGGTGTACCACCTGTACAGAAATCGGAAAACTTTAAAAACCGATAAAATCTTGGCCAGTTTCAAACTGGGGATATATCTAAGCACGACCGTCTGTCCATCTGTCCAACTGTGTTTCTCTGGTGAACATTCTCCCGTTTACAAAGAACAAGTTGGCGCCTACAAATTTACAAAAGACATTGAATATGGCCCGAACAGATCAAAGGACGCCTACAACTCCCACATTCCCATACAACAAAAACCTTGCTTTCGTTATTGTTTACTTGTTACTCATAAAATACAAGTCGTATACCATATAAATTTTCACTTTTGTTCTGAAAACAGAAAAGATCAGCCACGCCCACCAAATATTGTAGAGTATGAAAACTTCGTTTTTTTCATTTGTTTTTAGAGTATTTTAGGATAACGTTGATGGGCATAAAAGATTCGGTCACGACCGAAGATATTTTCTTACTTGTTTAAATATAGGCTCCTGCGTAGAACTGGAAATAGCAGTGAACAAAAAGAAGAGCATATCTAGGAAATTTTTGCACTACATATTTTTTCTTCTTTAACTATGCTTGGACCTATCAAATTTTTCAAAGCTTTATAAACTTTGTTACTAATAGTTCTTTTTTACAATATTTTTTTTTTTTGCGTCATTATGACCTAAATTCCTTTGAACAAGATAATGCCTTCGTTTCCATAGTAAAACATTTACCATCATTTACTAGAAAATGGTTTTTTTCTCGCGCACACAAGCTGGTAAGTGAAAATTGATTCTTAAGATTTAAGGCTAAGTTACACAAAGTAAACTTTCGATAAATTATGTCAAAAATCCCATTTGCAGCTGCATTAACCCAAACACTGAGGAGGAGAAACCATTTTTCTATTGTCAGCTGAAACTGAGAGGAATTATAGAAATAAAAGAAAAAATAAATTTCGTTTGTACACACGTGCTATGTTTTTGGTGCCAAATAACGTAATACTTTCAAATTAAAATTTTTTTACAAACACAAAAGTTATATGTGAGTTATTTTAAATGTCTTTGCATCTCCTCCAACTGGCAGGAGCCTTCTTCCAATATTCGAAAATGTGCAAGGAGCGGGACAGCGAGAGATCCCTCACAAATATTTATATTTGTATTATTTTGACTATTAGTTTAAGGAACAAGTTTTTTTTTCATATTTGCTTTTCGTTTTTGCTTTTGTATTTGTGTGTGTTTTAAAACTATAAAAATTACATATTCTTCGTTTGTGGGAAAAAACACATTCCATATTTACTTCATAGAAAATAATAATGTGTGGAAAGATTTAACTAAACATTATTTCCTATCGCTAAACCATGGTACTATGCAATTAATATGATATTGTGTTTTATGTTATGAATAAGGGTTTTTTTCGCAGCCTGCTTGGTCCACCAAGTCTTTCAAACTGGTCATATAAATCTGCCCGCATTCCGGCAATATAGCACATTTAAGTTCTGTACGTACCGAACGTAAGCGTGGAATGCTGCTTGCATTCTGCCAATATCTTGCCGGAAAGTATTCCCCAGATGTCCTCAATCAGGTCGAGGTCGAGAGTCATGGCTAGCCGCTCCAATAACGATATATTGTGTGATTGGAAACAATCCTTTATAAGCCGTGCGACCTAAACGGAAGCGTCTTTTTAACTTCCCTTGTGCTCCAAATGCAGCCCATATGATAAGAAATCCACCATCATGGTTGTGCACATTATTTAAGGATATCGGACATCCCTCCAGTATTCATGGTGACCGTCAGGTCCATTGAAATGAGTTTTCCTTTCATCACTAAACGTAATATTTTCTCCTCCCAATTCCTCCCAAAATTTGTATTTTTCGGCTAACGCAAGACGGGCATTTCTACGACTGCGTTAGCGTCTACGTTGTCGTGTTTGTCCGCCTCTTAGTATTCGTTAGTTTCCAAACTCGTCAAACTCGTTACATTACGTTCAAATGCGGAAAATGTGCTCGTACTCTATTTCGGAAATCCAAATTAGTAATAAGACAAATAGAGCAACTTAGGGAAACAACCGAAAATGTCAATAGCAAACGAGGAAAAGCAGATTTTTATTTTCTTTTTTCGTTGAGACTAATATTTGCCTGTTACTGTTGTTGATTTTTATGGCAGATACTCTCCACGTCAAAGTGAATTTCGAATTCTCATCTACTTTCCTACTGCTCTGTATTTACAAAGTCAGACCATACGTCCATGAGCACTTTACAAAGCACCATTAAAACTTTTTGCAAATTTTGTACCAACTTTTGTCTAAATAATTAACGAGAATGATTGCAAACACATATACTAATGCAATATTCACTCTACAAAAAGCCATTAATATCAACCACTTTTGAGATATTAGCAGGGTGAATAAGTTCTCGTTGTTTTCCCAGGAAAAACAATAACGAATATTACTTCACTGTCACTGAAAATTTCTTGCAGCAGCATGAATTACCCCATGGAAATGTACACAACAAGTTTCTTTTTGAGCATTGAACAAATGACGAACGCACGAAACGGTAATTTTCCTGTTTAATTCAAAAAACAGCGCTAAAACGTGATGCGTAGTTAATAATGCCTGCGCAACGATTTCCGAAGAAAAATTAACTACGATGCCGACTAATGAAACCGTTACAATTGATGATCAAAGTGAAGACCTCTGCTGCTTCCGTCTGCGAAATTAGCTGCATTTGGTGTATTAAGAGATACGCCAAGCGAAAGACATCATTGCTAGGCGACGCTACTGACAATACTTATTATGGCATCAAGGTTTTCAGCATGATAGGTTCCCGACCGACATGCAACAATTTTCCCAAAAAAAACGCTAGCAACACGGACACGAAAGCAAGCGAGTATTCATTTCTACTTTTGATTGACATTAGTTTCAATGGATGAGCTGTCTGCCCCTTCTTGTTATATAAGAATAACCAAAATACATGTTCTCTAGTTATTGTCCCCGTACCAAAATCACGCCCAACGGCGCAAGCAAAATATCCGCGCCATTTTTGTATAGTAAATTTTGCGAAAAATTCGACGGAAGCTTACTTGAGCTTCCAGTACACATACGAAAATTATGATGCAGTTTGTTGACCTTAGGCGTGTTGCGTGGTGCATCAAAAGTGCTTGCCGCTGAGTCTTGAAATGTTCTTGAGATGTGCTTATAGTCAGTTTCAGTTCAAAATATCAGGACCTTTCCGGATAGTTAATAAAATATGGTACAGAACAAATCACAGCAACAATCATTCTATCTGGAGATTGCGCAGGCAGTACAATGAAAACTACAACATGATTGACTTTGGCGTGAATGCTTCTTATAAAATCCAAAATAATTCAAAGCTTGAATACTATGCAGCGTTACGTTTTACCTTCTAAGTGATCAGCTGAATCGGCCGATAACGAGAGCCCATTGCGGGTCGCGCTCTTTATCTCAGAATGTTCTCGGCCGGGTGGGTGGGATACGTTAGGCCCTGGCCGATAATGAAAACATTATCATGAACGTGCGAAGCTTGAATACTATGCAGCGTTACGTTTTACCTTCTAAGTGATCAGCTGAATCGGCCGATAACGAGAGCCCATTGCGGGTCGCGCTCTTTATCTCAGAATGTTCTCGGCCGGGTGGGTGGGATACGTTAGGCCCTGGCCGATAATGAAAACATTATCATGAACGTGCGCCTGCTTTCAACCTTGAACTGTAACCAGCAAGCAATTTTCGCCATTTTATTTGTCTTTTATAGACGTAGGCTCTACAGCCACGAAGAGTTGAGAAGCAATAGCTGGAACAGAACTGCTATATACATTTATAAGATCTTTTTTGATCCTAGAATGCGTTTCTATTTACATATGCACTCAATTATAAGTAAGCTCGTATTTCTCAAGAGGTAGTCTCGAGAATTCACCGACTTTTATGTAATAAAAGTTCAATTTGGTGCGTTTGTTAGCCCAATTTTGTAATAGGCGTCAATGGCGTGGCCTGTGAATGTACTATTGACTAATAGAATCTATCCAATAACATTTTCGTATATCCGCCTTACAAGGACAAGGGTGGAGACCCAACTATACTTTGCCTCCATATTTTAATCGTCTAAAATTGATTAATCTTCCAAACCGTTACCAAGCAGACACTTGCACTTGGAGTCGCCTTTATGATTAAATTAATTAATGGTATAACCTCGTCGTCTGCTTTACTTAGTGAAATTAATTTTAAAATCCCACAGTGACTTTCGAGGCACTATATCCGAATTGACTCACAGTTCTATCGCTTTTACTATGAACTCTTTAACCTCTTGCCCTCGCTTTGGTTGTGAAAAACCCAATGGTTATTATCATTTAATCTTCTTTTCTGATTCGTTTAGCCGAATTAAAATGTTAATAATGCACTCATCATAATATGAGTTACACTGCTTTGCCTAACGTGATTATAGAAACATGTATTTTATGAGTGCAGAATATAAATGACTTTAGGCTTGCTGCTGTCATTACTAATTTAAACTTAAACTACAAAATAAGCAATTTAAGCTTCTTTGTACATTGTTAATGGCTGCCTTACATAAATAAATAAATGAATACATTATGAGTATTACATATTCAAGGACATATGTGCTATACTCAACTCTTTTTAATTCCCTAACTGTCGTCAGGGCATTTGTGAACCTCCTATTAATTAAGGAGGAAGACAATTGAGAGCATGGCTGTCAAATTTTTACCTTGTCTATGTACATTTTTGCTCTTGGAGATGCAAGCGACAGACAGGTGGCCGTTAATTTCGTTGTGTCAGAAAACCTACACTTGTTGAAATTTCTAACAGCCTTACCCTGAGCACAATCGCTGATTGGTCGTTAACCACACGTTCTCGTCAAGCAACGGTAAAACCGGTCTTATTATCTTCTCATGCTTTTTTAACATGCCGTCGTTTAAACATAAACGTGGAAACGTACAAAAGACATGCCATATTTGTGCTCTACCCTTCAGCCGGTCATTCAGCATCGTTATTATAACATAGCTGTATAGTGTAAGAGAATGAAGAGAAAATTTTCAAATATTTACGGCAAATGTAAAAGAAATGTGCATAGAAAATGGAAGAAAATGTAAAATACAATTTGACTTTTTTTGAATTTCAATGGGTAAAAGAGGCGCACACAGGCCTAAAACTCTAGAATAGAAATAAGAAAAATAAAATCTTCTTCTCCTGCAATTGAGAAAATCAAGAACAGATGATTCACTACGTTGAGTAAAAAGAACTCAAAGAGATTAGAATTATTTTATTAAAATACCTTAAACTCGTTTAATTTTTTAACGTTACTTTCTTTATACCCATCACCCATCACTGAAGGATGAAGGAGTAGATTCATTTTGTGAGGCCATTTGCAACGCCTAGAGCAAAGGTTCAGAGACCGCACATAGTATATCTAATTTTTATCAACATTAAATTCGGAACCGCTTTAAACAAGTCCGGCGGTCGGTCTGTCTGTCTGTCTGCATGAGGTCTGTTGTACGTATTCTCCCTCTCTTCACCCTTCAAAAATAAAGCTATCGACTTCAAATTTAGTAGAAACATTGGAAGCTCTTACGCGCACGCTGGTATTGAAAATATGCGGAATCGGCCCATCGAATTCCACGCCGACAGTACCACGTAAATCCAGGTTATATCGGTTTTTCAAAAGGAATGTAAAATAAACTACGCCAGATAAATTTACAAAAATATAAACGTATATTCTGTGTGGGTAATACTGTAGTATTTCTACAAAAATGGAAAAAAACGACCACGCCCACTCCATTTTGTAGTGTGTCATATTTTAATTTTTTTTTTCAATAGCCTTATAATGCGCAAAAGAAAATTTAAGCAAGCCCATAAAGTGTGTAGATTCTGGAATTCGGAATGCACCTAAAGACGTCCGTTTGCCCATCTGCCCAACTGTGTGTAGTATCTATGGTAAATCTTCTCCGGTTTGCAAAATTGAAGATATCGTCTAAAAACTTTCAAAAAGATTTCGAAATGACCCAAACTTTCCAAAGAACACACCCGTGCTACGAAAGCTGTAAACACCTTTTGCTTTCAGTGTTTTCTACATATTATTCAGAAAGTACAATCAATACCCATGCAGCCATATATTTCTACTTTTATTCTGAAAGTAGAAAAAAGCAATCGCGTCCACCAAACATCACAGAGTATGAAAATTTACTTCGTTTTTTGGATCACGGTGATGAGTGTAAAAAGTTCGGTCGCGAGCGAAAATAATTCTCTTTTTTCCTTAATATAAGGGCAACACTGTTTTAGCCCAAAATTGATATTGAAAAGTCACTTGTTGTCATTTTCACATCGGAATACGAAATTTACCGCAAAGTGACAGAAACGATGACAAGCAAACATCAACACAACTTGTATGACCGTTTTAACGATGACAATGGCAGAATAAGGCTGTAGATGATTAAAAAGCGCTTTCATGTCTCTAATGCTAAATATATGACATAAGCAAAGAAAATATTATAATATTTATATAAAATACATTCAAAGTTCTATATCTTTCACTTCTTTTAGATTTTATACATTTTTTATTAACTTGAAATCCTTCCAGACAATCGCAAATAACATCATAATTTTGCTACCGATATAGCTTCTGTTGAAAGCGTGACAAATTTAAAATTTGACGCGTTTACCTATGTTGCTGTTCATTGACACACATTTGAATTTAATAATTTTTTATCTTGTTTCAGAAATGATTAAAAAGTTAGATAATTACGTATAAAAATGTGAGATAAACGCTTGCTATTCTATACTACTCGTGCAATGTGAAGACAAAGATTATTTCCGTAAACATCGAACTGGTTTATAACTTCGCCAATTGAGAAATTATATAAAATTTTGCAATTCGTTTATAAATTGATTGCGCGGAGCGTCTTTCGGACAACAAAACTAAACACTGTTAGTCAAAAAGCCAACGTTGCGTAACGTGATTTATATCACTCAAAGCTGATCGCGATGTGAACACATAGCAGCCACAATTACTCCTTGCAAGATATCGAGAAATTTGGACCAGGGTGCGGGGTACATAAGCATATGCACAACTTGATGAAAATAAATCGAATGCTTAAAGAGATCTTTATTTGCTTTTTAGCTCAGTTAATAGATGGTTACTACCTCCGCTGCAGATTTAGCCTAAATTAAGCGCACTTTCACTTCTGTTTAAATTTTTGTTTCTTTTTTCCAATATACAGGAGCCCAATGAAGTCTACGTACAGTGCGAAAAATTAAGGTTTCTCTGCATTTGTGGTTTGTGGGTCAACAAAAAATATTTCCTAAAAAGCAAAAACTTATATTAAATAAATATTCAAAAAAATTTTTTTTGACTTAAAATAAAGACAAAAGAATGAAAATAAACAAAAAATTTACTGCAATCTCAAAAAAATATCACAAAAAAGAGTACATGCAGTTTATATTCCAAGTATCTACTATTTTTGGATAAAATTACAAACCAATATATTGTTGGACCACCTTTAGCATCTTGGAATTTTGTTCCATTCCCCAGATGAAGCTTTCTACGGGTCTTCCATGTTGGAAATTTTATTTTTTCGAATCCGCTTATATCTAATTCATGCCATATTTTTTCAATTGCATCCAAATTCAACGATTGAGGAGGAGAATGTAATTGTTTGGGGACGTTGTAAAGTAGCTACTCTTTCGCAATGGGAGATGTATATTTCGGACCGTTATCCTGCTGGAAAATTCATTTGCCCGAAAGATCCATTTTAGTTGTGGAAGACTTAAAATTTGCTTTCAAAAGACTGATGAACTGAAGAACATGGCGAACCATTTTAGTATCAATAATTACCAGGTTTCCTACTCCAGCCAAACCATGACATGTGCTCCAAATTTTGGATTGCCATCGCTGTAGTGACACTCGTCATTGAAAATAAAATTTTTCCAAAAATTTATATCATCATTTTTCTGCAGTTGTGCTTAAAAACTTACAACATTTTCGCGTATGAATGTTCTTTTTCTCGGAATGCGGCTATGAAATCCCTTGACTCTAAAAGCATTCCCAACGGTCTCGGCGTGAACACTAATTTGCTCATATATTTCTAGGCCTTTATTTTTTAAGAAATCTACTTTAGGATCCCCAATCCATTAACGTTATTGTACTGTATGTAGACTTTGTTGGGATACTGTAAAGATATTATGCTAAAAAATTCATTCATCAAATTAAAGACAAATTAAATTTTCCGGTCAAAAATATTGCCAATACATTTTTGACATTGAAGTAAAGCTGAAGTTTATGTTCATTTGTTTCATCTTTTCTTTTGTTTATTGCCTCGTTACTCTTCATTCATTTTTATTTCAATCAACACTAGGAGATGAGCATGTATTAAAATTATTATTTAATTCGCAATACTTATATGCAAGACAAAAGTTTTTAAGCTGTGAGATTTACTTTTTGATTAGCAAGAAATTTTATATCGGCTTAAGGCCTAAATATAAGCAAATTCACCCAAGTTGTGCAGTTGATATTCAAGATATGCATACGAGTTCGTTTATTGGTTGCATATGATATCTTTTTTTATAATAGAGTTTCACTATTAAAATTTAAGCCACGTAGTCACTAAATATACCTAGAAGATTAAACATTAGCATAGAGAAAATTATGCGCCTATCCATTACCAGCAAAGCTATTAATCGCGCAATACTGTAGTACGGACAGCTTATGAGGACGTCTCTATTTAAGGTAGAACCTAAGAGAAGATCTAAAGCCCGAATACCGTTTAAACCATAGTTATCCGATAAAAGTCTATATCGATTGAGTATTATCTGATTTCGCCATTGGATACTTCCTGGAATTTACTCGCATTTATTGCTAAAATTCCAGTAAAGCGAACTTAATTATATTCGATCTCCAAATTTAAATACTCAATGACTAAGGGCCCCAAGTATGACAACCTGCAAATAGAAATCGGAAACTAAGTTTCGTAGCATTCCCGACCAACGTGACATTCTAAAGCGATATAGATCTGTCCATATACTCACCATCACTTATTTTGGGACTTTTCCCTTATTCTGAATTTATCCAAGTCGCAATAATTGAATTATTATCATTATAAGTAATGCGACTGGAATAGCTTCCCGACACTTAGTGTTGCTTTTTGACTGCTATTGTTCGCTAAATTAGAAACTACAGCATATACTATAAACCAGTGAAGGAGTTTTGAAAGATTTGCCGATGTTCGCCGGTTTGACATTCGGTTTAAAAATCATAAAAACTGCCGTAGGAAACTAAATCAGCGGGCATACCAGCGAAATTTGGCACTCACCTAGTTATACCGTACACCACTTACTAGGTATGTAAATTTGTGTAGACGTATGTAACACGCGGAAGCGCTTAAGATAGGGTCGCCTTTTCTAATACCAATCGATTCAGAAAATGCTTCTGATTCCAAACCTGTCTGTCCGTTTGATGTCCACCCATCTAAATTCGTGATCAATCTACATGTCACAATTTTTCGACTTTTTTTTCATAAAATTTGGTACATCGACTTGCTTTAACCCAAGGACGAACGCTGTTGAAAATGATTTGGATCGGTCCAATTTTTCGTGCACTCATCACATAATGACCACTTTAGAAAAGTCGTTACATGGGAAAAAATTGTAATTTTCAATATTTCCCGACAAAACTCGTTGTGTAATAACATTCGGACATTCTAAATTGGTATAAAGTATTTCATTCAGCTGGAACAATTTTTTGAACCGTCTCTCATATAGTCGTTCCTACGCAAAAATTAATCCTTTTATAGCAGAAAGATGTAGTTTTTAATATTTCAAGATGAAAATCAGTTCACAATAGGAAATTGATATAGAAATCAACCTTACCGAATTTGGACAGTGTGGATCAAATTTTACGATATCACCGTATATAAGGATTCCTTCAATATGCGGGCTTTCAGGAAAAGTATGCCTTGGCATGAAAATTATGTGTAAATTTTAGTGAATTATCAAAACGAGTGAATAATATATTAGCCGAAGTAGGGTAGGGTATCTAATAGCCGGCCTTGCTCCACGATAACGCCGTTACTTATTTTACATGTGTGTCATATATGCGAGATTGAAAACCAATATAAATTCTTTATGATCTGTCCATCTATCAGCTCTTAACATTCTTATAAGTCAAGACAACTTAAAATTACCTTACACTGTAACTGAAATGCCACAAGTTCAACTTGACAATGGATCTGATAGATTTAGATATGCCCTTCCTAGTTCAAGTGTGCAAACAACGAAACGTCTGTTTATGAATAACGAATTGAAACCAATAGCATCTGTTCCTAACGATGTCATGCGGCATTATCATAAATTAATGGGAGTAAAACAATTTTTTACATTTGCTTCAATTGCGAATATTTTAAATTCGTTTCGTGCTTCTTTGCGAAAATTTTTTTATCATTGCTATTATATGCATTTTATTACAAACTGATCGATAGTGTTCTTGATGTTTAAACGACAAAAAAAAGCCGGAAAAATTAATTGTTAAGCAAGAGTTTTAAACAATTAACAAAAACAAAAAATAAAAAACCACATATGTATTTTTATAGCTTAGCAATTTACAAAAGTGAAAAGAAAAAACAAAAATGAAACGTAAATGATTTAAACCGAAACAATACATTACGCATACAAAGTAAAAATAATTGAAGACCACTCAGCTTGTATCAACGGTTCGCTCATTGTGCAAACTAAATGACAGCAAACAGACACGGACCTAACAATGCTCCCACAACTTGGAAACAAGTTTCGCAAATACACGTAAAATTTTTACACATATATATATATATACATATATATATATAGCAATATGCATGGACTCATCATAAACTGAACTGAACTCTGAATATAACATTTAATTACTTTGTTGCATGGTTGTGAATATATCCCAGAATTTGTTGTTTTGTGCCGTATTATATTGTATTGTATTGTGTTGTGTTCATAAAATGATAATCCTTTAATGCGGCTATGTGGTGTATGTAGCACAACTTTTTTGGTTTGGTCTGTAAACTTGCAAAATATCATATTTTTGGTTAAAAGAAATTCCAAATGTATACAATACAAGTAAGAACACTAAAAAGGGGGCAAGGCCCACCATTAAATACACTACACAACTTTGCTTGCAATTACTTTTCAAAATAAGATGTTATGTGGAACATGATCTAAAAAGCGATTCGATCTGAAACATTTTCAACAGCATTCTTGCTTGAGGTAAGACATGCCAGTGTAGCAAATTTCATCAAAATATCTCAACTATTTGCGCCTTGCAGTTCGAACGTAAAAACACAAGACGGACAGACGGACAGACAAGTTTATATGTATTAAGAAAGTGATCCTGATATGATCGATACAATCGATACGAGGTGGGCCTATCTCAAGGCTTTCTGAGGGTTGCACACACGTCTATAAACTTAATACACCCTTGCACCGTAAGTGGTTTAAGGTACAAAAAAGAACTTTATTTGCGAATGATTGAATGGATGAATGCACGAACGGAATGTTTGCGTATGCTTCGCTCTTATAATGTACTGGACAGCTGAACGTCAATGTCAAGGTGTATGCCGTGTTCGAAACTTGTGTTGATTTCACATATAATGTATTTTTTCGTTTCGATCAACGGTCTTCAAGTTTGAGTGCGAAATAATTTCATTTCTCAATTCTATGGGCCACAAATGAAATTCTATGGAATTGTTCGGCTAAAAATTATACATTTTATCAATAAAAAGATGAATATTGAAAGTATGTACCGACAAATCAGCATATCATGACATTGATTTATTAATCTTTCACGACTTTTTCGTATGTAATGCATTTCGAATGCCCTTGCCATTAGAGACTTAAGGAAAGTTTTTAAAATGCAATTACTTGAAATTAAATTGAACGTCCATGTGTCTCTATTTGAGATGATCTTTTAAAATTCATTTAAATAAATATTTAATTTTTTTTTTTATGTATACGTAACTTATTGGCATTTCTCATGCAACGACAATTTCCTTTAAATTTGTGTTTATTCATTCGGTCACATTTCCTTAGTTTGGCAAATAGGGAATTTTGCCAAGAAGAAGGCAAAAAGTAAAATTAATTAAATATTAGATGAAAGGCCACAGACAATCTCTGCTTACATTCACATGTGTGTCCATGTTCAGCCGCTGAGAAGACAACTTACTGACACCTGAATGGTTAGGCTTGATTTCATTTTTGCCTAACAATCGCAAACAATTTGTGATGAACATAAACGAAAATATGAAAAACAAACAAAATAAAATTGTTAAAGGACATGGCCCTAAACAAGACTATAAAAACGAATATGCTGTGACCGTGCAGGATGAAAAAAAAATAAAAGAAAAAATCATATCCGCTTTACAACGAAGCTAAGATACCCATCACCTCAAGTAAATATATAACAATCGTAAAGTTTCATGTTAAGTTCCTTTACGTCCGCACCTCGATTTCAATTTTTTTTGCAAAGAACTTTCAGATGGCTTCCCTAAATATTTTTTACAACTTTTAGGCTAGTATTTGCTACAGCATATAAATTAATGATATTGTGAAATTTTCACTCCGAAATTCCTTTAATTTGATTAGTTTTTGTGCTCGTCTTCATAGGTGAAACTCACTCGTTCATCTTTAAATACAAATTACGAGTTTATTTGTTAGTTACAAGTTTCTAATTTAATTTAAGTGAACATGAGAGGCTCGAAAACCTATAGGATGGAAGGACGTACTTAGATAAGTTTCCTTGAAATCTTATAATAATCAAAAATGTCTATGCTCTATATGCGTACTTGTGCTTATTGCAAACCGAACGAAAATATCATCTTACCCTATCCATCCTTTTGCGAAAGGAGAGAAAGAGAAAGAGAGCGAGAGAGAGAGAGCAATTCCCCGTGGTCTTAAAAGGCAAGATGTAGGTATTATATTATTATAATTTAAGTGGCACTTAATGCTGTCAGCAGTTTAATAAACTCGTAACATTAACTAATAGACATGAATGCATAGGCAAAAATTGTATTAACATCTAACCTTACTTTGTTAGACATTTGATCAAACTTGGTCAGTCATTTAGTCAGTTAGTCATTTTTTTCATTAAATTGATGATGTGTTGAATGCTTACGGTTGCCTAGCTGTCTATTAGTATAGAGCAAATAACAACACCAGCAATAACAGCAGCAATAACGAAATCTTGCCGTTTCTATCTATATTGTGTTAATTGTGTATATGTATGTTTACGTATGCACGTTTAGACGTTTGTATGGGTTTTGTAAATAGGTATAGGTATTTGTGTCTATTGCACTATTGTTTATTGGTCCATGTCTCTGTTGAGTGCATTGATGCTTCAGTTTGCATTGTTGTTAGTTTTTCTTTATTGATTTAATCTCGAATTTCTGGGACCAGAGATGACCTTTTTTCTTCTCATTTTCACTCTACATGCATTTGCGATAACACATATACATCGTCTACTATATCACATTGCTAGTCAGTATTTAATGTTCTCGTATCCTTAATGGGTGACTTTTTATCGATGCGACTTAAAAATCAATGAAAATCAATTGAACAGGCAATAAAATCATGCAACCGTAGACAAACTTTTTTCGGAAAAAAAAGATACAATCACAAAATGATTTGTGTTCATAGTCTCGTTTGGTCTTCTTTTCTCTATCTCCCTCATTTTCACTCTTTGACCGCAATTGTAATTTTCTTAGAGTTTAACTTTTCTCGCTCGTATATGACCTCTTTACTACACTTAATAGTGGTCTTCACTCGTGCATCTCATACATTAAAGCACATTTAATAATCTACTGTGTCCATCAAATTGTCCCAATTGCCAACTATGGCTTTAAATAAAAAAAAAAAAAACAAATATTCGAATTTTTTCCTCTATCCGAACGAATTGTGTTACCGCATGCATAAGTGCTGCAATGATAGCAAATGCATTTATCACCTGCTTCTCTATTGTCTGGCTGAGAAATATTTACCAAATACTGTTTATTTAGTTTTTTCCTTTTTTTCCCTCTCTCTTTCTCTCTCACTCACAATTCATTCAGGAACAAACATTTGATTTTAATTAAAGGCATTAGACAGACAGGTGGAATGGTTAGGACAACGGATGTGGCCTTAAAATGGTTTAAAGCATTCTTAGTTTAGTGTAACCCATGAGACTTTACAAATGTTTAAGTTGCTTTTATGTCGACTATAGAAAATATGCACCTAAATCATTAAGAAGAAGAGAAGATATGTCATTTATGTTGGGTCATCTAATTACACATATTTTCAATTACATAAATTTAAGATGAAGAACGCTATACCCATGTTAATGAGAATTTCGAATTTCCATCGCTTACGAAGACCTTAAAGCCAATTCCGATATTATAGCTTTGGGAAATAATTGCAAATCGCTATATAAGTTTGCTACACTTTCTAAGCTTTAGTATACTGCAGGGATAGTTCCTAGAATTTATCCTTATGCACCACATCGCTTATGTGCGGATAACACTTTGCAGAACTTATAAGACAGACTCGCCTTTTATTTATTACATTTTTTTTTATTATAGTCATTGTACCGATCAATATTAAATCATTTTCTAAAACGATTTTGAGTCCTCTGCCTACTTCTGTAATGAAGAATTCTAAGATGTCATAGAAACTAAATCTTTTTATGGCAAAAGTCCAATTTTTTATGTGTTATTATGAACATGAGTTCGAAATAATATTTTGATATAAAAAAAAAACTGTAGTAAGTATTGATCCGTTAGGTATATCTTTTGAACACAACCTCAGCAACAAAATCTAATCTTGAACGGGTGAACGGGACGGATCTATGCATATATGAGAAGAACATCAGATCACATTTTGATCCTTTTCCTATGTAAAGGCTTCGAGATATTTAGCCGAGCCGTCTTTTAAACAGAATACGATAGTTACGCTAGTGAATCTTATACAAGTTTATACAACTTTTCCTGTTCGATCTTTGAGGTATGGGCTAGGAAGTGATCCTGGTAAAGAAAAGTTTTTTTCTTTTTCAAACGCGATGATTTCTTTTTGATCGTATTATTCAATCTTTTCAGTACCGCCTCATAGCGTGCGCGTTCTATTCTTCCTTCACTATTAAGGTAGATGTTGAAAATTATCCCATAAGCATAACAAAAAGTAGGTATAAACTCTTCCTGCGATAACTGTGTCCCGTTTTTGTCAATTTTCATGAAGCAAAACGATTCTTCAGTACAAGGAGGTAACTCCGTGGTAAGCCGGCTTTGCAAACACCCATAAATTTTTCATGGAACTCATCACGCCAAACCGTCTTTGCTTGATTGAACGCGGCACTCACTTTATGCTTTCCTGCATCCAAAATATTCAAAAAAGATCGATATGACAAATTTGCATAGCTGGCTTACTGACTCTCTTTCTTGGGTCGTTCAATATTATTTCATAAATTTTTTCCAACATTGTAATCCGAATTGGGTGACTAATTGGTGTTCATGACTTCCATCTTGGTTTAATCATTTTATCTGATCGGATAGACTCCACACAATGTTTATTGAGCCCTTCTTCAGTTTCTTTAGATATTTCCATTTTTCAAAAAGCAAAAAAAATAAAAAAAATTGGGTTTAATCGCTAAATGTTTACTTTCAAGAGATGTCAAAGGAGCTATAACTTAGCGAATGTCAAAAAACTATGATATATAGTCGCCTCAAGTTTTATTCTTTCTCACACTAAAAGAATTTGTTTATCTGTGCTTTCCACTGTCCATAAATATCTTACTTATTATGACTACACCAAAGCATACCTACCCGCAAGTTATCCCCAATATTCGTAACCAAATTCGCTCAAATTTAATTTTACTCGACTCGTTAAGTCAGAGTTTCATATCAAAATATTATAAAACCTACAGAACGTAAATCGGATTGTGTGACCTGCGCGTTTATTAAAATACATTTTTTCTGTTATCTGATTTAAGTAAATCAAGTAATTTACAAACCGAATGTAATTACTGTTGTTGGCCTTTCTCGCATCTTAAGTTCCAAACGATACTTTAAGCACGAAAAAGTAGAGCTTATACTGTTATGCTCTTTGTCAGCGGAATTTCTTTGTTTGCAGATCATCTAACCATAAAAGAAAATTTAAATAATTCAGTGCGTTCACTAACGAAGAAGAAGAAAAAAATCACAGAACATTTATAATTGGATGGCAAGAAAGTAATTTCGATGTTTTCTTTTTTCTTTATCTATTCTTTTTAGTCAAAAGATTATTTTTAAATAATTGAAACAAGTTTTTTAAGGCCCTTTAATAACATTTCTAGCCACTTCATGGCATGGCATGAAAGACTGGACTAATAGGTCCGCACTCACAGGATTTATTAACAGGAAACTGTATTAGTCTCACTTTCAAGTGAATATAATTAACCCTTTTACGACGGCACACTGGCGTCATAATTTTCCGCCCATCGCGACAATGCAAGTGAAAGAAAATTCTTCGCTAAAGGATGGTTCTAATGTACTACTGCACGTTTTGTTCGCTACAAGGACCTCTTTCACCATTTTGGGGCTCAGGGAACATTCAGGCAACATTGTGAGCAACGCCTTTCCTAATGGTCTTGATTTTCGCTATTATCGGCATTGAATAATTGTCCGACGTCTTGGAACTCTGCTAGCATTCAAGCAGCATTGTGAGCAACGATCTCGCTTATGGTCTTAATTTTTGCATTGAATAATTGTCCGGAACTGTCTTGGAACTCTACGAGCATTGTGAGCAACGCCTTTCCTAATGGTCTTGATTTTCGCTATTATCGGCCTTGAATAATTGTCCGACATCTTGGAACTCTGCGAGCATTCAAGCAGCATTGTGAGCAACGCCTTTCCTTATAATCTTGGTTTTGCTATTCTCCGCATCGAATAGTTGGTCCGAGAATTTGTTTTCAATTTTTGAGTGAAAAATCGACCTCAACGAACTCAATGTTTTATTACGTAATAAGGAACAAAAAGTTTTCATGCCATTTTGGTAGCCTCAATAAAAGACGATAAAAGAAGAAAGTCGTTCAAAACGACTGATTTTCTGCCCGAAAATACCTTCTTGCCAACAGTTAGTTACAATTAGTAATCTACGCTTGTTCGTACAATAGTTTATTAACTAAAAAATTTCACATTTCCATGTTGAAAATATGATTTAATGCTGAGTTTGTTGAAGATTTGAAAAGAAAAGGAGTTATTAACATAAATTTTAGTTAACTGCTTAACAAAATAAAAATGTAGGAAAATTCGTGAAAGAGAAAAGAAAACGTTTTTATGAATTCATTCATTGCTTTGTTCGTTCCGTCTCTGTTGACTATTATATCAAATAAGTTGACCTAGTTTTTGATTCTGCAGTTAGAAGCAACATAAATAAAGAGTATAATGTCCTAAAGTTGACTGATATTGCAGTTACACATCAATCTACTAGAAGCAAAATAAAACTAACAAAACTGTAAATAATTATAAAATTAGGTCAAACACACTTATATACATCTGTATACATATATGCACCTACGCTTATATACTTAAAGCACTTATGAATTATTAAAGTCGATCTGTAAATTTGTAATTATAGAGCAAGAGTACCTGTGTAAAATGTTTATTTATCAAAATCCAGTTAACATTTGAAGTAAACAACTAACCAACTAATCAACCAACCGAGAAATAAAAACAAAGATGTGGTACCTCCGCCGTAGATCAAATTGTTAATATATTAAATAAATTTACGAAAAAGGGCTGCTGTGTGTGCTTTGTGGTTGTGGCTGCTTGATGATGATGTATTTTTGATTGACTATATTTATTCACTTGTTTGTTGGAAGTCTTAGCATGTGCCAGGGCAGACGTTATTCATTCATAGCGCTGTAACTAAAGAACAGATGTCTCAGAGGACAGACCGTCCAACAAGCAGATAGTAACCCAAAGACGACCGAGTTAATGATGCTCAATTGAGTGAAATGTCAGTCAACATATACAGAACAAGAAAAATACACAACAGCCTTTTATAAAGAGAATATCAAAAAGCAAAGAAACTCTTCTTTTTAATGTTTCTCTGTCAAAACAAAAACAAACAACAAAACGAACGAAATGACGAATGACTGCATTGTGTTGTGACACTTGTTATTAACATTTTGTTCACTCATGTTTGCCTTTTTTTCTCTTGTTTTTTTTTTGTTTTTTTTAATTTTGAAAAATCCAATGAAAACAAAAAAGAAAAACGAAATCATTTATACATTTTTTTTTTGTTTTTTTTTTTGGTTTTAGAGAATATCAATCAATTTCTTCTTCCAGCTCTCATTTACTTTAACCATGTAAACGACGGCTGAGAAAATGGAAAACTGTCATCATCAGATCAAGCATATAAAAGAAGACATTCTCTGTGATTTGACGAAAGGGATGAATGTAATAAATGACGGTTTTAATCAAAACATTCAATAACACTTGCGACCTTAAGTACGGCTTGACACTTGTCAAAAGAATAAAGGGTTTTGTTTGCTAGCGCGTGCCCATTAAGCGCCATCAAGTCATTAAAGAGGAGGAAAATTTTGCATTGTGACCAATATGAACAAAACAAGAAGAAAGGAAGAAAGAACGGAAAACTTATGGTTTCGGTTTCACTGAATTCTTTTTTTATACTTATTAGTAACTGACACCAAGAAGAAGAAAACTCTTAATTATAATAATTATGTCTCACACATAAATTCATGACAGTATGATCTTTGTCATCTGGTAAGGTGCTAAAGCGACACCTTTTTGGATAGAAGTAAACGAGCGTATGTCATTATCTATTGAAGATATTGGAATCAATTGCGAAACAGATGTTAGTAAAAGTGTTGGCGAAACGTACAAGAAATCCATTTGTTTGAATAAATCGAATAGCGACTACCACGTCTGTGATCGCGCATTGAAGTCTCAATGCGGAGTTTACTTTGTTCGTAGTTATATTGAATGTTCAGTCAGAAAAGGCATAAAGCTTATCGATTAGGCTTTGGCCGCTTCCCTGACTCCTTCCTTTTCGTCGCCACTTTCCGGCCATCAGCGTACTGCACGAATAGGACACATATTCTGTGTGATTGGTCATATAATAAAAGACAACATCCGCACGATGTTGAGCACTTTATGTGAATTCGTATACTCTACAACCCATCAACTAATAATTCCAAGGGTTGAAATGCGCATATCGTTTCTAACAACTTTCCAACCGTGCCTCTCAACATTTCATATCATTTCGATAATTTGTTTATGAGTTATCGAGGGCTTAGTGACATTGATTTTGTTATTTTCAAAACAAGGACAAGATACAAATTTCATAATTAAACATTGGTTTTTGGTGGCTGTGGCTGCAGCGAGAAAAGGTGCCTGCAGGGCAATACGAACGGCAGTACTCATCAATTTTTCATCTACTTGCAAACCTAAAAATTATATTCTTTTTCTTTTGAACAAATAACAAGTAAATTAGGTGTCACAAATAATACCCGTATCACAATCTAAGTTGTGATCCACGTACAAGAATAAAAGCACAGGCTGACGAAAGTATGAGGATGGAAAATAATAGAATACCATTTGGTTAACGGTTAATTACATTATTGTGTCTTCTTGGTAAACATTTAAACGGTCCAGCACTTGCAGACGTTTGCAAATTCGATGGTAAAGCTTTCCACAGCTTGATAGCGTAAGCAAAAACGTGTCTTTCAGACAATAGGCTGCACTGCCTCATTTATATAATTTCCATGACTCCATTGCTCGCCGCGGATCTTAGATTGTTGGATTGAATGATGGAGTTTGATGATGTTTCCTGTTTTTGAGGTTCTTGTGAAATCCTTTTCTGAAAAAGGGGTTAAAGTGTTGGAAAAACGTGATACAATCGCCAAGAATTTTACAAAAAGAAAAGAAACCCCAGCATAAACTCTCGAAGAACTTGCAACCAACTTAGCAGTTGACGAGGAAAATATTTTTAGATTTTTACATGCGGTTTTTCCCAGTAACTGCCTTTTTCAAGTGAAAAGATGAGCAAAATGCATGGAAACACCTAATAATTTGCGAATGCCTCGCAGCATTGTGCTTCTTTCAATAAAGAATTGCTTTTGCCATAAGTGATAATTTTAATGCATACGCACTCACTAAAGTTGACCACATGATCGCTACAGATTTGCGATTTAAAAGTTATGGCACTGCCTTTACCCTATGCATGCCATTAACAACTTTATGGCTATAGTACGTATTTTCTTCCATTTTTCCAAGTCTATGCAGGCTTCTTTACAAGTATAGAAATAATATCCCTAAGGTCTCCACCTCACAACAGTCCTTAAGTATTCTCTTGACAGATTTAAAGGAAACTGAATGCGTCTATTATGCACTGTCTACTTAGCAGAGAAGAAAAAATTTAATTTTCTTTTTTTTTTTTACATTTCTGACAAGTTCCCTAAGGCCACTATTGTGATATGTAAATTAACGCAGTCAAGAAAACTGTTAAATCTTGTCTAATTATTAGTGTTATTATCATTTCATAACTATAATGTTAATGTATACATATATACGTAGTACTCAATGAAAAAACAAAGCTTGGTTGCGTATTAAATTAGAGAAATGAAAAAGACAAAGAAGTTCAAAGGCTTATTATTATTATCATTATTTAATTTGAAAATTATACAATCGTGGATATTTGCATATCATAATTAGAGAATATGATTAATAATGAAAGTTGTACGTAGATGGTCGTGTTTTTAATACAGCTACGTAGCTACACGTGATTGACGGAGCATGGAGAAATAATATGATTCTATAAAGCAGAAGAAAGACAAGATCAATGAAGCCTTTTATCATGAAGGCTTAATACTGAACTGGGAGAGCGTTTGTTAAATTGTGATATGTGGTATGTGGCAATGCGCACAAGTCGATTATTGCTGGAGTAGTCCATAATTGTCCATAATTGAACACATAGGTCACTCTCAAGCACGTTGTGCTCAAATACAGTGTATTTAAGCAGGGAATCATTAAGCCCAGTATCGAATGCATTTCATGTTCAGTGCGAATCAACACGTTGATGTTAGGAATATGAATCGTAGGAATTATTGGCTCCCGAATTATTATACAAACTTTGAAAATTTATTTTCTATCATTTAGTGCTAAAACATTATCACTTACTGAAACGAGAAACTACATTATATAAGATCTTAAAAATCGAACTGACCTAAGCTCATTGTATGAAGATTTAACGTAATTTTTTTTTTATTCGTGAGTTCGTGGGTTCAAGTCTCAATAAAGCTAATGGTAGTGGTGTAGTCTTAGAATTTATTCTTCTGACCAAATTAATAATGATAATTAACTAATTTGGCTGAGCTTGTCGTGGCCAGCTTCTACACAAGAAAAAGTTATTGCAATACTTTATATTCTAATAAAAGCAATTTACGCTTTAATAGAAAGAAATACATAAGAAAATTATATTTGATTGCGGCCGAACATCTTGGAAACGTGTAGGTGACATCTCCATTTTTGAGAAACGGGCGAAGGTTTACACACGTAAGACAATACTTTGGTTTCTGTCATTGACACTGCGGTAAATCATTCAACTGTTGTTTCTAACTGTGAAGAAATGGTTCGCGTTGAGATAATGCCTTGAGTAAATAAAAACCTTCAAGCACTTGTATTATATAAATAAAAATTATTAAAAGAAAAAAAAAGTTGAAACCAGTTTTTTGAGAGCAAGCTAAAAATGTGAAATAGAAATAGCAAAACTGCAAGTAGGGAATATAGAGACAGCTTTTATAATCACAGTTTGCGTAATGCTGGAAGTGATTTTAAATAATGGATTGGCTATGTATCAACAGTACTTTGGATCGATGAGAGAGCAATGAGATAGATCGTAACGAGTCCCAAGCATTTAGAATAAATTCAGACCAAACAAAAGCGGATTGTTCCAACAGCTACTTTATAATTTCTGAGTAAAGCTCTACAGATAAATTCAATTCGTTAAGAACTATTTTGCAGTATTAATCTTGCCAGTATTAGTATAAATGATATATCAGACGTGGTTCGTTCCTGAACCAAAGGAAATTAATGCTTGCAATGTGGAAAAATATCATCCAATCGCAATCCTTTCGCCCACAGATAATATTTTTGACAGGTTTATACATGTGTCAGCATGGAAGTATATAAATTATGATATGGGTCTCAGTTTGTTTTTATAAAGGTATTTAGCGCCGAGGACGCAATCTCAAATGTAATCAGATATATTTGTAACGGCTTAGATGAAGGCTTTAATGATAATTTAAAGGCTTTCGTATCGATTACATTGGTGGTACAAAATGTAATAATTTTCCTTCTAAAATAAAGTCGATTGACAGAATATTGATATTTAAATCTTCTTATAAAGATTATTTGCATAATAAGATGGAATCGGTAATCGAAATTAATTTTTAGGGATTTTCTTTGCGCTCTTCATAATGTTATGTTGTGCATTTGTGATATGCAATTTTGTCAACTTGTCTTTAAAATGGCAATATTTATGCACAATATATTAAATAAATAAATAAATAAGAAAAGAGAAGAGAAGAGCCTTGTAAGTCGATGCATTACTTATATCAATATTGAAATTTTCTTTTTCTTGTTATTATATAAACCAGCTTATTACTAGAGAGTTGCTGTGTTTACAATATTTAATAAGAAAAAAATTTTCTAGATAATACGCAAAACAAATGTGTCGGAAGTAAAAAGAAAATGAAATTCACTTTAAAGTGGATTTGTGTACCTAAACATCATATTCTATAAGAAAAGTTCATTATACCCTACACCACCTGCGATACAGTTTGTGCGGACGTATGTAATACTCGGAAGGACTTAAGATAGGTCCACCTTTTATTATGCCGAAATTGATTCTGAATCGGTCTAAGCTTATCTGCCCGTCTACACAACTGATGTCTGTCCGTGTAATTTTCTGATCAAAGCACAGGAAGACAATAAAATCTTTGACAAATAAATTGTTTGCTAAATTCGGAACAAGTTAGTTGACGTTTCATGTATCGTCTGTCGTAAGGGCTTTCACGAAAAGTGTGCGTTTACATAGGAGTAGTGTATAATTTTTGGTGTATTATCACGAAAATGAATGAATTAAGTGGTGTAGGATATTTAATGTTCGGCCATGCCCGACTATGGCTTTGTTGCGTAATTTCTATAAGAAAACTTCGTTTATATAAAAAAATGATGATGCATTATATTGATTCCAGGTATGTTGAACAGATTCCTATCCATTACGAAAGAATAGGAATACATTGCACTAGCTATAGGCCGTTTTGGTCAACGTTAAATTCAAGAAAACTTCTATCTTTGCCGACAAGACAAGACAAGATTCTCTTATATGCCATTAACGGCGAAAAAAGCTGCTACTTACAACTCTATTTTTAATTTAGTTGGTTGTAGAGACCGAAATAATTTTTTTACAAATATTTTCATCTTTATTCAGATCGTTTGAAATTTCTATTGTTATTTATTTATTTAATTTATTTACTTGTTTACTTATTTACACATAAGTTAAATTAACAGCCGAATTCAAGTGACTCTCAGAAATAAATCTTAGTTAACTGACCATTACAAAGTATATAAAAACGATTAGAAAAAACAAGTGAAAACATTATAGTCGGGGCAAGGTCTACAATTAGATATCCTACACTTTTTTCCTTACTACAGTCATGCATTCATTTGCGCAATAATGCACCAAGTATTGTATATTGCCACAAACCTCACCTGACGTTATCCAAAGTTAGCAAGCTTCACCCACTTGTCGAAGATGTTATTATTTTGCAGCTCTTTCCACCATAAACAAACTACAATTCGACTTTGGCGCTGCATAACAGATTTCTTCCGTGGGGTGTAAAAAATAGGCCCATGTCATCTAAATTCTCTCTCCACGGTTAATTTCTTTGCTAGACTGCTACTACTGAACAATTCTGGTCATGAAATATTGAAAATCAAATCTTTTTCTAATGGGCTCACTGCTCATGAGAACTTTTATGCTGAAATGGGGTCGAAGAAGTGTGAAAAAGTCCATGTGGTTCAAATTTGCTCCACTTAATTTTCATGTCAAACGTACAAGGCTTTACATTTCATGAAAATCCTAATATGTTTGACGTTCAAAAAGTAAATCTACGAGGTTCGCCAAGATGGATTCCATTGTCGAATTACTATTTTGGATCAATTTTCATCATGAAATATTCAAAATTAGATTTTTTTACCATTTGAAGAATCAGTTTCCGTGGGAACAATTATAAGAGAAGGGGACCAAAAACTTATTACAACCGATCCAAAGTGTTCACAACAATTTAGAAGGTCGAAATATTATTACTCTTACTATTGAAAACTTCAATTTTTGTTATATAACGATCTTTCACAATAAGAGCTTATATGGGGAGAGGTTGAAAAAACAGTCCCATCCAATCCATTTTCAATAGGATTCGTCCTTGCTTCAAAATACATAGGTGTACGAATTTTCCGCAAAATATCTTAAAAATTGCGATTTATATTTTGAACAAGAAAACACATAGACAGACATCAAACGGACAGACGAACAGACAAGCTTACATCGATCCAGAACCGTTTTCTAAGAAAATTATAATTTAATAAAATAAAAGGTGGTCCTACCTTAAGTCCTTCTGAGTGTCACATACGTCTGCACGAAATTAGTATATCCCGTACCACAAGTTGTGTAGGCTCTAAATATGAAGAATAAATAAGAAAAAAATCGCGTGTAACATAAACAAAAAAAAAGACAAAAAAAATGTAATATGTAGTATAGACCCACATCGGCAGCTGGTGTAGATAAGAATTGGGAGCGAGCTACTAAACCGTTGCAAACATACAAAAGCTTGGCAACCTAAAATAGCGAACATATTCAGTTCAACTTGCGAATCGTACGACGGTTTACGGATTGTATGTCAATTTAGATATGACATAAGCGTAGGTCCAATGGATATATAGATTCCGATATAACGCGGCGTGTCTCCCTGTATCTAGAAGCTATAAGCCATTACTTTTGGATGGCATTAAAAGAAATATGAGAAACAAGTTTTCAAAATTTTCGTGTTGTTAACGGAAAGTAAGCAACCATCAAAACAAAGCAGAGAATGAATAAATTTTTTAATTTTTGCATATTAGCGGTGCTGCAAAAGAAATGATTGCGTTAGCATATCGCCAATTTGCAGGCAATGAGTATAATTACGATTTTTAATACACATTAAATGAAGACGAAATAAGTCGTAAAATTCTTATCAAAAGTTTTGAATCAGACATAAAAATTGAAATATCTTGCTTCACCTGTTTAAATCGTTTACATTAAGAGTAGAAGAAACAAGAAAGTGTGAATCAATTAGAGTTTTTTACACATTAAAATTTTAAATGTGGAACAGAAAAAGAAAAACCTTTAGTACATGGAAAAATACAAAAAAAAAAAAAAAAAAAAAAAAAAAAAATAATCTATTTAGCTAAAGTGTACTTAGTCTTTATGACCTTTAAAGTAAACCAACTGTAAGAGAAGAGCTCTTAATTATTGAAATACGGGCAGAAAAGCAATAACAATAACAACATGAGGTGCAATCGCCACTACCGTAGAAATACAAATCTAATGAAAGCTGTTGAAATGGAGAGATGGTGAAGCAAATAAATAGTAATTATTTAATACTTAAAAGTCTTGCTGCTTTTTTTTTCTAAATTAAATTTTGCTGCTTTATCCACACGTTCTTGGAAATAGTTTTTGTTTTAAAATTAAAATAAAAAAAAATGCTTCAATGTTAAACTTAATTTAAAAATTTTAATTTTTAAATAATGGTTAGTTCATTTTTGGTATCCCACTCTTGCGGCCCAAAGTTTAAGTTTTTGCCGATGCAGAAGGACTTGAGCTAGAGCTACCTTTTATAATTATTATGATCACTTTCCTTTGCATATGATCACGATGAGAAAAGAGAAAGCGACAACGAAGAGGCGGTCGCAGCCCAGCGACTATGGGCCCGGTCGGTAATTGTTATACCTTCACCGATTGAGCACTTACTACAGATGTGACAAGGGGTTAACGTAGGTTCCTGCCGTGGAGGCTTAACCCTACGGCGCCCGACGGCACACGGAGTGAAAGCGTCACTCACGCCCCGCTGGGAGCAGGGAGGCTCCCACGCAGTTCCAGATCAAGGACATGTGTATGGCATGCCCTTCCCTCTGACGGGGGCGAGGCCTATCTAACACCTCAAATATTTAACGTTCCCGCGATTTTGGGAGCAACTTACTACAGCAACAACTAAAGCAAACTCTATCGCTTTTGAAATGTGAAGAACGCGCATCTTATTTCCTTACTGGTATACTCATGCAGAATACCCAACCAGATTCACGTCCTGAATCGATCTACGCTTGCCTGCCCGTCTGTTCGTGTTGTGTTCTTGTGTTCAACCTTCAGACTATAATTTTTAACATGTATTGATTATGTTGGTACATCGACAAGACGAACGCTACTGAAAACAGTTCGGATTGAATCACTTTTTCGATCACTGCTCACATAAGGATTTATTTCGAAAAGTAGTTATGTGTTATGCGAAGTTGTGCGGGATATTTAATGACGGGCGCGGCGTGCTATAATGTTTTTACTTCCTATTACGTGTATGTATTATTTTAAATATTCATATAAAAACACCTCGAAGTTACATCTTCAATAACCTCTTCTGCTTCCCCTAAGAAATATGCAATAAAAGCATTATATTGTTATTCGTATAATTCGTGGCGCCTAAGGGTGCAGGATCTCCCTAATCGAAAGAAAAGCAATCATCACCGCATAAAGACTGTCGCGGAGTAAAGGGAGGGCTTTTAATAAGCCGTTGTCTACTTAAAAGTCGACTTTCATATCAAAGGCTTCATTACTTAGCGAGAATACAACGCGTGAGGTAAACGAAGAGAACAAAAATCGCAGAGTTGACATCTGCTTAAATTTTTGTTAAGTCACTACAAAAAGAAGAGTTATCATCATCAAACTAGTACAGGTGTTGAAGAATGAATTCTGCACGACAATTCTAAATGGATTAATATATGGATTGATCCAAACCAATCATCCACATCTTCTAGAAAGCCGCATTTCATTCATATCCAGAACATTGTACAGTGTACTTGATGGTATTGAAAATAAATCGTCCCCTACGAACTTATAAAGTCTAGTGAAGCTGACACATCTGTATGATAGCGAAGCGATTTACACATATTAACGGATCTACTTGAGGAAAGCAGACCATTTACGAGCAAGAGTACTGAGAAGTTTTACTACGTGATAAAGCTTATCCGCAAGCAGGGAAAGCAGCAAAGGTAGTATTCTCCAGCTTGGGCTATGAATTCTTCCCGCTTGCGGGTTATTTTCAACATTTAGCTCCGTCTGATTGTCGTACAATTAAATCACATTTAATAGATCAGCGGTTCACAAAAGTTGATGATATGCGAAAATGCCTCGATGACTATTTCGCCTCGAAAACGCGAAACCTTTGCGGCGAGGGCACCAGTGATCTGATAAGAGCATGATGTGCTTTAAATAAATAGCAATTGGAAAGAAAGACAGAGGACTTGCACACTGAACAAATAAAATTAGTTCAACATTCTCATAAGATATTCTTTACTTGCGGGAATGAAAGGAAAACTGTATGAGGAGCGACTTCAACTTAACTTAATCTTAAATAACTTAAAATTTAAACTGAAGAAAACGAGTCGAAAATATTTTATATGAAGATAGCATTGCAGATGCCTGCATCCATCAGCCAGATTCACAATGTACGTCAATTGTCTTCTTTTAATTGAATATTAAATTCCAGTAAAAGGAAGATGTATATAAGCAATTTTCCATTGTATCAAGAACGTGCTCGCTAACGGATTTCATGAAGTTATAACAAAGATTGCGATATTTACGAAAACCTTTTGCATCGGTCATGTGAATTTTGTTGCCTTCGCAAATAGATTGTGACACTCGCAAAAATTGAAACAGAAAAGTGAAATTTTGCCTTAGTCATTAGCCTTCCGCTTAACATGTTGCAGCTTCGTTTTTGAGATTTTCCGCAAAGGACTACAGACTATATGAATTGATTACCTGTTCCAGCACAAAGCAAACATTTCTTTGAAATTTGTCACATTCGCTTCACTTTGTACGTGCTCGCAGTGATATGAGAAGAATTTGCTACACATTTGCCAAAATTGCGGCAGAAAAGAAGGAAAAATAAAATAAAGTAGAACATGATAAGAAAACTAGAAACATGTCAGATTAAGTACAATTTCTTGAATGATCTTAATCGTGATATGGACGCACACATCTCTGAACCTACATTAAAAAGGATTAACAATGACTTCCCAGGAACGCGTTCATTTATTGCTTCTTATAAACTCACACCTGAATGAGAAAATCGACAGAGATACAATTAAGCCATAGGTTGCACATGTGCTCATAGAACATAATTTCAGATATAGATTGTACGTGATTTCTCATTTACGATAACTAAACAAAGGAATTATATTTTAATTTAATCTTTCTGTTCTCAAAAATACATTTCATATATAATTTTCTTTCCATTGTAGCATTGCAAGGTACAGTTTCGTCTATGAAACAAATAAACTTAGCTCTCGATTAATACAATTCCTAAATTGTGTCTAAAAAAGCAGCTTAACAGCCAGTGGACATTTAGTTAAGTAAACTTAATGAATGGATCTGCATTAAAGTTTCATTTTCTCCTTTCTCGGTTGAAATGTATACTTAACTGACTCAGACCATTCCAAGTATTCTGAACAAAAATGACAAAAACAGATATATAATGCACACATATATATGTATATATATATATATATATATGTATATATATACATGTATATTAAGATTTAGGGCAAAGGTGTTCATTAAAGCTAATACTAAAAATAATCTGTCTATGTATGTAAACATAAAGGTATTTACATGTAAAACAGAGAAAACACATTTACGAGATCTCTCGCTTCTATACCCATTCATCGTTACGTTTGTACATTTGAGTCTTATAAAATTTCAATACTGAAATACAAAAAAAAAAAACAAAGACAAAGAACAAAATTTAATAAATTAAAATAGAAATGGAAGATAGATAAACACGAAAGAAGTGCAGTTGTCTTCCAAATGTACTATATTTATGTATGTATGTATGTATGTATGCATGTATGTATGTATTAATTTTGTTCGCAGTGCAGTCACCTCTTTCACGTTTTCTTCTCAAGGTGCCGTCTTAACTGAATTATTTCAACCGCTAGCACTTATCTGCGCAGAGGAATGAAAGAAAACAAAAATGAAGCAAAAGAGCAAAATAACAAAAACATTTACTTGAAAAACTTTCCTCGAATTTTATATATTAAGTATATTTTAGTATTATATAGAGATTTATTGGATTATGTTATTATATAACTTTGTCACATCTGAGAAAGCATAGCATAGGCAAGCATAGAAGAAGAGAGGCTGGACACATTATCAAAATTACATAAATGTGTTAGATAAACTGAAAAAATTCAATATTTTACATTTTGAAGGCCCAAATCCTTATTTACATATGCTCTCATATTAGAGACCAGTTGATATCACTTTAAGTCAGATTAAATTGTTATGATAACCCAAGCAGTTAGCTACTAATAAAATGCGCGTCGTGGAACAGAGTTTTTAATTCATAGATACGCCTGAAGCCTTGAAATGTGTTTCACTTGCCACGGATTTCTCTGGTAATGTTAAAAATGCCCTTCATCCGATCGCAATGGCTAGACAGCTGCTACGATCGGGATTTTGAGAGCTCACCCTCCTAACATTTTGATCGAAGCTATGCTAAGTGTAAGAAATATTGGAACGTGCCCTACTTGACAACCTTTGCAAACACTCTTAAGTATTTCGTGTCATTTATCAGAAAAGCGTCTTCTTAGGCTGGGTCTTAGATGAGGAGAACAATCTTTCGCCTACCGGTTGAGATCGAAGTTTTTTCAATAACCCACGTATGATCTCATCGTTTATGTGCGACTAGACCTTGCAATTTCCCAGAATTAGAAGCAAGCTTTAAGCATTATTGCGACAATTCGTTCAAATTCTTTTAACACTGACTTGCTTTCACAAGCAAAAGTTTCTCACCAATCTTTACGTTTTATGAGCAGCTTGGTTAAAAAAGTGTAAATGAAAGTTTTAAAATAAATTTAGGTAATCACCACATAGCCTCTACGTCAGCATAAAAACTATTACCGCGATTCAGGCATGCATAAAGTTAAGTATTCCGTGG
The DNA here is from genome assembly GCA_000688715.1 of Glossina pallidipes. Classification (NCBI taxonomy): domain Eukaryota; kingdom Metazoa; phylum Arthropoda; class Insecta; order Diptera; family Glossinidae; genus Glossina; species Glossina pallidipes. Next base: position 1,020,877 of record KK499803.1, on the reverse strand, counting down.
TAGCCTATAACCCACGCAATCCCCACAAATGTACTTTCAATACGCTTAATACCACCTACGTTATTTTTCTAGCGATTGTTTGCAATGTGTTTTATATATCGGCGTATACGAGTAGTTCGGTCCGTGACAATAAAAAACTGCCTATGTACTTTTGGAGTCGAACGGTTTATAAAGAATGGAATCGATAATTAGTGTACATCACGAGTATGTCTTGACATAAGCCAGCTAAATAAACCGAAAATTGTGAGAATGATTCAGAGAAGGATATAAAAAAAGGAATCAAACTCTTAGTCTTGCTAAGGAGAAAAATATTTCAAACAAAATAAAGCTAAATGAATTACACTGAATGCGCGCCATTACATCGCTTGGCGTAGACTAGAAAAGTTGAATTCGTAGAAACTGAGTAAAGGCTTCTCTCCCCATTAAATGTTTTACCCTTGAGTTCTAGCATTCGAACTTCAGCGAGACTTTGTGTAAGAAAAAGCAAACGTGATCTGAAAGAAATCGTTTAGATGGAATACTAACGGCATTGAAGCTTACTTCAATGTGTGCTGGCTCTGATAAAAGTGACCAAAATTCCAAACAACCTTAGAATCGTTTCGCACAAAACATCACACATTACCTAAAAGAGATCTAACAATGTAGGTAGAAATTTTTTTAAAGAATATTTTAATAGACGAAGCTATTAAGCATGCTTTTGTACATATATATTAAAACAGAAAAAAAAATTATTTATAAAATAATACATAATAAAATATAGTATACTGGAGCTATTCTCGCCGGATTGTCGCAGCACCCTGCGTAATTGATGCAAATTTGTATATAAAAGAAAATAACTTAATCTGCTTTTCTACAACTAGCAGAGTGCACACACACACACAGAGCGGATTTTAATCAAAAATATTGATTTTTGTATGACTGGCGAATATTATTAATTAAAATTTTGAATAAAGAAAAAAAAAAAAAATGCAATCGTTGATTAATAAATAATTAATTAATTAATTAATTTATTAAAAATCCCCTAAGCATTTCATTTTAAAAAGTAATTTTAAAGATTTTTTTTCTACGCCTGAATAGCTCTGTAGGCAAAGTATCTCGACTAATAATTCAATGATTGGTGGGCGCGAATTTCACGTGCGATAGAGTTTTCAATGAAAAAGTCTACCTTACTCTAATAGAAGAGCACAGGTAATGGATTTTTTGACAACACAAGTCTGCTTGCTGATATAGTTGATATAATTTATCAAAGAAATTTCAAGTGTAAGCACTCCTTAACCTTTGTATATAGAAGATGGATTTGAGCGATAACATAATCTTGCGATTTTGTACCTTAGAATGCTTGAGAATTTATTGATGGATTTAAAAAAAAGAAGAAAAGAAAGGGGTCGATCAATAGCAGATTTTTCAATTAGCTCTGCGGAATGCGTCCGAATTTTTTGCTCCCAGTGCAAAATTGTGACCTTGTGCTATTCTACGATTAAAGTCATGTCTCCTATTTGCTCTCGAAAAATCTAAAACAAATTTAATTTTTGTACACCAAGCTTGGGTCTTGCCATAGATAAAAAAACAGAATATAAATATAAAGTAAGATATCTATATCTATCTATATATCTATATATATAGTGAGATATTTTTTTACTTCAGAAGTGCAAAAGTGCAAGAGAGTTATTATTGGCCTCTAAAATAGTACAGAGCTGGCTGCATATAATAAAAAAAAAAATCAAAAGAAAAGTAATATCCCCTACAAAAATATAATTCAGATGCATATATCATTGAAGCGCTTCTTACTTAAAATGGAATCGCTTTGAGCGCATAAGATAAGGCATCTTATCTTTTCCATAGGTAACTGTACACCTATTATATATACTTACTTTTTTTAGATCAAAATAAATAAATTTAATATTTCTTCACCAATAAGCCATAAAATCATTTTTAATGAATTATCATTTTTGAAAATCGACCTATATGAGGGAACATAGTATGTCTATGTATGTAATGTGTATGTATCACGCTAATTAAAAAATAAAAAACTATACAACATCAGCAATAGTTTCTCATAGATTTTAAATTTCCATTTGTTAAGTTACGACATCGACAAGGGCAATAACAATTTCTGGATTCATAAGCATACACAAACGATACTATAATTAAATTGAACATTAAATCGAATTTTTCGAATCCGAGATGACATTATATGTAAATGGTAGACATTTGTATGTGTAGTTTGTGAACAGAAAAGCAAGGCACAAATGAACGCGAGAAGTACGAGTACATATATTGTTTTTTATACACATATATGTCAGTGGCATCTGTGCGCAATAATTTTGTTGTTTTATATATACAATCGCTTGTTATATGCACGTATATAAATATTTGTGTGTATGTATGTTATTTATAACTTTACCTTTAATTAAAATTGAAAGATACAAAAATGTATAAAATTATAAAAAAAAAAAAAAAAAAAAGATCTAATAAAAAAAAAATCATGGAATAAAAATTGTACCTGCTTTAGCGGCGACTTTAAAAACTGTATAATAAAAAATAAGAAGAAACTATGTATTAAAACCTAAACGAAGTAATAGCAATAATAAGAAGGGGCAGAAGGGGAGCCTTGAGATCACGCGGAGAAACTCACAACCGAGTTGTTAGCAATAATCTAAACACAGGGTTAGGTTTAGTTTTGTTGTTTTCTTTCTTTTTTTGTTTTTGTTTTTTTTTTTTTTTGTTTTTGGTTTATGATCTCTCTTTGCTTGATGTTTCCTTTTTTTCTTCTTTCAAATGTTTCAATAAATTTTTACCTGTACCAACATTAGTTAATGTTTGTGAATAATATATTGATAGTACAATAAAAAAAATAAAAACGTACACGCACATTTACCCATAGCAAAGCAAAGCAGCAAGGCGGCAGCATCATCATCGTCATCATCATCATCTAAATTTTAAAATACCGAAACTAAAACCTAGAGCGATCATGAGACCAAGTGGTTTGAAAAAAGACAAAGTAATAAAAAAAAATATTATAAAAATAAAAGAAATACCAAGAGAAACAAAATCAATACAGCTTAAGCTATCAATAACACAAACACACACATACGTCTGCATGTACATACTTGTACATATAGAAGGTTAATAAAACACATGCGACTTATTGCTGGTACATGTCTCCAAAAATTTCGATCAATTTAGATACACAAACACGCTCTAATGCATCAAAACACCTTTTCTGTATATTTCGTGAGACTGGTATGTTAAGCAGAAACTCTACACACGTATTCATAGATATATACGTACATACGTACAAGGCAATACATTGTATATGTGCGTGACTTATTCTATCTATCCTACTGAGATTATTGCTGTGCGTTCGTTCGTTAGTTCACATATGAATGTACTTTACTTTGTCGCTTTTTTCATTTAACTCATGTTAATTTTCTTTAAAATCTTTTCATTTTTAGCTTAATTGCCATACATCGGTCCACGATGATATTTAATCGAGCATTTATTTATTTAACATTTTCGAGCATTTGTGATTAGTCTTCTACAATGCTTGTTGCTTTTTATTTCTAGTGATTATCATAAACTATTGATGAAAAATAATTCTATTGGAGTTTTAACAAACTTACAAGCATAACGAAGAACATTTCTTTAAAAGCATTTTTTAAATTTTATCATTAACTTATAAGAAAGAAATTTAAGCTTTAATTTTTAAAATCATTCAACTGTCTGCCTGGTCTTCGAGAGCGCATAGTCCTAAAAGTTCACATGGAAGGTAAACTACACACTCATTATATTTTTTTTATTAGAATAAGAGGTCAAAAACTGATGCCGACATGAAAAGTTAGAAAAATTTCTCTTCATTCCAAAAACTGTTCTGAAATTAAAAACGATTGGCAACTTGAACTTACGGAAATCTGGTTGTGAAACCACGCCCTAATCTGAGAAGTTCATTACAAATTAAATCGCCTTTTTAGGAGAGGGAAAGCCGCGGAGAGAAATATATACAACGGGGCTTCTTTCCTTAGAAAGTCTTTGAGCTTTTTGGGGGTCATCTGCGTGCAGATTTCCTCACCAATGCAGGAGGTCCAGTACACAAGCAGCAGTTTGTAGAAAAGCCAACGATAGTGTAGTGCGATGCTTAGCTGGGTCCTAATACAATAAATCCAAGGGGAAGAGTAGTAGGGAAGGATTCTTCGGATCCAAAATGCAAGTGTGAAATTACGAACACAAAGACACGTGGTTACCGATAATTCTAAAGCATGCTATGAACTATGGAATTCACGGACTTCACATTGCTCGCTCACAAAGTCACGAGGTGGGAAAAAGTAAAAGGGATCGCTTGAACAGCAGATTGTTGCTTGCCAAGATCCTTTGGGGGGACGCCGGCATATTGACATACCGCGTGGAAACATCGATGAAGTTGATAATACCTAATAAATATAAAAAAAAAAAATGTTAAGGAGAACCATTCTATTAAGATATCTTTAAATTGAGGTCCAAATATTAATTAAAATATATATATATGCATATGTACATACATATATTTAATCTACAAGCCTATAGTTAGAGGTATATATATGATATTTAAAAAATATTAATGATTGTGTGATTGGCGAGTACGTGAATGAAAAGCTTCAATTTCAACGCAAAATTTTCAAAATGAGTTAAGGAAAATATTCCGTCTTTTCTCTTTTGAATGTCACTTTAACGATATCCTAAAAAATATAGATAAAGTAAGTGGAAATTACTGCATTTGTGCTACTCGGCGTTTTGGAAAATCGTGTTTCAAGAAAAAATGCGCTTAAAGTTTGAATGTGTAACACACATATGCTTCTTTTTATTATAAGCAATTTTTTATTCATTATTCTGGGATTCCTGAACCACTGGAACTGCCTTTGCATTTTAAAATATTCGTCGTCATGCTTTTTCTCGAAGATGCCTTGCCCGAAAGGAACTCTTCTTTCTTTCAATTCCTAAAACGTTTCATTCTTTCAATTCCTAAAAGAAGCTTTCAAAGCCTTGCACTTGCAAGAAAACGAAATTTAAAGAAAAAAATTTCTCTTTGATAATGAATTTTCTCCCATACATTTGAGAAGATTCAAAGCATCTGTGTTAGTTCAATAAATTAAATTAAATTTCTGTCATTTTAAAATCTTATCATAAAACGGTAGAGAGTTGAAAAATAGGCAAAAAGCAACTTTTTTTCATAATATATTTGATTCCCATCCATCTTCTGATTACCTTCATCCAATATTCCCTTCCAGGGGACGGTTATGATTTCCTTACTTAAGATGAGGTGCTTTGGTTGGTTAAGTAAAAATCTTATTCAAAAGCTTTTAACCAAAATCCTTCATAATGATAATAGTTCCCACTGTTCATACTGTGCATTTTCACGGCGTACATTATTCTTACCATCCATAACAAATGATTAATGCTTAGGTGTAGTTGCATGCGGTGCATTTGCAGATTTTTCAAACAGAATATTGAACGGGGAGCAATAAGAAGGCATAACTGTACAGTAAACGGCATTACGTTTAGCTTAAGCAAAAAGAGACCAAAAATCACATAAAGAAGAAAAAGAGTGGCATCGATTCATGTCATGTGCATTCTTTGGAAAAATGCGGAGGCATAATTATTGTGATAGATTTTTAAAGATAAGACGTTTCCTTCCTCGACTGATGGAAAAACTATGATTTTTTGTAGCGATATTTTAACCACATCACCCAGCGGTATTTTCACAGCCACCGCCTTGTATTGCAGAGATGTTGTAGTAGATGTAAAAATCTCCCATGATGTTAATATTCATTCGCATCAACTTAATATGCCCGGCCATGCAAGTTCTAGAGTAAGTAGCGCATACAATAACTGTCGATTGATTGGAAATTCTGAGTTACACATATCTGCTTATCTAATAGAAGTTTGTTGTTTTCGAACAATACGATTATTACATTATATTGCACATATAATAATGAAGTTAGCGTTTTCGTCTATTTAGTTGCCCACTATATGTGTTATACGGTGATGGCCAGACAGAAGCGGATAAAAAGAGAAAGCTATCGCTGTGCCGACTGAGCGCTCACTACAGCTAAGACTAAGTATGATCAAACAGCCCCGCGGTTCGAACCCGTGAACACTGACATTGTGTTCGTCAATCTTATCTACACGGGGATGCGGGGCTATACTAATAAATTAATGAAAGAGTTCGTGACGGTTTTATCAATACGTCACGTAACAATTCTAATTCTACCATAATTTTTCCATTCCTCTTGCCGAACCGAAGAAAACAAATACCAAAGTGTCATATATAGGTATGTTTTTAATCATCAGGGAATTCAAAGTCGATTTAGCCAAACCTTCCAGCCAAACTTATTAGCACGTTTGATCTAAGATATCTTGTGGCACTGGCATTGAAGGGCGACGCTCATAAATATATATTTGCTTTATATCTGTTTCCAAATAAATTTTGAAAATCGTTACTATCGGCTCATGAATGGTTCTAAAGAAAAGATTAAGAAAAATATTTCAAGATTTTCAATACATTTTTAGCCAACAGACATATAAGTTGAAATTTGCCGCGACAGCCGACTGATGCGTCCGCGAAAGAATTGTTTGCTAAGATTTGTTCCGTATGCAGATTTTTTAATTGTTTTTTCTTTTTCAACTCTTTTACTTAACGTTTGTAAATAATTTCCTGTTTTACTTTTTCAGGGATCCTCGCCCACGTTAACGCTTATATCCTCAAAAGTAAGTAGCACTAAGTAATTAAAATAATTATGTAATAATATATATAATAATTAACGTATGCCTATTAGCATCAAGTCTGAACTAAATAAAGAAATTTCGTAGCTTGTGCACGTGACAGAATCATTAAAAACATTCATAGTAAAAATTAGTAAAATAAAAAAAAAAAAAGGAAAGTCTATTATAATTTTCTGCCACAAGCCAATATAACAACATATGTAGATATGCCTGCTTTAGCTTCATTTAGAAAAAATAAAATAAAATAAATAAAAAAAATAACTATTGACATATAAAAGTTTTGCTTACTCTCACATCTTGCCTAAGTAAACATATTTACAAATTTACAAACAATTATATTTATCTTATTTACAAAGATTTATTAGTGCTGGAAAATGTTCTTTACTTATGTAATTTTTTAAAAATTCTCAAATAATGCTGACTATACAAACATATAAACAAACAAACTCTATTATGCATGTAAATCCTTACGAACATTTGTATTATTGTAAATCGTAAGACGGGATATGATAGAAGAAATTGATATAAGCAACAAATTTGAAGAAGATGATGACTCAACACAACTACAAAAATTGTAATTTGAGTGGGAAATTGCTATAAAATAACTATGAGATATGATTCAAATACAGAAATAAACTTCGTCTTCTGCCTACCATTTACCAAAATATTTTCGAGAAAGTTTCTTTTATCCTCTTGTCGTTACACTCATTCATTCATTCATACAAAGTTGCAAGTGTTTTTATTTTCTATCCCTCTGTGCGATATAAGGATTCAATGCTCTGCCAAGCCATGCATGCACTGAGTCATACAATTGCAATTTTACTACAAAAAAAAAAACAAAAAAAAAAAAAAAATAATAATAATAATAAAGTGCCATAAAATATGTGGAGGATTTTTAGCTGGAGTTTGATATATATGTCAGGGCATCATCGTCATCATCAACAAAAAAACAGCAGTATTATGCCAATTTTATAGTCAATGCCAGAATACGAAAATATGTTTAATTTTTTACGTAAGCTGCTACACTCGATAAAATCTTCATAAGTGATCAGATTCATATGCCCAGTGGGCTATCTCTCGGTTATCTGTTGTTGGAACTTTCACTATAACAAAAATTAAGGTAAAAGGCCCTTGTGCACCGGGTGTTGGGAACAACTCTGGCTTCAATTGCTTTTATATTCAATAAATTGAAGATTGCAGCAGCAGGTACCACTTGAAGATTCCACCTAATAGATCAGAAAATTGTTCGGATATTTTCCGGTAGATCCGCTTTTCTTACCTTTTCTCTCCCTGTTCTCTAGAACCAATAATGCTTAAATGGATGAAATCGATTTCAAGTAGTGGATATATGTAAACAAACTTGATTAAGAGATACATGTATGATATTTCCAAGAAATAATTATTATGCATCACCTTAAGATGATTTCTTCTAAATAAGTGTTTAACGCAAAGCTATCCGTTCTTAGTTCTTTCTTTTGCATAATTCCCCTTTTTTTACGATGTCTTGGTCATAAACTTGTATCCCATCCATGGCTTCAATTTTATCTTGACCTTGAAACTTTTTGCTACATCTTCTCTTCATCATGATAAACCATAAAAGCTTTTTTGCTTCATTTTCAACTTAATCTGCATATAAGCTTTAATATAAAGCAAAAAAAAAAAAATTAATAATAATAATCAGTTTATTTATTTATTTTTCTTCTTAATTATTTCTTTTCTTTTATAATTGTAGGAATTTTTTTTTTTTTTTTTTTTTTTGTAAAATATACAGTTGCATCGTAGAGCATGGCAAGTAATTGATGAAAGCAAAATTTTGAAGTTTTAATAAAAAAAAAAAAAAATAAAAATTATGGCTTTGCGGGGAATTTTAAGTTTCCATCGATTCAAATAAATGCAAATAATAAGCGCTGGCCATAAGCCATGTAAAGAAGTAGGGACATATTAAGTTGTAATCAGAATCGTAGAAACTAAAATATGTTTAAAAAATTTGTTTGGAAGGATTATTTATATCCACAAAACCAAGGAAATGGACATCTATAGCTTGAAGAATACGAATGACTTAGAAACACATTCCGCACATTTCCGCATTCTAAGCAGACCGTAAAAAGATGTTCGTATTTTTTATATATTAGCTAGATATATGTCTATTCATTTTTCTGTGCCACGCCTATTTCTGCTATTTTGATGCAAATATGTCCTTGTATACCTATTTTTAGTGACACTCGTCAATTTGACGGGCACATTTAGCGCATCCTCAAGGCCGCAAAAATGGAAAAAGGAAGCAGAAATTTACCAACAAAGATCCCATGATCGATTAAGAATGTCTGCTTAAAAAACAATTGCGATTTGTCACATGCACTTCCACAATGCAGGACAAACCAAAAAAACCTCGAAAAACGCCGACTACTTTTTGAAATCTTCATCTATACTTTTCGACCGGATCCGGTTACACACCGGAGTCCGTCATTCAGTATTTCTAAAGGATCTCATTTCTGTTAATTAAAGACTAGTACGCAACGTAGTCAATTAAGATAGCTCAGACAACCTATAGTGAACAGTGATAGTCATATGAGTGGTTAAAGCTTTTAAAAAGAGTCTCAAAGGGATAGGTATTTGGTTTTTTCTCATACGATATGTGAAGGCTATGAACGACAATTGAAGATGAAGGAATAATCGGTGCAAAGTAATATTCTCGCGTACTAAATAAATGGGACTTTTTTGAAACCAGTCTAATGCCATATAAGCCTTTATATGACAACAAATTCAAATTTGTCTCATGAAGATTCGCCAAGAAAGTGATTTGATATATAAAGATACTCTATTTGGACGAATTTGGAATGTTTTTCGAAATTAATTTATGTTGAAAGTAAATTTTTCCATATGTTGTTTTTGGCCGTGTACAATGAATAGCAATTCCAATGACAAAGACCACTAGCTGAGTAGCAAAGTATTGCGACTAACAACTCAATGGTCACGGGTTTAAACCTCATGTACGGTCCAACACAGGCATATAAACTAAATCATCCAGCAGCCTTTAAAGCCACACCTTGTAAAATATATAGACAATAAATAAATTATATAAAAAAGTAGCTATAACTGATTTGGGCCAAAGAGTTTGTAGTTTAAAAATTCTTTCAAAGATTGCTTTTTTCATTTCATTTCAATTAAATCGTTCACTTGAAACTGTGGTCGATGGATTTGCATAAGGTTCTTAATAGCCAGACTCATTCGACTGTAGCATCGATTCAGAAACACTTGCTGAATCGATCTAAGCTTGTCTGTCCCTCTGTCCATCTTGCTTTTTGTGTTCAACCTACAAGTCGCAATTTTTAAAGTGTTTTGACGAAATGCACTGACCTGTTTTTGACCAAGGACGGAACACTTTTCCGATCACTTCCCATATAAAACCTTATTGAGTTAGTTGCCTCAACCTTTACGACAAGTACAACTTTTATTTTCGTGTCAATTGTTTTACGCCTTTGGATAGCCGGGCTGAGCTTATGTTTTGACCCGATTTATGAAATTAATCGGCAAATTCATGTTGCAAGTTTTGGCTTTTTATCTAAATATTCAGTGATTTCAAGAGCTCCAGTATGAACGGAGGAAAGTAACCGACTGAGTCTACTTAAAATTTGCAAGCCATGAAAAGTGACTATGTTTATCGTATTTCTTAATATGATCCGACGTTCTTCATCGATATAAGAACTTTGATTACGATTGTTAGGAATAGCATCTAGGAATAGATATATAGTTATATTTATTGTTTATTTTTTTCTTTTTTGTTAAACAAAATTTTAGATATTCTTTTATTTGAGCATTACTCCTTGGCTAGAGCCTGAAATTTTTCCCAAACCTTGATTTCAGCTCCAGTAAAAAAAAAAAAAACAATTTTAAACAAATATAATAAAATACGATGAGATTGACGAAAACACAGAGAAAAGCCAAATAGACCACAATTATCTGAAACCAAAATAGAATGTGTTTATATGTACCTATGTACATATAAGAGCACATATGAGTCGTTAATTAAATTTGCAAATATAAGCCAAGAGGGAGATATAAGCAAATTGCAAGTTTCTGCATTAAGTCCGAGCAATAAAATCATTTAGTATATGCATGTATGATACGACTATACATTGCTACGTAATGTCTGCGTATGCGTGCATATACACATGAGCTTCTACGTAACCGACCGAAACAGTCAACAGGTATACGTATGTATCAGTGGATCGTAAAATCGCGTATAGATCTATCTTTGTGCAATAACAACGACAACGCAAATTTATAATTATGAAGGATACTGTTGTTAAAGCTGAATAAGTAAACAGACAAAAGTGCTTTATATACATACACATATACGTACCAAGTTGTACACAACTTAAATCAGGACCAACCAAATAATTGCGTGCTCGTACACAGAAAAATGATAATAAAAATAAAAAAAAAATGTATAAAAAAAAATAGAAAATAAAAAAATCCACGTACATGCGGATGCACAATACGACGCAACAACTCAACTCAATGCGATTAAACGAAATAATAATAAAAATACATTAAAATAAAAATGTTTATGGAGGCATAAAGCTCACAAAGACAGCTTATGTATGCTCATATACGCAAACAAAACGCAAGACTATAAAGCCTTTCAATGGTGACGACGCAACGCTGTTGATATGAAAGAAAAAAATAAAAAAATAAAAAAAATTCAAGCAAACAACAACACTAAACTAACATTAATATTACTGGCGGCTAAAAAAGTATGTTTAAATGTCCGCGCATTCAAGGCAGAAGCGTAAATGAGCAAAAATATATTTACAGCAATTTAGATGAGCTGCTTATAAGTGTATGCGTATCTACGCATGCATAAGTGTTCATATTTCTGTTAGGCTGGAAACGCGAATTATCTCATTTTGTGCCACTACATGCATTATTTACCTTTGATATAAATGTCTTTGCATATTAGACATAGAGTTATTTTTAAATGTATATATGTATGTCTGTCTCTGTATCGTTTTGTGGATGCGAATTTGTTTACTAATACAGAATTAAAAGCTAAAACGCATTACGATGAAGGAAGATTTGATTAAGTACAGTGAAGCGTACAGCCAATATTTTTGTTCAAAAGCATAGAGAGAGCCGTTGAAAAATTTTGATTTGTTGAAAGGATAATTTATTATAGAAGATTCCCATTCCGTCAACTAACGTTTTTGTTTTTTAATTGAAAGTCCTAAAGCTTTGCTTTATAGACAAATTTTCTTATCCACCTCCGATACGGATGATTTTCTCAACATGTTCGTTACAGAAGATAGCTTCAAATTTAGTATAACGTATATATATATATATGTTCGCGATCATGATTAAATTCTAAATCGATTTAAGCATGTATGTACGTTTGTTGTTCCTCCGGTTCATTTTGAATGTGCGCGCTAAACATTTTTCTTATTGCAAAAATTAAGATAAGTTCTTGCACGTAGGATGGTATAGAAGTAGGGCGCACAATAAGTCAAGATCATTTATCTTTTTTTTTAAAACAAAAAAAATATATTGTTTGGCATTTGACATTTTGGCATAGGCAACAATGAAAATTTTAACGCTACAATATCTGCACAATAATCGGTTACCCTCATCCTGTATTATGGAATATCGAAATTTAATTTCAATTCGTTATACTCGAGCTTTTTTTAAGCCAAACTTAATGAATATAAAAGAATCTTCCGCAGCTAAACACAATTTTCTTACTTGTTAAATTTTCAAATCGGCTTTTTTGTACCCCACACCAGAAGAACTTGAGAACTTGATCATTTGATTCAGTAAACTTTAAGCATCTCTGCTCCCTCAAAATATTTGTCTATGTATTTTTCTTCTAAAATCTTCTCAATTTCGTTCACTTGCTAATGCCAAACGGATTGGACGAGGCTAATACCGCTTCCATTTCTCTTTAATAAATGAATGAAAAAGATGCGGATGGGGAAGAACCATGTTTTGAATCTCGTTCCATATAAATTTTCTTAATGTAAGCAAGACAACAAGGCTTAAGGATAGTGATTTTATGTAAAAATTTTTTCTCGTAAACGCTTTAATCTATTCTTCCCATACAAGAAATCTCATGAAAAGGAAATCGTCATGTAGCAACAAGGAACGGTTTTTGATATTTTGCGAAGAGAAGATAAATGATTAGAGGACGTTACCCGGCCACGTTCTATTTTTTTCTTCCTTTTCTTTTCTATGCACTGGTTAAGCAATGACGTAGTAACCCTCAAAATGCTCTTCTGGGATCGCATGCAAGCTTAATTACCGTAAGCAAATTTGCAACCGACTTAGTCATAACCACCTTTTCAGCTATTTATAGTGTTAACTTGTCTCATGGCTCTAAGATTGAAATGCGGATCACGATTAAACTGAAATTCCTACGAAAGTGAGGAAGTCTTGATTACTACCGAGAGTGTATTGTAGACTAAGTATATAAAGATTGAACTGGAGTTCAACGAAATTGAAAAAGACCTAGATGTTGTAGACTAAATCATATCGACTAGGTCATATAGTGTGCACTGTACATTGTAAACTGCCGACTTAGTTTTGCGGTATTTATATGCTTTAAAAAGAAAAATTCGATAGAAAGATTTATGCTCTTGTCTTGCTTAGGCTGATAAAGTCTAAAAATACAAAACATAGACCTTATAAACCTTGTGGCTAATAATCTGCCCACCAGTACATTAAAAAAAGAAAATATTTCACAATTTTTATATTGGCTTAAGAGGATATATATTTTTCAAGAATCCCTCCAAACGGAATGCAGCTTTTTTATGTGATAAAAAGTATTCGTTTGTATAAACATAGAATTAAGAAAAACTAACAACCGTCATATACCTACCACGCCGGTCCATTATAAAGAAAACACTATTAACTCTAACATTAATTCTCTGCGCGAAATTTCATGGAAGCTTTCACAGACCTATTGATCAAAATTTTGGCTAGCAATATAGAACGTAGTTTTTTTTTTTTAAATATTTGAAAATTACACGATCAGAACGTATATATAATACGACTCTGCCTAATTGCGTACAGATCACTGTTAGTTTTTTATTTTTATTTTAATTTTTTTTTTTTCTTGGTAATATTTCCCCAATAAGCCCACAGTTGTTAATGAATTTTTTATATTTCTCAAAATGACCGAGTGACTGACTGACTAAAAGCGATGGTGATGCGCAGGCGCAGGCGCTCCATTTCAAAATAACAAAATTTTATAATAATAATTTGCAACTTCTTGGAAATTTTCAAGAGGAATCGCTTTTAAGCCTCTACGCGACTATATTGTGCGTAATTCTCTTCTCTCTCTTTTATACTTCGCTTAGTATGGCATCCTCAATTCAGTTTTTATTAAGCGCAAACTTGTTGACGAAACGTGAGGCACATATTGCGAGTGCGGGGCTACTTAGCTGACAGTAGTTAATGAAAATTAAATAAAAACACTTAAGCAACGATTGTTGTTGGCTCGATCACTTAGATTGTGTCGTTGTGACGTACTCTACGACAGGCTAACGAAAACGTCGGCCTGACTGACTACGTTAATGGCATGGATTTGTATAAGCGTGAATGAGTTGTGGAGATTCATGAGAATTCTTTTTGCGCATGAGTGAATATAAAATTGTGTTTATTGCTGAGTTTGTCGTTATCTTGTCACGTCAAAGTGAACTTAACGAAAATGTATCTTTTTATTCCTTTTCCATTCCAAGTGCAAATGAGAACGGATTCGCAAATAATATTACATATAACGTAGTCTAAAAAATATTAAGCCTAACATATAAATAAAAATCTTAATGAAAATGGATATTAATTAAATTAATGAAATAATTTTAAAGCTTAACATATTTTAGGCAAACTAATATTTACCTAATAGCTTTGCGAAATGGTACTACAACATATGATCCTCTCGCAGCTTAAAAATATTGCTTGATAAGTATCTTCGCGCGCTCTCTCTCTCTCTCTCTCTCTGTGTACCCTTTTGGCCCTTCTTTCACTTCCTTTTCAAAAGCCATCCCTATGGTTTTAGTTCGAATTAGTAAAGTGTGTGAAAAGAACGCGAACGCAGGGAGAGAAGAAATGATCCGAATATTTGCCATACAAATATGCTTTTAGGTATAAAAAACAACACTTATTTTATTGTTCTCTAAATCATTGTTATGTGCCCTCACACAGCCACATATACATGTTTGTTTGGGTATGTGTACTCATGTGGTTTTGTTAAAGAATCTTAGTCGAAGAGTTACTGTTATTGTTATAGCGACTTAAGCTGCAAATACCAAGTCATACGCTTTAGGTTTTATCTCTGCCGGTCTATCTATGTATGTGTGCGTATATATAAAAAAAAAAAAAAAAAAAAAAAAAAAATACTTCATGTACCTCTGCTAATAAACTAAGTATATTTAATGTGTGTGTGTGTGCATATGTTTGGTTTTTTCGTATCAGTGTATGTGTTTAGTGATGATGACGATGACACAACATGAAAAGTTAAAATACGCTAAAAAATATTAAATACACAGCATTGCAGGCTTTTGACAGCAAACGTAAATTTGCTTTTTTCGCGCGCATACATCCATAACTACGAATATATATTTATACATATACATATATATATATATATGTATGTGCATATGCATAAATATACGCATATATTAATTTGCTCCTTTTCCTTTCCTTCGACGTATATGTGTTTGTGTATTTCGTTTTAATTTTTTAGTGGCATATGTCGGTTTAAGTTTTTCATTTGGTTTTGTTTTATTTTTCTTCTCCTTTTTGTAAATCTTGTCGTTGCGTTCCTTTTTAATTTTTTCATTGCAGCGCTTTTAGCATTTTTTTATACAACGCTCCCTTCCCTCGGTTATTGCACCATCTTTTGCTTATTATACATTTAATTGCACATTGTGTCCGAGATTTCTTGGCAATTAAAATAGGCTCATAAAGTACATTTTTATGTGCTGTGTGTACTCTGGTGCGCATATGTACGCGCGCGCGTATGTGTGTGCGTGTGTATGCTTATATGTATTTGCTTTTCATGTGGCGTGTAAATTGTTTTGATGTTTTCTTAAGAATCCTGTTATTGTGGTTGTTGCTGTTGCCTTTGCCTGATCGTTGTTGTCTTTATATCCCATAAAGGATTATGGATAGGGCCTTTGCCAAAATGACCATTAAAACTTTGTTAAAGTTCAGAAAATACAAATGACGCACAACGCAGATTTGACTTAAAAACGTAAAGACAGAGCTGAGTAGTTGGACGGGCAAGTAAAGCATTACCACGAATTTCATTCTTAAGATTAACATTCTAGTATAATGAGATACGTTAGCCAGCAGAAACTAATGAAGTGGTTAAGTAATTTAAATAGTTTTAAGGTTTTATTTTATTTTTTTTCTTTCTTTCTTCTTTCCAAAGGATGCGCCTAAAACGCAAAGACAAGTAACAAACCGACAACATGGCTTGACCTTGATTCTGTGTGTATTTTCGTCATTTCGTTGATCAAAGCTATAAACGCTATTAAGGGCATTGCGAACAGAACCACCTCGTTGCACTTCTTTTTCTTTCTCTCTCATTCTCCTTCTCCTTCTCCCTCCCCTTCTTTCTCCAATGTCTCTCTCTCTCTCTCTCTTTCTCTATTCTCTTCTCCCTCAAATGATAAAGTTTTCATATCATAAAAAATTTAAAATTAATGCCGTTTTTCTCAGTGCTTCTTCTTCTTGGTTCCTAAGCAGCTGGCATTTGTCTAATCGCGTTAACAGTTTAATATTTGCGAAAAAAAAGAAGCAACAGAAAGAAATCTAATGTTAGTGCCCATCTAAAGTTACATCACCTACTCTCACCGCAACGAATCTTTTAACTAAACTTATATTAAAGAATTAGCTTAGAAAAGGAAAAACAGTAAGTCAAAAATACTTATGTTGGGGAATCAGTGATTGAGATTAGGATGTTGAATAAGTTCCCGGTGTTTTGTAACAGAAAGTATTTGGTATAGGACTAGATAGGTCGCTCTACGTGTGAATTCCTTATCTGATATAAGGATCACACCACAGTAAAAATTATCTCACCCAACAGTGCAAACAGTGCAAATTGTTTTCGAACTTTAAAAAAACAGAGTTCAGTACCAAAAAATAAAAAGGAAACACCAAATGCTTTATGATAGCCAAAGTCCGAATAGCCATAATGGTCACCATAAAGTGCACATTAAACTCGCCAAGCCTATGTAGCTAAAGCATAGACATACACATACACATAAACACACAGTATATGTCGTTATAAACATAAATATCTATATATAGGGGCGTGTGTGTATGATGCCATTTCATTTCAATTTAAAAGCTCTATTTTTTTTATTTTGAGTTCTATGCCATTTATTTGTCGTTGAATTTTTCAATTTTATATAAAATGCACATTTTTGATTGAATTTTTTTTTTTTTTTTTTTCTATAAATAAATTTCGCATTAAATTTAAAATTTTTATGGAAATATATAAATGCATTATCGACCAGCATCGTGCTGGCCATGTTTGCCTATTTGTCCGACGAGAATTCCCTTCAAACATCAAAGTCAATTAAGAAGCGTCGATTTGGAAAGACTTTGCGCTCAGACTTTGCTAGCGTCATGCCTTCTTGGAACTCTCATAAAGCAGAAATATGAAAGCAATATAATGTTGGTTGATGTTCACAAACACATACAGAAATATAGGATTAAAGGGCACAACCGAAAGTAACGCTAGCCACGTGAAGTCATATGAACTTTTTTTAAATTTTGAAGCAAAATTACGGTGAACGTTTTCCTCTTTACTAATTTCATTACAATATATTATATCCACTGTAATTTTCAATATTTATTTCATTTTTGTTCATTATTTTATCTATGCATTTATACAAAACGAACTTAATAACCGTAAGGGGGATATTTCGGTACGCTCGCCGTAAAAGCTTATAGGTAGAAAGAGTGGAGACGAATGAATCTTGTACACCTGTCACGATTTTTATTTATCTATAGTATATGATGGGCGTGATCGTCTTTTTCCATTTTTACACTCAGTCCTCTTTCCACTGTAACTTACGAATATTAAGTAAAGCCGCCTGAGAAACTAAACGAAATAAATCTTGATATTTTATAATAAAGAGTGGGCGTGTTCAGTTTTTCCTAATGAAAGGCAATGTGTTATTATGTGGAGAATATTTTCACCATTCTGTCTTGTTTAGCTTATGAGTAATAAGTAGAAAACTTCAAAGAAGAAAAGAGAGAAAGAAAATTTGATCGGCTATAACTTTGTCAGGGCGCAGGCGATTATTTCAATTTTAGAACATGAATTATACCGTCCTCCATAGAGTGTTAGCCTACTATTCTACATAATTTATGAGTAATGGGCGAAATCCTCAAAAATTTTACTTAGCGAAACCAAATTATATTCAGCTTACACTTAAGTAATCAAATTGGTTTTACTTGCAAAGACAACTTGCTCCAATGTTTCTGCCGCATTGGAACTTAATATACTCATTTTTTTTGACTAGGCACACAGACATATAGACCCCTAGAGACGGACATACATGGCTACATACATTCGGAATTTGACGCCGATCAAGAACACATCTCCTTTATAGTGTCTCTGAGGTTTTCATTTGGATTTTGCAAACATTATGACGAAATGAGTGTACCACCATCCTCTGCTGGGGGTAAAAATTTATATAATTTCAATATACTTTCGGGAATATATCAATATAGCAAATGCAGATCAAGAATTTGATTGAATACTTTTTCCTTTATCGTGATACTTTAAGTGGGAAGACATGTGATGTTAAGATTTGCTTTTATCGGTTTAAACAATCCCTAAATTATTTGTTTGGACACATGCATAGGTGCACTTTTAGAGCCCATTTCCATATAAGTCAAATATAGAGCATGACGTTTGGGATCCTTGCACATAAGAGAAAAAAAGCATTTATATTTGTAACGATATGATATGTTTCTTGCTACTTCATGATGACAGCAGGCGTAGGATATTTATTTTCTCGATACAACTTTTTTTAAAGTAAATTTTAATAAATCCTTTAACTAGAGGATATGCCTTAAGAAGTTTTTTAAAAACAATTTTTCTTAAATAAAAACTTTTATGAAAGGTTTTAATAAATAAAGACGACTTAAACAGTTTATCGTTTATCGTTTACTCTCTATAGTATTTCACGAAGAATTTTATTGCAACATTAATTTTACGAAAAAAGTTGTTGACGTGGATTGAATGTAAAAAGAAATATTAATTTTTTATCCATATTTTCCAACGAGGCTTTTGTCTGAAATTGAAGTTCTTCGGTAAGATAAAAGACACATTCTGAACCACTGTTATTAGTCCTCATTGGAATAACAGCCACGTTTTCAGTTGATCTTCTGCTATATTGCGAGGGAGGCTTTTAACAATACATTGCAGAGACTTACCTGGAAAGTTCTTTCAATTAATTATAAGCAGTGGCTTTTTCAAGTAAATATTTTTGAACCAATAATTCCCTAGTATTTGATAATGAGCGTTAATTAAGCATATAATTAAGACGAGCTTCTTAGCTGAGTAAAAATTCAAGTGAGGAAAGAACTTGATACTTCTATATTTTCCTACTTTTGAATGCTATCCTGCTAAACGGACGTCTCTTGAAACGGCGATCAAGCGAAGCAGTCAAACTATTTTGATTTTTTCATTTTTTTTCTATTCCTTACATCGCTTGCGGTACAAGTGTATATTAAGTTTGTGCGAATGTGTGCAAAAAGAAGCGGAGATAGGTCCTACTTTTATTGTATGGATCGATTCAAAGTCCCTTTCTGAAACTTGCTTGCTGAACAAGCTTGTCTATCCCTTTGTC
This sequence comes from Glossina pallidipes, assembly GCA_000688715.1. NCBI lineage: Eukaryota > Metazoa > Arthropoda > Insecta > Diptera > Glossinidae > Glossina > Glossina pallidipes. The sequence goes on along the minus strand of KK499803.1, from coordinate 1,001,255 downwards.
CGTCGGTCCATCTTGGTTTCTTGGGTTCTGGCTGTGTTTGAACATTGACATAATGATATGTTATGGCCCAAGGACGAACGCTATTAAAAATGGTTCGACATTGTACCCTTTTTGCGAGCACTTCCCCTATAACACAATGAAAAGTCGTTGTATCAAGAATTATAGAGTGATGTAGGGTATTTAATGGTGCGCCGTGACCCACTATAGGGCTTTTAGTTGTTTTTTTCTAAAATCGCCATGTTTCACCATCCAATGAGTTATTTGCTTTTCTCCATCTACATCCTATTTAAAGTAAAAATTCACCTATATTTCGTGTATTGAGTACACATATAACCTTCTAAAACAACTCCATTACTCTTGTGTATTAAATGAAAACGAGAAAAAAAAAAATGAAGAGAGAAAAATGGCGATCACAGCCACCAACCAAGTTACAGGTAATAAAAATAAAATTAAACCTTTTTTAAAATTATTTTGTGTTTTTTGTTTTTCAACTTCTAAGAATTACGGTTTTAGCAAAGCGTTCCCAAAATATAAACGACCGTAAAACTCAACCCACGGACCAACGATGAGAATCGAGTACGCACAAACCCACAGCACGGCAATATAACTAAATATGTATATGTGCAATAGTAAAGAATATTTATATGAACACATACAGAAAGTCTTTGCGCATACAATTCTACAACACCGTAAATTGTTTGTTCTAATAAAAAGCGTATTTAAAAGCGAAAATAAAAAAAAAATAAATAAAAAAATACAAAATGTTGAAATATTGTTGTGAATAAAATGCCAAGCCTTCGTATGGTACCACGCACATATGTTGGTTCGTACGTTTGTGTTTATGTTTTATTCTTGACTGTTTTTCACAAAAGCTCATGTATACACAAATTCATCAAAAAAGAGACGAAGGGAGAGAAAACAACGGTTAAGGGCATTATGTAGAACAACATTTTATTTACAAAAATCTACAAAATACAAGTATTGTATAATAGTCTGTCTAAAAAGTATTAAACCCGTGAATATTGAAACTATTTAAAACTCCAACTTACTTCTAGTCAAGTGTCATCAGTTCCTTGTTGAATGATGAAATGGTCACAGTCACAAAAATTAAGCGAGAAAATTGATATTCGACATGTACATGACTCAGGCCAGGCTAAAGAATGATTATGATCAGGTCGACAGTAGACAAAAAACAGAAGCCCTCTTTAAAGCAAAGCCTACAAATTTTTCTAATTTTTGGACATCTTTTAGATCAAATATAATATTCGTCAGAATCAGGGACCAGTTGGGTTCAAAAATACTCTCAACCAGTCTACTAACAGGCGTACAGTGAACGGGTTTACACTGCTGACTTTCCTTATGATACTATCACTTATTTACTTTGTGAGATCATATGAAATACATCAGCTAACGATAAATCCTCCTTCTGAAAAAATTATGGAAAATATCATTTCAAAGTATTTGTCTGAATTTAAAATGGCCTAAGTTGATGTACTCCGACGTTCTACTGTTAATCCTATTGATGGACAGTCATATCGTTCTACAAATTTCCGCGATTTTTCCACGACCCGTATAAACTATTAATTGTTAGGATTTCTTAAATTAACCTAAGGAAATCACGAAGAATGGGGGATTTCTTCCAGTAGTAAAAAAGCAACACAAAACTATATAAAAACTAAAAAGCAGTTCGTTCGTTTAGCTTTATTTGAGCGTAAGCAGAAGAATAGAAAAAAAAAAACCAATGATACTGTTCTTGACTCATGTCCGAGATATATGATCCCAGCAAACGTCCTTTCCTAGTGCATCTTCCTCCTTTTAGTGAAAAGGAGGAGGGTAAAAATTTTCCAAAATCATTAACTTTTGCTTTGTCTTCTTCTATTCATTGCTGTCAAATAAAATATCAAAATCTTTCCGCGTTTATTAGTCGCAGGTAAGACTTGCATTTTTATCACGGAAAGTCATATGCCGCGATTATGTATTTAAAAATTACCCACAATTTTTATCAAAACAATCGTTGAAGTTTTTTCTAAGAAAACACTTTGCTAGAACAAACTCATTTTTGCTTAAATGGTTTGGCGAATGAACAAAATTGTCTTTGATGAGGATACGAGATAACGTTCCATTCCATATAAGTGGTCGTTTGGCGCAGTTTTTGGGTCTGTGGCCTACTGCTCATTGTTTCCTAGATAATAACAATAAAGTTCGATATTAACAAGTTTTTTGCGAACATGCTGATCTAAACAGTATATGGTGTTGAGAAAACGGGACTTCGTCCCACACAACAAGTATCGATCGATTTATTAATTGATAAGTTTGTTGACGCACTACTTTCAAGAAATACCGGGATGTAATGGACTTTAAGAAGCTGTGCCTAATACCTTTAAATTATTTTTTGAAAGGTTCTGTGAAAATGAGGATCTACAATAGTTAGGTAGATTCTATTCTTTACAATTTACAAACACATATTGAAATATTAGTGAAATTAGACCAATTTTAGTAAACGGAATAGAGAGTTCCAGTAGGAGGAGCAATGGTATTATTGCTTACAACTCAATTGCATCAAATATACTCAATTGCTTGAGTGCTTCTTTTAAAAAGGTAACCGTACCACACTTGTTGAAAACCCCCAATAAGACTATGTGTGCTATGGACATGCGATGTGATTACTTAGTTTTTTCTTCTGAAGTACGGAATACAATCGCTTTAATGTTTGCTTTAAACTAAATATTTTCTCAGTTTTAATAAAGCCATGGATTTCAGTCGCTGATGTAGCATTTACCAGAGACGGTAAGGTTTCTCCTGTTTTCGATCACAAGCTTATTTCCCAATGTTGTAGTAAGTTATTTACAGTCTACACCACATATTAATTTATTGCGGACATGGAGAAGCAGTTCGTATAGATCCAACTCTTATTATACTGATCGATTTAGAGTCACCTAAAGCTTGTCCGTCCGGCTGTCCGCCTTGCGCTATTGTGTTCAACTTATAGGCCACACAACGAAGGGTATTGAGTATAATTCGAATAGTCCCTGTATGAACATTTGTAGGGTGGCGTAGGGTGTACACTATATTGATTTCGCTTGTTTATTTCATTACGCATGGTATGTAGTCAGTCGATTCGGATCTTGGTCGCGATTTTTTCCTTTCCTGACGAACTTCTTTAGACGATTATTTCTGATAACATATGCCATGTGTATAGAACATTTGCTTATTTAGAGGTTTGCTTGGCATTTGATCCTTTGCCGAAATCAAATTATAAAGTGTAGTGTAGTTTTCCGAAAACTTCATTAATCACTTTGGCAAAAAGTTTTTTATCTGAGTATAAGAATTTTAAAACTGCTTGCATAACTACTGCATGTAAGCGTCCACTAACAACAAATGACTAGACATTAACGCCATGTATCAAGCAAAAGGCTCAACACTTTTTTGGCCTTTTTATATATTTAGGTTATTTGTGTTTTTTTTTTTTTTTTTTTTTATAAGTTCAAAAAAACAAGCTTTACTTTACTTTATGGATGTATGGATGCGTTTAAAAAGATTTCTCTTTACTTAGTGACCATGTGCTAGTGTTCATCTCCTCTTGCAATAAGTTGCTGGCTTCGGTTCGTTTATGAGAGTAAAATAGTGAGAAGTCATTTATGGCCGTTTTATGTTTAGTCATATTAGACACCTATGTTTTATTTAATGCTACTGAACCAGAAATGTGGTTACACATACATATATACAATACAAGCTTAGAAATACATAGAAAGAAAAATGAACAACAAAATATACAAAAAACATCAACAGCATGTATTTGAAAAGGAATAAGCAAAATTTAAAAACTAGATATGAAACGGAATGGATAGTGGGGATGACATGTGTGTGCTGTGTGTGCTATGTGTGCAAAACTCGCAGTATATAGAACGTAACGTGCAAGTTGTTTTTACCTTTACTACACGTTTCTCGATTCAGGCGTTCATGGTGTTTTCACTTTTATTCGTTGGTACCACATTCTTATGTTCTTTTATTGCTCTTTTTTTTTATTGTTGTTGTTGTTGTTATTATTATTATTATTATTATTATTATTTGCAGTTTGTTTGTTGTTGCATTAGTTGTATACGTATGAGCCATCACAAATGGAGTTAGAAGTGCGGAAATTGTGAAATCTTGTTGCTGTTCTTGCCAAATGGTTTTATTGCGAAATGTATGCCAAACCAGCTTTAGAGAATATTGGTCAATTCTCCCAGGCAGAGTAACAGGGCATGGGCATCAATTGCTGATGACGGCCAAGTAAGAAGAAGGGAACAGAATAAAAAAAATATAACTTTCATGATGGCATTTTTGATGCTTTTAGGTCGGTAACTAGACAAGAGGCAAGACAAGCCAAAGACTATAACCGAACACAAACATAATACTTTGGCCTTGAGTTTATGTTCTTCGTTCTCGTAATGGAATACAAATACGCATTAGTGCTCGTATGTATTTCCTCGCTGAGTGCGTTTTACTCTTTCTTATATGTGCTTCTAAATTTAGGCCATATTTCATTTAATAATTCATTTTCTTGGTTACAGCACGAAATGTAGGTTAAAGTTTATCCAATAAAATCAAAGTAGGGAATAATACGTCGCATATAGTATACATATATATATATATACATTTAATAATTTTTAATATAATACTTTTTACACTTTTTTCTTTAAATTTTGTAAGTAATTTAAATATTTAAAATTGAAAAAGAAATTAGTGAAAATACTATAATGGGATACTACGCCACTTTGTTTAAAACTCTTACTCATATAACGACTTTTCAAAGGAAAGGTGTTATTAAGCAAGGGGTGGAAATATTTTCAACAACGTTCTTCCTTGGTTCATAGGCATACCTCAAAAACTACGACCTGCCGGCTATGCACAAGAAAAGCACACGGACAGAGGGACAGACAGACGGTATAATCAAACGTCGATCTGCCCCAAGTCCTTCTGAGTGTTGCACACATCCGCACAAACTTAATATACCCTTGTACCACAAATGCTGCAGTGCACAAAACTCCATTAGTATTTAAAGTGCGTCTGAGAGTACTTTAAAAAAAAAGAAGAAAACAGAAAATATGAATAATAACTTTTAAGAATATGCTGATTTTGCTGATATACACTGATATGCTGAGTTATACACATATATCATGGGAAACGTGAGATACTGTGTAAGGCTAAAGTGGTAAGAAAAGTATTTACAGCCAATCACAAAGCAAATTTAATAATAATAACGTCCAACGCATTTCCAGTACATGTCCAGTGGCAGTTGAATCTTTCGCAAAATATTCGCGAAAAAAGGCACTTAAGACTGTATATGAAATTCATGTTTAGATAAGTCTTGAATACCTATCATTTTAATAATGAAATACAGGCGTTGAACAGATGGAATCATTTTCGTGTAGAATTTTTCTCTTGCTATTTTCCCCTCCCTAAGTTTATTGGTAATAATAAATATGAATTTAGTGATTTTTGTTATGATTTTTTAGCGATTGTAGGGAAGATATTTCACTCAAATATATGACAAGCTTTTGCTTTCTCGTTGACTTTTACCCACAGCTCAGTTTCAAAACGGAGAGGATGTGGGGGGTATGGCCAAGTCTATTCCAATTCTTGCGGTGATCAAGAATACGCGTATTTTTAACGTCTTCTAAGCGTTCTCCTTTATGTGAAATGTATATAAAGAAAAATACACACACATTCCATAGAATCACAATAATATCGGATAATTTATGAATACACTCTACTATTTTTATACGCATGCAGAACCCAGAAGGACTTGAAAGAGATGCATGCTTTATTATACCGGTCGTTTGAGAAAGTGATTGTAAACTTGTCTGTCTATTTAACCGTCCGCCCGCCTGTCCGTTAAGTGCTCTTGTGTTCATCCCACAGGTCGTTTTTTCGAGATACGTTGATGAAATTTGGTACACTAACGTGCTTCGCCTCAAGGATAACCGAAAGTGATTTGAATCGGGCCACTTTTTCGATAAAATGTCTTTTTGAAAATTTTTTATACCAACGACTGTAAGCTTGCGTAGAGTATTTAATGGTATGTCGTTGCCCGTTATTGTTTCAACATAATCGAATCAGTAGAATGCAACGAAGAAATTCAAGATTAAGTTTGAAGCGGTGAACAAGTGCACATAAATTTCGATGCATACTAAAACGATTTATAAAAAAAGTACCACACATACGCACTTCCCCCCAAAACAGGATTGAGACGATTTTAGTGCTTAGCCTGAAACATAAACGTCATTTGTTTAGAGAAAAAATGTCAATCGTATAAAAAAACAGACGTTTTTGCTCTTTTTTGACCGTTTAAATGCTGTAATCATAATTTTATCAGACAGTTGAAGGGACATACATAAGCCAATTCCTACATTAACCCTCATATATTTAGTGAGTAGAAAAAATGAGAAAAAATTTCAAATCTTGAAAAGCTTTCTAACGCCTTAAAAGTTTTAAAAAACGTTGTAGATCATAAAGAAGGAGAGAAATCAAAATCATATTAGCCCAATTCTGGCGAACGCACACACCAACTTTATAGATTTCTCTATAAAGTTTAGACCCAGATCAGTTGACCGATTTCTATTACTGCTACATGGAAAGTAATATGACTTTTGTAAATATCTGTTGCAAGTTATAAGTGATTCCAATGGTAGGAGAACTTAGTGTTTGGGTTTTTTTGTTAATTTTCGTGAGCATGCAGTTTTCAAAAACAAACTAACTCGATTAGCCAAACAGCTTACGCTTACCAAAACAAATTCTAATTTAGAATTTCACTTCGGAGACGTCACAACATACATATACTGCTGATAAGCATTATATTATGAATTCGTTTGGTCAAACATGTTTCTCCTCACGTCTATCTGTTATATCTTTTCTCAGAATAATGCCAAGGATGTAGATAGATAACTGAAACTTAACATGCTCTTAGTTGATGCCACCAGAATAAGTTTGAAAATAGGCGTTATTCAATCAGGTACAGATAATAAAACAATTAAAAAAAAAGTTTAGCTTTATAACTAGGCAAAGCCGATCATAAAATCCCCTAAACCAACTTGTATACCTATTTTACGAAGAATTGTACCTTGTTGTCCTGCAAAGTCTTTTCTTCATGCGAGGGAGGATATCAAAAATTACTCTTTGTCGCTACATAAAAGCTTTTCTTCAGTGAGACTCGTTACATAAGGGACCATCTTAAAAATGTATCAATATAGTCCAAATTTTCCATAGAATGTCTATGGATCAAATCATCACATTTGAGATTTTCCTTGCAAAATATTAAAAATTAAAGTTTGTAGCTTTGTACCGACTTATTTTCATAGGTGAGGTCCGACTCAATTCGAGTTTTCTGGGACTCATTTATGCGATTCTAGCTTTTGCTGTTTTTCGTTAAGATATGTTCAAAGTGATGTGAAGACCGGTAGTAAAATTAGATCCATTCAATGGATTTTTAAGAGGGGTCCGTGTTTGGCTTAAAAACACTCTTGAAGCGGAAGGCAGAAAAGCGGAGCTCCAGATACGCCGAAAAACGGACAGCTGCGGTAGCTGGCAGGCGAACGGACGTAAAGGCAGAAAAGTGGAATGCCGAACTAGGGAAGAGGCAGAAAAACGGATGTGCGAAAAAGGGAAAAGTTGTTACAAATGGTTGGCTCATCTCAATCCATTCCGTTCGTGTTGCACTTAATATCCCCTAACCGCAAATCGCATAGAGGGAAAAAATTGGTTATTTGTAAGCATTACGGACAGAAACTTGGGAACTATAACAGATTTAAAACTGAAACTTCATATAAACAAGAAACGAAACGAAGTCTACAGATTCCCAAGACATTTATTAACACATAACGAAATAGAAAACTTTGAGACTTTAGAAAACGTGGCTATTCAAGATGTTGGATTTTGCACTGCCTGCAACGTGTTGCACAATATCGGCCAAAAAGTTTCTCAAGATTGACGGTAAACGTTATAATTTTTTTGCGACCAGCCAGTTGATAAAAGGATCGTATATAAAACAAAAAAAAAAAAAAGAAAAAAAGAACAAAAAACACTTATATGACTAAGCGTTAAAGACGAACTTAAAGATTTCGGTTTCTAAAGAAATTTATACTCGAACGCATTAAAAGTAAAAATAATAAAAAATGAAAAAAAAAAAGAAAAAAAATAAAATGTTACATAAAATTCAAAAATATTGAAATGGACAGTACTCATTAACGGACAAAGGTACCAACATAAATTTCATATCACCGTACAAACTTAGGTATAGAAATATATGTCTGCGTCTGCTTTAACTTTTTTTCTTTTTTTTTTCATTTTATTTTATTTTATATCGGAGCAGCAGCTCTTCTCCTCTTTACAAGCAATGTTGGTACGAATATAAAGTATATTTCATTGCAGTCATTAAGTGTACAACATTTATTTAAACTCAAAATGACTGAGAAACCGAAATGAAATGAAAATGCATTTGGTCGTAAAGTGAGTAAAATAAAGCGTAGAGCCGAGAATGTGAGACTAAAAATCTTCAGACAAAGATTCTTATTGAATTTTGTGTATTTTACAAGACTTGTCTGTCTGAGCTTTTCTTCGTTTTTGTTATTTTTAGTTTTTTTTTTTTTTTTTTGTTCTTCTCTTATTCTCTTTCCCTCTCTCTCTCTGGCTTTAACATTTGGTTTGCAAGATTTTCAACTCATCTGATCTGGTCTGGACTAAGCTGTGCTTGCTCGTCTGGTCTGTCAATTCTGAGTTTGGTTCGTTACCTGAACGCTTGTCCAACAACAATAATACCAACAACGATAACAATAACAACAAGTTGGGAATTGTTTGCATTTAATGTTGTGTTGATTTTATGTTATTTGCCAAATACAAAATATGTTTAATGTAATCACAACGCAGCAGTAGCAACCACAATCAACAACAACAACAACAACAACAGCAACAACAATAACGTACATACATACATTGCTCGCCTGGCAGTCAGCTTTTAAAAGCCAAGTTGTCTTAGGCACCCACAGCTTCAATAAAACACGTACTGACTGGCATAGCAGCCAGTGGCACTTAAAACTGAAGGCTAAATCTTGTTGGCCACACAAACCCAATCGAACGTATTCATTGACAGACAGACAAGCATACAGACAGCCAGTGCCCGAGAGAGAGCGAGCGAGAGAGAGAGAGAGAGAGAGAGAGAGAGAGAGCTTGTGAATTTGGGTACGCTTGCGCTAACCGAGCAATGCAAGTGCATAAATGGTCGTCGCACTTATTAATGCTTTAATAAATGGCATTTCATTTTTTATTATTCACTTGAATGGGATTTTATTATTGCTAGCAGTTAACTTTGTACACTCTATACGCCGTTCAATCTGGACCGACAAATGTCTGAATCCTAAGAAGAACGACATGCAAAAATTGTTTTTGGTTTCTTTCAAGTTTATAACGCTTTGAACATGATTCCCTCCTTACATACACTTATACATTCGATGGTTGATTGTTTGGTTAGTCGCATTGATAAAGGTACGAGATTTTGCGGAGATCCATACTCAAATATATGTTTATATATATATATGTATATATATATATATATACACATATGTATATTATAAGATGATGGCGTTGATGACTGACTTGGCGGATTTGCAATAACGCGCAAATGACTCAGGATATTCATTTATTTGTGTATCTACTTATGACTGCAAATGAATTGCATGTAAATATGTGTTTGTATACATATACATATATATATATATATATATATATATATATATATCACACACAGACAACACTTGCATACGCTACTCTGTGAATGTTACAAAAGAACTTATTGCTCACGGCAGGTATTCATGCATGCATGCATGCATGCATGATCTTTCATTGTGCGAGTACATCATACATTATTATTGTTATTATAATCTGGTGTGTATTATACCTCTGATGACCATTATAAACAAACTTACAAGCGTACAAACAAACGTAGATATTTAAACGCATATCATATCTTCATCATCTACAACAAGTCACATCAGGCATTCACTTGTGTTTAGTTTGAGCATCACACAGTACCCATACAATAACGTACCAATATATAAACTTTTAAACCGTCATAGGAGCTATACAATGTATGTGCAATGTGTATGTAAAAGTAATTATTTCATTTGACCAACAATGATATTGCAAATCTTATTGCCTTCTTGTTTCCCTACTCGTAATATTTGTTCTTTTTTACTTTATCCTGTACACTGTTGGTCAAACACAAATATATTCATTCCCTGATTTCGTTGCAATTCTACTAAATGTCTACATATGTACGCATAAATATATATATATATATTTTTTTTTTTCTTTATTTTATCTGTTATTCTTGCATGATGATGACTCTTGATGATGACTTGAACAACTTGTCTAAATGATTGACGACCTAAAATTAAGAAGGTGTACTTTAACTAGAGAAGAAATATAAAAATCTCTTTTTACTCAGAAACGGAAAATTAAAAGCAAAAAATACATATATGTATATTTATACATATGTATTGTTGTACATAATAAATTAAATATCTTTCATGTGGGTTTGAAGCCTAAAGAAAAAAGAGAAAACAACAGCAACAACAACGGCAACGGCAACAAGCAAAATTAAACAGCGACGAGAAAAACGTAGAAGCTTCCATTTAATAGTTTGTAACAGCTTTAAACAGATGATGGCTATTAATCAATGTGACCAAAGAGACTCAATAAGAAAGCTTTCGGTTATAAAATGGATTTAATTTTTAATTACCAAAGCATGTCCTTGAAAATAATTGAATACTTTACCATACATATATATATATATACATATATATATGTCATTTCATGTTTCATTTCTAAGGCTCTCGTTTAAAATAAGCAAACTTATCCTTAATTATATTTAGAACTCATTAACATCACGTTAGTCTGTCAGCAATCAACAGATAACCACTTCCTTTTCATACATAAAATAGAATATTAATTAACTATGAATATTTCTCAGAGAAAAAAGTTTGTAAATGGGTTTTAGTTGAATCGTAAGGCGCGTACCATTCATGCTCTTTTAGTTGTGTGCTTGTCTTTCTCTCCTCCTTTTTGAGAAAAGCAGGAGGCTTGAATAGTTTAAAACACATCCAACGTATCTCGATAGAGTTTCCTATCAACATAGACCGCATTCAATGTGTTCATTGCGTAGAGGACGTGCAAAGAGGGCGTGCAAGTCAGTCTAATTTCACTTACCATTCAGTCTATTTAGTCTTCAAAGCAAAAAAAAAAAAAAAATCATTACATCGGACGTTTCCCTTACCTAATCCGAACTAGAATTAAAACAAAAAAAGTCTTTAAGAAATTGCGGTTACGCACTTAAGTTACGTGTTTGTTGATGACTAATTCACACTGTCATTATCGATTGTTTATTGTGTACGCAGCTGTATTGAATCTTCACATGGCCTGGGTCCATTGTCGTTTATTTTTATTCGCGGCTCTATAGGTCTAGTTGCTTCTGACATTTTAACTTGTCAAAGTCCGCCATTTCACTATACGACTGAATATTGTTCAACAATATTCGCGATCTATGAAAATATTTTACTAACAATTTCTCAGTCGATTACCCAAAGTTTACCCGTAATAAAACGCACTATGCTTCAGGCACAACGAAAAAGTAGAATTATTGTACACGAAGTTCGGTAAGATGTACTCTGAACGAAACTGACTCTCTATATATATATGTACGACTTCTAATTATAAAATTAATATCTCGCGTTATTAAATAAAATAATGGAAGAGGGAGGTAGAGGGAGAGAGAGACAGAGAGAGAGAGAGAGAGAGAGAGAGAGAGAGAGAGAGAAAGAGTGTCCAATCATACTTGAATTTCTCATCGTTGATTCTAAAATAATAAGTAAGTTATGAGTAATTACTTCAATAAAGAGCGATGTGTAAACTCTCCGTTAGACTTCTATTTGGTTTTTTACAATATTTGGTATCCATGGGTTAGGGGTAGGTATGGGTTTTAAAGGACCCTTACTGCACGAAAATGGTCACAAATTCGTTTGCTTAATGTGTTATCTATAACCAGTCACTATTTTTTCCTATTTTCTTGATAGAATACGAATTTCATGCGAACCAGACATCTGGTCTTTCCTCAAACGTTCTATCTCTAGAACATTAGCATAAAAATTAAAGTCCTAATCAGATAGGTAGCAAGTGTTAAACTACCACCGCCGATGACACATTTCAGTTCAGATTTGCTGGCATATTTCAAACGCATTTTAGTATACGGAGGCGGGAGTCTATCTATAACGCCTCCGGGAAATTGATTTTGTGCTTTAATGCTAGTGACGGTTTCGTTTTATTGTAGCAGCTAATTATACCCTACATTCAATTAGATTTCCTGATAATGGGAAAGCGGTGTCGATCATCTTTGCTAGGGACGCGTTTAGTTTGCATCATGACTATTTGCGTTTTAAACAACGAACCCCACGAATTACAACTCAAAAACACGATCCTTCGCATTAGGCAGGAAAAGCAATGCTTCCTCCATTTATGGACTAAAGTTAACTCAATCAATGGTTCCAAGAACTACATTGCATACACTTCAACAAAGCGAGAGGTATTGAGAACTTTAGAATAACTATTAAGGTTGTATCGCCAAGGAGGTTAGCCTATGTTACGATGAAATTTATAATAAGACGCTTTAAACCCTTTGTAAATCCTTTAAAACATACATGGACTTCTATTAGTTAACTTTTGAAAAGGCATTTAACTTGAGATTCAAGAGTCTGACTAAGTCTTCAATGTTCCTGTATGTGAACAGGTGCGTGAACTGTATTCTGAGCATGTATTCTGTGAACAACAATTTCGAGGTTCTAAACGAGGTTCTAACAAAAAGAAAAAGTCCAACCGATCTTTCCAAATAAGGCGTTACAAGAAACGTTGTGGAAAAAGTGGTATTATTCGAAACACTTTCATTTCCACTTTGCCGTAGTCCCAGCAAGATGCTTCTCATCTTTTCTATACACGGGGTTTCTTTGAAGCCTTTGTAAATATCGCTTCAATATTTCAAGTCAATCTCTCTAAAACAAACTTAATTTTAATTTGTCTAAACTTTTTTACTTATTGTTTATCTTAAGAGTTGTGGTTATGATTGAATTAAACTTAAGTTATATGTTGAAAAATTCTGCTTCCTTTTCTAATTTTTGTACCCTGCATAAATTGTGGTAGAAGAGTGTACAAGTTTTTGGGAATGTATGCAATACCCAGAAGAGTTTGAAATAGGCTCGAGCTTGCCTGTCTTCTATCTGCCTGCGTGCCCTGTTTTCTTGTGTCCCACGTACGGGACGTAATTTATATGATATTTTGGCGAAATTTGATACAACGATGTGTCTTGGTCCAAGGCCGAACTTTGTTACTTCGGCAACCAATCAATATATACACGGGTCTATATATAGATTTAGAACCTTACTCTTACTTAGGTTCGTTTCTTACAAATTTAATTATAAAATTAAAATAATAACAAAATTAAATGAAATAAAGAGAAGTCCGTCTCTTCTGCAAAGCAAGAGTTTATACAGCCGAGAAAGCTAGAAAGCTTATCCGTTTTATGCAGTATATCGACATCAGAAAGAACAGAATTAATTGGAAAATGAATTCTTTTCTGTAAAGTAAAGTTCTTCGATACGCTTTTATATCTCCATTTGATATAATCTGCCCTGTCCTTCTTTCCCAGAATATTTCTTCGTCCTATCCGCCGCTTTTGTAAGAAGATTCAATTTATCAAATACTTTGATTTTCAAATTTTAACTTCCTTTTCAATTTTTAGGACTTTGAAAACTGGACACAGACGGACACACTTAATCGAGAGATTACGAATGCGATTCTACTCTTTATCTGCAATCAAAACCCTTGAGACTTGCAAAGATAATAGCAAAACTAATACTTGACGGTCATCCGGTGAGGAGAATAAAAAAAATAAAAAAAAAAACGAACATCGGCTTGTAGACTTTAACTACAAATGCAATGTTGAACACGTACGATGTGTATCGCTGTAGTCAAGGCATCGATGACAAATTGTAAAAAGAACTAGAAAAACATTTTATAAATGATAAACACACAAACAATATAAGAACAAGCTAATAATAATAATAATAATAACAATTGTTTATGTGTAGATCATGATAATGACAGAATTAAAGGTGATTTTATTCCTGCGCATCCGCATAACGCAATGAATTTTAACGAAATTTCTTTTCTAAAATACTACCAAATAATAATTTTATGCAATGTTAGCATACAAGAAACAAAAAGAATAAGAAGAAGCACAATAAGTAAGCAAGTTAATCATAATTGTTTGCATTTGAATGTCATACCTAGACGTATAACGTATAAGCAAGTGAGCATGTCTTCCTAAGCGATATATCAGAAAATTTATGAACCCGTACAAGTAATGAATGTTTAATGTGATCACTTTGATAACAGACCAAGACCGTCATCGACGTGCTATACATATAAAATTCATAAACTTCATTAGAGATTTTCTTCTCTTCTCTGACTTCTCTAATACAAAATTCTAGGATTAATAGTGTAAACGGATCTTATAATAATAACAATAAGAAGAAGAAGAAGAAGAGATTATTCGAAAATATAGAACAAATGAAACGAAACCGTATCATAGCCCATAAGTGCTTGTAAAATTATTCTGTCTGCTCATGCACCACCTGTTTAAAATTCCTTTAAAGAACACATTGCCGATCTAATTATATTTATTACTTTCATTGACAATTATTGACATTTAATTTGTGACCATGTGCAGTGAATTTCTAATAATTTCCAACATAAATATTTATTCACTTCTATATGGTCGCAGACGCATAGCATATGCAAACGTTTGACTTTAGTTTGTTGTTTGCTTCCAACTCAGGAAGGAGTTTGCAAACGCATACCATACGAACTAAACTTGGAACACAAGCGAAAACAAAAAGTCAGTATGTGGCTGTTTGCAATTGTTGTTGAGTATTCTTTTAGTGCTTCGGTTCTGTGCATACACTCGACTGAATTTATGCAATTTTTGTCTGTTGCTGCTGGTGTATGCTAAGCTCACTATCAGGTATGCTCTGGCAAAGACCGAATTCTTGATATTCAAGCAAAGCTAATTTAAACGTAAGTCAATTATGAAAAATTGTTATGAATTTACTTATCACTTGAGACTGTTTTTTTTGAAGAGAATCTCTTTTTCGGTTAACAGCTCAGAGATAGCCCGTATTGTTGATATTTCTGTCAAAGACCTAGTTTTTCAATTTACATATTGCTTAGAGGAAGTATGCTTTCTCCAATAAACAAAAGCTTTTACCTAAATCACACGTCAACACATGAAAAATTCGGTGCAACATTATTCTGACATTAGCAGTAAAGGTATCAACAACTATTTGAATTAAATCAAAACAGGTTCCATCTAAAGGATGGAATCGTTCCAAAGTAGTCTTAACCTGATATCTGCAAATGCGTTCTTCTTGCTCCTACATTGCAAATCCTCTGTGTCACTTAAAGATTTCCTTTAGCATCAGAATAAAACGCATAAAATGTAACTAAATAGCTAACGCTACAGACATACAGGCCTCAAGCCTACCTTCAGTTCATATTACAAATTAACCGGAAATTGTTCATTTTAATCGTCTCCAAATATGTTGTCCTTTACTCAACATTAATATGTAAAGTCTGGAGCTTCAGGAAAAGTTTTCTCATCATTTATTTAACCTTGATATCTCAACTTGTAATTGATCTAGAAAATCTAGAAACAATTCATATGATTGTGTTATACTTTTTGAAAAAAAAAAAAAAGAATAAAAAAGTTATTTCGTTTCAAACGCTCCGTTTAACTTAACAACTTTCAATAATCTGTTCATATTCTGCACTAACATATTGCATAAAAGCAAAAACTAACAAAACAAAAGAAAAAAGAAAAAAGAAAAGCAATAACAATTTGAAGTTGTTTTGCAACATTTAATCGACCGTCTGATAAATGTCTACATTCGAAATGTGACAAATAATATAAAATTCATTTATTATATGGGTATGAATGCCTTGTAAGTAAAGTATAAGGTGCCAGCATCAGAGCGGTCCTACAAAGTCAATGTAATTAATATCCCATACAAGTAGGCCCCACCTTTTACTATACTGACCTTATGTGTCTTGTTTATCTCGTTTTCTTTTACACAACCTACCTATAGGTCACGATTTTTGAGATATATTGATGAAGTTTACTACACGGATGTGTTTTGGCCCCAGGACGAGCACTATTGAAAATTATGCGGATCAGACCACTTCCCACATCAGCTCCTTGTTTTCAAAAGTCAATATACAAATATCTGTGGGTTGGTGTAGGATATTTCATGGCGGGTCGTAGCTCACTATAGTGGCTTTACCTGCTTATAATATATTTTTTTATTGTGTGCTTAAATCAAAATATTTTTTCTTCTTATGAAAAAGTATTTTTTTTGTTGTCTTACTTTGAAATCCATGAACAACGAACTATTCTCTTGATCGCGGTAGATTCACGGCACCGTAGAATTCGGTTGGTAAACGTTAAGCTGAATAGATGCTGTAGCTTTAAAAAAATTTGTGACTCTTGGCGACAGAGCTTTCGCAGCTACTCTGTAGTCTTAAAGATTACAAATGTGTTAATAAACAAACAAATAAAAATAAAAAATTATTTAATGCGCCATCAGAGTCTTCTCTCTTGACACATATTTATTGTTATTATTACTAACTTAGGCAGAGAAATATTTTCCAAGACTAAAGTCTTAAAGCACTAGCATCTAAGGCTATAGGCTTTACCGAAAACTTTATCGCAATTGAGATTTAGACGTACGACCATTGAGTTGGTAATCTTGGATCTTTCGCCTACTCGGCCCCTCAGGCGATTAATTATATCAGATATCTCCTCTCTTTTGTAATTCATTTTTTTCATGGTCTCATTACTGCAACGCTCCGAGAGCACGAATATGGGTTGCTGTGCTATTATCTTTGAATCGTTTTAAAAAAGGAATTGGACTTTTGGTGATATTGTACAATACCCAACCATCGAGAGATCTGCCTGTCATTATCAGCCGTTATTTATATTTAAGTTGGGATTTTGTTTTAATTCAAACTAAATTTTAGCTAAATATTTGCTATAAATTCCAATTTATGTGGGAATTATTCCTAACAAGAAGGAATTATTCAGAGCCAGCCATTTTGTGATTCCGAAAGCAAACATAAATAACTCACACTTCTGCTTGAGATTTAGATCAAATACTTTTTCAATAAACCACTTGGCCTCGCCATTATTGGTGGAATACAAGACATAGTTTCGCACCGTACAGAAATTCTTAAAACTTATTACGAAAACAATAAACCCACGGCTATGTTTCGTGAATATGGTTCATATTGGTTAAATGGCTTCGTCTATAAGGCATGATGACCCGGCAGAGGAAAGAAAACACGTCTGTTGCTCCTAAAAGTGCACAAAAAATGATTCTTAGGTTTGTGGGCTAAAATTGTCATTTTTGAGGATGAAAACTGCACTGCAGTTACCCTCAACAATAACAGAAACACGATTATTGATCTTTTTTGACACAAGGTACATACAAATCTAGTGGGGGTTTTTACTTTAGCCTATGTCGAACTTCCTGCAGTAAACCATGAACTTTCGTGACTTTATTCACGAAGATTATTCGCGTTATTAGTGAGAGATCAGATTTATGACAACAAAAGTGACAAAAATTGTTGTTCAAGGATTGAATTTTTGCAGAAATCATTTTAAAGAAATGCCATAAACCAATATTTAAAACAAAAGCAAATTCATGTCGACTCATTTCCAAGTTTAAAAACAAACTTAATGATATATATTAAAACTTCTTCTTTGAATCTAAAGTAAGGAACATTGTGCAAAATTTCACTTTTCTGTTGAAATTTTTCAGATTCTTTTTAACCCCCAAAAAATTGAGGAGAAACGGGGTTAAATTTCAATTTTAAGGATCGTACGTATATGTGAGAATGCAGGTCCCAGGATTTATGTTACTGGAGGCGGGTAGACGACGCGCATGGACGCACGAATGTAGATATTAATCGATCAAAAATGCATATATAAATTTTGTAGATAATTGGACAAATAAGATTTTAAAACTGGTCTAATGGCGACTCTCAAGTAACTAATGCAGATACAAAGGCATTTTTAAAAGAAATTTTCTTATTAAAATTCTTCAAGTATTGCCCCAATGCCTTCTGAACGATTGTTATTGCATTCGCTTTCAATGAACATTTTTTTTTTTGTTTTTTTTTCTAATTTTTGTCTCAGTTAAGCAGACTTTAAACACATGACGTTCATTTACGGTGTACTTCTTTTTACTTGTATTTGTTTTTCTCTTTGTTTCTTTTTTTCTGCTAGAAGGCGAACCGAAAATTTGCCATTGACTTCGCAAGAATGGCATAAGTTAATTTATAAATATTCTTTTGAATTGCACATGAAAAAATTTTTTTTTTTATAAAATCGAGAAATAATTGAAGAAAATGGTTGAATGTGTGCGGAATATCGACAGTAATTCTTTTTCTCCTTTTTTCTAAGTGTATGCGTTTATTTGTAAACTCAAAAATATGTTTCTGGATTTTTGTTTTCATTTATTTATTTATTTTTCCATTCTTATTTAGAATTCAAACATCATTCTCGGTTTCCTATGTTTCCACGCAACGCAAAGTTGAATTTATCGAAGGAAATGAAGTAGAATAAGGGAGAAGTTTTAATTGTTCAAAGTCGAATTTCTAATACCTATTTGTACTTGCACATCGGACATGGCTTGTACATGGCATTTGTGGCTATTTTTCTGCGCTTAAATGCAGTCCGTGATCTTTTTCATTAATTTGATTATTTCCCTTTAAAAGCTTATCCATCGACCTTTTTCGATAGCTTGGCCTTACATTTTTCCAGTTTTCCGTCTTAGAAAGATCGAAAGATGAGTAGACCAAAGATAGATGAAACAATAGTGAGGTCGTACGTAACTTTTTCGTTGCAACCATTTGACGTATTTAATATACCTCCTCGGTCATATATGACTACTAAAATAAACAAAACAAAAAATAACGAACCGACACTTACAAAAATAAATATAAAAAGAAAATAGAAAACAAAAAATGCTTATAGTTAACCTTGGCTTTGAAAGTATTGAAGACATATACGTTGTAAACATAACGAATGCATTGCAAAATAAATAAAAATAAACGAAATGAAATTGAAATAAAAAATTTGCAAGAGAAAAAAATTTGTAAAAAATTGTTTATGGATGCATTAAAAAAAAACAAGTAAAATGAAAATTGTATGAAATTTTTTTGAATTCAATTTAGAATTTCGCCTTTATCTGACTTATGGTCGAATTATATATCTTATCTTTTATATCACACTTTGGCTATCTTTATACCCTCCACCACTGGTAACATAGGCTAAATTAATTTTGTGCGGACGTATGTAATACCCAGAAGATTTTAAAATAGACCCAACACCAAGTCGTCTTTTCGGCTAGCCACCGGAATTGTGCCCAACTATTATTATGTTTCACCTACTGGTCGCAAGTGGAAATATTTTGATGAACGCCTTGTTTTGAAAAGTCCGTTATACGCAAAAGATTGCAATTTTCAAAATTTCTTCACAAAAATCCGCCGAGTAATAGTACTTCGACGTTTGACGTTGGTATGAAAAATTTGGTTCGTCTGGGGCACTTTATTGCACCCTCGTAATCGTTCCTACAAAAACTGGATCTTTATATGGTAGAAAGGTGTAATTGTCAATATTGCATCATAAAAATTGCCATATAAACGTAAATTGATAAAGAAGTGAATTTGGAACAAGTCGGTCCATTTCTTGGATACCACCGCATGTAAAGGTTCTCAGGAAATGTAAGCCCTTATGTGCTAAAAATGCCCATTTGTTAATGTTTTATGATGAAAATTTGTATTTGTTGAAAATTTTAGCAGTAATTTGACTTAAAAATTATATGGATCCAATTTGAATTACATGGACCTATTTCTTGGACCCCACTTCTTATAGGATGAATAGTAAACCCATAAGAAAAAGATTTAGTTTTTAATATTTTATAATGAAAATTAGTCCATAGCACAAATCACATAGTCATTTATTATAGAGCCTAACATTTACAAGGGTTATTATGAAAACGAGGCCCTTATGTGCGGAGAAAAACTATTATCTAGTTTTTTATGTCAGAAAGTAAAAAAAAATAATAAAATTTCACAAAATTAAGTTTGCTAAATTTGGAGCACGTCATCCGATTTTTCGGGCATACTCCAATATGCGGGGTTTCGTTAAGAGTATGCCTTTGGATGAAAATAACGTATAATTTTTGTTGTATTATTATCAAAACGGGTGAATAACTGTTGTAGGCCAAGTGGAATAGGGTATCCAAAGATCGGCCTTGCCGGTGAGTAATGTTTGAGTCTGAACGATTAAAAAAACTACAGTGGGCCACAGCCCACTATTAAATACCCTAGATCACCCTACAAGTATTCGTATAATCATTTTTCAAAATGACGCGCTCCGTGGAAAACGATCGAAAAGATCTGCATTATTTTCAATAGCGTTCGTCCTTGGAACAAAACACTTCAGTAGACCAAAAATTCAAAAATATATTTAAAAAATTGCGACCTATAAGCAAAACGAATGGGTGGACAGACAATCTTAAATCGCACGTGAATGATTTGATCTTGACCCAGAATCACTTTTGGAGTCGATCGATGGGTCTATCTCAAGCCATTGTGAGTCTTGCATAGATTCGCGCGAACTTAATACCAATAGCTTTTTAGAGTATAATTATTTAAAAAAAACGATTTACTTCGTGTATAGGTTCGACACTTTACAACAAAAAATATCACGATTGACCATAAGAAACTTCACGATTAATCTGCTAAAGAGTTGATCAGGTAACAAAGCTTTTTATTAGAATTTATATTTTACAAACCACTAGTGAGAAGTAAGGAGGGGATGAGAGCATTAGACATGCATCTGAAAGTCGCAAGGAAAAAAACTGAAGATACCTCCTTCTGTGTGTTTAGACAACGCTTTAAGATAATTGTAGTGACTTGAGTGGGCAAAGGGACAAACTGATGTGATTAAATCGGTTCAGCTTTTTACTGCTACCACGATAAAATTTCATGGCGTAACTCGTGAATCTACAGAAATTTAACTCTATCATTGGGCACAGGAGAATTTTGAAAGAAAAGTAACCAACAATGCGGAAAAAAACTTCATTATTCCTAAGTAATGCTTGATTTAAATGTTTTTGTTTTTTTTTTTTTTTTGAACTAATGTGCTTACGAATGCTTTGCTTTGGTTTGCTCTATAGAATCACTAGAAAAACTTCTCGAAGATTTATTATGAAAAAATTTTCATTTAGTTCTTTAATATTTTTTTCCTTCTTCCGTTTTCTCTTTCTCAACATTTAGACAAACCTATTATGTCAGTTAATTTCAATATAATAGTTAATAATATTTTGCTATTATTGTAATATTTTTATATATATTTTAATGAATTTTTATTTTTCTATATAATTTAATTTCTATTTAATTTCTTCCAGATCGATATGTCGATGAGGACAACTTTTGTATATTTTTGTTGAGTTACAACACATGAAAGTATTAAAAGTGAATACAAGTGAAATGAATCATGAGCAGTAAGACAGTGAAAGACAAATAAAAATCTTTAAATATATAATTGTTTACTAAATAGCTTACGTGATATTTACAAATAATACTTAATAAATACCGAGAGAGCTTTTGCGGAACCAACAGGTATTCAAAAATACTTTATATTTCTACTTAATAGCACGTTACATCTCATTTAGATGCATTAGTGGTCTTTAAAATTACATTAAAATCGATATAATTAAATGGTAGATGTTGCCAACCCTCTCGATCATAAAGCTCTTCATACCTTTACTTTTTTATTTTTTTATTTTTTTGTTTTTTTTTTTTGTTTTTTTTTGTACAAAATTACATCAGTCTAACATTATAAACCATTTATTTCGACAATAAAGTTGCAAAATTTTGCAAACTATTTGTTTCGAAACATTTCTCCTTTAAAAGCAGGCAATAAAAACTTTTATTTTATGCATACAAAAATATGTTACAAAGGTTTACAGTTTTGGAGCTATTATGCATACGACAATTCGGATGAAAGTTAAAATGAATG
This sequence comes from Glossina pallidipes, assembly GCA_000688715.1. NCBI lineage: Eukaryota > Metazoa > Arthropoda > Insecta > Diptera > Glossinidae > Glossina > Glossina pallidipes. The sequence goes on along the minus strand of KK499803.1, from coordinate 979,030 downwards.
ATTCTAAATGTTAATGCTGAGAGAGACGTGACATTTTATAAAGCAGCCTTAAATAGAAAGTATTTTAGTTACTAAGCAATAAATTTGTAAATAAAAAACTAAACAAAACTTTAAACCCAATTAACATAAAAGCATTTACGACAACTCGCATGTCTTTAAGAGTATCAAGCATTCGCGATCAACGTTCCGTTGTTAAGGTGTCATTTGCAGACTAAGGTTTAATAAAATTGAAAATCTTGTTTGTAGCGTTGTATACGAATGCATTGATTCATGTTTTTGCTTCGATTTTCGTTATCTTTTGATTGTAAAAATTAACGATCGACAAAATATTTGCAACTTGTTGGCGAAGATTTATTATTGTACTTATTTATGAATAATTAGAATTTTGTGAGGATAAAATGCGATGAGAAAATACGTACATCAGAGGAAATATCGCGATTTCCATTTGCCTTTTGTTCTGGCATTTTCTCTTTGCACATCTATTACAATTTTTCCTTCCCTGGATCGGAACATCATACGGTGTCTGGCATTGTAAAATGTTCGCCAAACACATACTGTCTGATTCTGCAGATGGCCTCACGTTCACATAGAATATGATGGAACGTCTTCCTCGCCCCTTGGCAGAATCTGCATGAATCGGTATTGGACATATCCATGTTTTCCAGATGGTACCTGAGAGAATTATGACTCGTGACGGAAGCCTGTAATTAAACATAGGTCGCCTCTCCTTGGTTCCCGTAGTTTATGTGCCATGTTGGAAGGTTTTATGAATCTTTTTGCTTGCGGTTGCCCTGCACATTGCTTCCAGCGTCAATTCGATTTGCCCATTGCGAATATGGCTTCTTGCTACGCCACAGAAAGGTTCAGGACCTAACATAGTCGCTTGGGCTCCCCTGTTGGGTAGACGGTCAGCCCTTTCGTTGCTCTCAACACCGGAATGGCCAAGCACCCATATTAGGTGTTCATCTGCGCCTACAGTGTTGCAAAGCACTCCAACACCACCCTAGAAGTTATCATTCGCCCCTTCAGGGACTTTAAGGCGGCTTGACTGTCGGAGTAAATGCACACCCGCTCTCGCCTGCATGGCCTTCTTAAGCATTCAGAGACATAGGCGGAGGTTGCATAAATTTCTTCTTGGAATATGGAGGGACTATGTCCCATCAATAAGACCTTCTGAAAACTCGAGCCACAAAACCCATATCTAGTTTTGCGATTTTCCGATTTTGAACCGTTGGTGTACCAATTCATTGCTTCCACCACGGGTTCAAAAGCTTCTCAATCCCACCCTGATCTCGCCGCCATGGTCACTCTGAATCGCCGGGGCAGTGTTGTATATGATGCTTGTGTACCTAATTGCCAAGTTAAGGAGTTCTACTACAGCTTGTTAGAGCTTCAACCAAAATTAAAAAAGTACACTGAAATGCGTAAGCATCGCCTTTGAGAGTTTTCTTCGCAACAATCGAAATTAAACGGAACTTACTTGTTTGTTGAGCATACATAAAATTAAATCTTATCGCGATTTCATAAAGACTATTGTGATCGTATTATCTGTTGGGAATTAATTTCATTTTCGGTTAAATGTAGCAAAATGTCCATCGCTAGCTGGGGATGTAACAACGAAAACTTTATTTAACACAATGTCATAGCTCTTTTCGAGATGATCAGTTCTATTTTTCTTTTCATTTCATGACGGAGCAGCGCTGCCTTGCGGGCACGAAATTATGGGTTCATTTCGGTAACTTAATAACGAAAGACGTGTTCAAGTAAGAGTTTCGGGCACGTTTATACATAAGCTTGATCGGACCAGGGCGTGTCTTTGAACCGACCGCAATTTATTTTCAGTAACAAAATCGAAATTTTAACTGCACATTAATTAATTTTAGATTTGCCAACATTTTTCAAGCCTATCGACTTTTGTATATTATATATATATATATCTGAGTAAGGTTACCATCACAATTCAAACTGCTATTAATTCCCACAAATTTTTTCTTATATCAATTGAAATCCAAAAGTAGGTGAATTTAAACAATAAATAAAAACGGAAACTTTTTAATTTATCCTATGATTTTCAAAAGTGATTGAGAATCATGCCGTATTATGATAATACAAAGCGGATGCATTAATAAAAGATGAATAAAGTACTCAATAGAATTGACTTATAACCTCTTCCCATTTTTGCTTAAAAGTTAGCAGCAAAGAATTATTATATCTCCCGCCTAAAGTTAGGCAATTATTTCTATTACAAAATTTTACTTAATTCAATTGAACTTTTATTTATTAAACGAATGAATGTCCGCACAAAGAAAACGGTCAGAATTTGGTTTTTAACATTAAACATGAGCAACATTATAAATTTTTATTTGTGGTAAAACACATTGAAACCGCGAGGAAAATCTCTCTATACTGTGAAGCAAAAGAGGAAAGAAATGCGAAAAAAAAAAATATTCATGTCAATAATATTGAATGAATGCGAAAACTTAACAACGCATAAAATCAATTCAACGCTTCAACAGAGCGATTAAATTTCGCTCAACAATGTGTTAAATGTTATGATTTTTCAATGAAAATAAATATTAGTTGTTGTATGACGTTTGCAACCGCATTTTATTAAAATATTTTCTTGCATCATTAAAACAGTTACCACTCGGTGACCTTGATTTCTTTTAAATTTCAAAGTTGGCTTTAATATTTATATAAATAGATTGTAAAGGATATCTTAAATTTGATGCGGCCAGTTTTGCTCGAAGCTAACTAACCTTTATATCGTGTTTAAGTATTTTTATTTGAATGCTATGCCACAAGGTAAACTTGGTTGTTGCGTTCAAATAGTTGTTTCAGTTGTTGTCTTGTATTTTTTTGGTGAAATTTTGCTACTTTGTTTGCGGCGATGAAGAGAAGAATGACGTGGACATACGCATGTACATAAAATGCTTAGTCTGTGGCAAATGTTTTAAGCTAGACTGTCTGATGTTTGAGTAAGGATGCGACATGTTAAGCAGGTGGTAGCAAATAATGGCGTGCAGCGACTTTAGTTTGTAAAATCGAAAGACTAGAATAGGGAATGAACAGCATAGAGGATTTTTGAATTGAATTGAATTGAATTGAACGATTACTTAAAATGTTATGAAATTTTCTTAAAAGTATAAAAATATTCTTTCAAATTTAAAGATTAGTAGAATTCACATTTTTTTTTTATTTTATTTTTATTTTTGCTTAACAAATTTATTTGTGGTTAAAGCGAGAAAATTTCTTAAGAACTCATTGGCAAAAGCACCTGGTGATTTTAAAATAACAAGCATTAATAATAATAAAAAACCGAAAAAAAAATGAAAAAAAAGGTGTATATGCCGAGCCTAAATCACCGTAAACATAACCGAAAAACTTAACGAACACCTTCTAAGGCATACGAACTAAACCCTTAACCTTCAATAAAGGATAATATGAATTATTTGCTGTGAAGTAAGTTTTCGTTGGCATTTTATGGCACATGCTAAACTTCAGGCTAAACAGGATGTTACGGTGTTTTCTGTCTTTTTCGTCTTTTACTTTGTTTTTTTTTTTTTTTAGTTAACTTTCGGTTTTTTTGCTCATTGATTATCAGTGCAGATGGCGTGCGTGCGCGGATCTTTTTATATACATTTTTTTTTTCCTTTTGTACATTTAGTCCCTACAATCGACTAATTTCGTTTGGAGCAATAAGAGAAGAGAAAAAGTGCAAGTTTTATATTTAACATGAAAAGTTATTAAGTAACAATCAATCATTTAACGAGATCTGCTTTAACAGCCGTTATTAATATCAAAGATGTAAACACATCTCTGATGATGATGATGATGATGATGGGAAGCTTTTTGATGATGATGGATTCTTAATAATGGATGACCAAGAGCCGTAAAAAATTTTTATTTCAATTTTATTATACATAAAAAAAAAAAAAATAAAATTTAAAGAACAAAAATTCATTATGAACCTTGTTTCTAACTTCAGATAGTTACCTCTAGTACATACATGAATAATACATATATAAATAAATAAAAATCGTGGAAATACTTTTTAATGGCTTGGTAAGGGGAACGGCAACGTGCTTTTCTTTTCCAAGTTGAGTTAACTATATTAACTAATATTTTAATTCATCCCCATTTAGTTAAACATATTTACTTAACCAATAACACTGGCACATAAGAGTTCTGAGAATAGTGCCACGAGCCATAACAACTTGCTGACTTTTTCTACTGGTATGTACATTATAATCTTGCCTACATACATTGAACACATTCGCGCTGACATAGCGCAAACAATGTCAATTGTGTCAAACAATTAAGAACATAAACGAATAAATCGTCAAACATTAAAAAAAAAAAAAAAAAAAGGGGAAGGAAAAAGAACAATTTCCGCGCTATAGGAAACAACATGTATACGCAGTGGAAATACAGGTCTTACGAAGGAAATACTTGATTGTAATATTGGTAAGGGTTAATAAGGGTACGGCGACACGAAAGCATAAATTGTGTGAAAATGCAACCCATAGTGTAATTGCATTGTTAACAATATTAATAACTTAGTGATAATTTAGTTTATTTCTGTGTTAATTGAAATTTTTAAAAAGGGTCGAATAGCAAGAATGACAGTTCGATTCTATTGACCTTTCTGCACCACATAGAACGAGGACGATTTTTTCATTACTTACCGTGTATGAATATAATGCAGCTATGGCAATAGACCCGTCACTTGAAAGTGGGGCTTCATCCTCCACTTACATGAGCTTACATCCACTTTGTAATATTATAGACTTCACCAACTATTTTAAGGATATGTAAAGTTTTTGTGGATGCACGCAAAGCCCACAAGAATTTCAAATAAATTCATCTGTTAAAAATGTCTGTCCGTCTGTCCATCTAATGCTTAGCAATGTGTGTGGTGCTTAGCCTGCAGGTGGTACGTTTCGATATATTTTGATAAATTTTGATAAATTGACGTATTTTTTCCACAGAACGAATGCTATTAAAAACAGTTATATTTGATAAGAAAGAGAGAAACAGATGTTTATTCCTTATTCATTCCTCTTCCATTTGAAAATCTGATTTAATGCAACGCAATTTTTTTGGAGATTCAATAATGACAACCAACCGCTAACGAATACATTAAAGTGATTAAGTTTACATATTTATATAAACAACTCATATGGATCCACGAATTGCGACCCACTTGGTAGATATATTCCCTTTTTAAAGTGTCGGTCGATATATTTCCGTATTTCATTTCGTTGGGAAAATTAGTTTGCACAATTCTCTCTAGTCTTTTCCAAAATCCCGATCCAACTAAGAAAACTCATTCGATAAAAAACCACCTAAACAACAGCGAATTTATCGATACATCAGTTGATGGTATATTTTTATTCGTTTACTTCGATGATTTGCTGGATTATATTTGCCGAGAGTGAAACATATATTTGTCCTTCGTTCACGTCCGTTTAGCCCGAAAGTTGCACCTGGCAGAATGTCCCTTTTCGGAGATTCAACTGAATCGTAAACCTAATAAAATATCCTAAAAGAATATTACATATACACTCTTACTACAATCAACACTGATCTCCTGGTGTAATTTTAGGTCAATTTAATTGTGTTTCCTAATATAATGTTTCGTTTATTTGTAACGTTTATTTGTTTATTAAACGAAAGAGAATGCATTCTTCTTGTACTTGAACTGAAACACTGCTCCATTAGGTACCAACTTTGCGGAGACTTTGAGAGAAAAATTTCTTCTTCCACTCATTCTTGAAAATAAAACAGAACAATGGTTCACGCCAAACAGTTAAGCAAATTTACTCGACTTAAGAATTATTGCAACTCTTAGTTAAGTACATTTAAAAAGAATTAAGAACGCTATAGTTGGGCTTTAGGTACCCTACGCCATCTCGCCTAATATAGTCGTTCATTCATTTTCGTGATAATTCACGGAATATTATACATCATCTTTATATAAAAACATACTTTTCATGAAAGCCGTTAAGTTTAGAGGCTGTCTCTTATACACATCTAGATGTGTATAAGAGACAGATATATATCTGAGTAAGGTTACCATCACAATTCAAACTGCTATTAATTCCCACAAATTTTTTCTTATATCAATTGAAATCCAAAAGTAGGTGAATTTAAACAATAAATAAAAACGAAAACTTTTTAATTTATCCTATGATTTTCAAAAGTGATTGAGAATCATGCCGTATTATGATAATACAAAGCGGATGNTAAAAACATACTTTTCATGAAAGCCGTTAAGTTTAGAGGTTCAAACATCAATTGATACTCAAAACATAAAATTTCCCAAAACAAATTTACTTGTCAAAGGCTTTATTATTTTAGCTTTGCGGTTTTTTCTAAAAAAAACTACTAATTAAGCCTTGCCGCCATACAAACCCTTGCTTTTCATGAGAGTCCCTACGTATGGATATGATAAATCCCTGCTATGGACTCATTTTCGTCATAAAATATTCAAAAAGAAATCATATTCTGAAGGTTGTTATTATTCTCGTGAGAAGAATTATATGATGTGAGATGCAAGAAATGGACCCATGTGGTTCAAAATTGGTCCACTTAATTTTTATGTCAAATTACTGCCATGAACAAGTTTTCATCATAAAACTATTTGACATACAAAGAGTTACATATTCTGAGAGTCCTTATATGTCGTGATATCCAAAAAAAGGAGCTACGTGGTCGAACTGATTTCTTTGTCAATTTGTTGTTATGAAGCTATTTTCACAATTAAATACAACCTTTTCTTTGCATTTTTTTCGATATAAAGATTCAACTTTTGTAAGGACGGAGTTAAACAAATTGCCCCCACTGAACCAAATTTCTCATACCAATTTAAAATGCCGAAGTACTATTACTCAGCGACGTTTGCCACGAAATTTTGAATTTGCAACTTGCCTTATTTTGGAAAGTAGTTATAAGGGGAGTGGTCAAAAAAGGGAACCGATTCGAATCATTTGCCATAGCATTCCAAATTTCATCAAAATATCTCAAAAATTGCGATCTATAGGTTAAGCACAAAAATTCATGGACAGACATCAAACGGACAGACAAGCTTACTATCATTAGAATCATTTTCTGAATCGATTAGTTTAATAAGAGGGTCTATCGTAAGCCATTCGAAGTGTTACATACGTCCGCACAAACTTAATATACCGTATTCTACAAGAGGTGTAGCGTATAAGAAAAGTTATTCAAAAACTAAACTTTACTATGACCCAGAGTATAATATGATTACTTAAGAATTATTTATTACTTAAAAGAGTGTCTACCCATTCAATTCCAATTGATTATATAACGGCATCCAAATTGATAAAAAGAACACTGCGGGCTGTGTTTGCTTTATATAATTTTTTTTTTTTTTTTTTTTTATTTTTAATACCGTTATATACAAATTTGTGAATTGCATAGGTATGATTGCCTAAAAATAATTTCTGCTCTGCTTTATTTTGAAATTTTTCAAAATTCAAGCACGAAATCTTAAAAAGGAACGAAAAAAGTAAAGTAAAATGTAAGCTTCGTACCGTTGAAACCTATCATTACATTAAGTTAAACATTGCATGCGTATAATTAGAGGCACGGGATTTTATTGTACGTACATAACAAATACGAATAGTTAAGAGTACAATATTTGAATTTCGAAATTCGTATCTTTGAATTTAACACGAACTACTTTTTATTTATTTAAAATAACAAATTTTAGATATAATTCCGTGCATTTGCTACAAAAATCATAATATGCAAAAACACACACATATAAACCTTACACACATCATGAACTCATTCGTATGTTGTTTACGTTTAAAAAGTATAAAAGCAGATTACAGTTATACTCACTTAGTTAAGTTTCAATTTTTTCTGTTTTTTTTTTTTTGTCTTTCTCATAATTTAAAATTTATTGCTTTAACTTCTGTGTTCTCTCTCTCTCTTTTTTTTCTTCTCATCTCATCTCGTGTCATCTCATCTCATCCCGTTTAGGCTATACATCAAACATTCTCCTATACGTGTAGCGACTATATACAAGTGTATATGTGTGTGGATGCACGTTTACACGAAAACATATTCTACTCCTTTTAATATTTATTTTATTCTTTTGATAATTTGCTTCCTGTTTCTTTTCATAACATTTTCCAGGATATTACTACAAATGCACTTTCAACGAGGTGGTCCGAACTCTCTGTGAATCGAGTCAATTAAAATGAAAATAAATATTGAGTTATGACTGCTGACAAATGACTCTTTAAAAAGTTCATTTGCATTTCGATTATTTATCAATAAGGGTCAAGCTTGATGTTTCTTTCGTTCATCATGCGTTAATCTTGTCATACGTTTTCTCTCACATTACCGGCAAACTGTGATATCTGGCCTTTTAACTCAGGTCATAGAAGATTTATTTGCGAATTTTTCAATTAGTCGAATAAATAGACAAAAGGGTTTCAAGAATTTAAATTGAAAAAAAAAACTAATAATGAATTGAAAAACTAATAAAGAGAACTTGACGTAATACGCGATAAGGTGTGAATAATAGTTCAACTAATTGTGATTTGAAGTCTCAAATAAACCTTAGGTTAAGTTATGTAGAACAAGTAAAAACGCTATAGCGAGGCAAGACCCGCCATTAAATGGCCTCCACCCCCTGCAATTATTCATATATCGACTTTTCAAAATAACGCATTAGATGGGAAAGGGTCGAAAAAGTGGTCCGATTCGAATGAAGTTAGAACAAAACCAAGACAGACAGACAGACAAACAAGCTGGAATCGATTAATTGATGTAGTAAAAGATGGGTCTATTTCAAGTACCTCTGTGTGCCTTTTAAGACAGGTCGTAGAAGGTTTATTTGCGAATTTTTCAATTCATCTTCAGTTTCTTCCAAATTCGTTATTTGTGTTTCAAATTCTATTTCACTTTTCTGCTCTCTTTTTTTTGAAAAATTTTTATTAACTTTTTTAATAGAACCGTTGTTACACCATTTTATGATCATATTTTTTTATAAAATATATATATTTCCATAAAAAATAATATTTTATATAAATAATAACTCTGGAGGATTCATGTGTGCCGACAAAGAGGGATTAAATTATTTATATCTTTCTTTTTGACTCTAGTTAATGATTTATTATATAATAGGTCATAGTGGAAATTCTGCGTGTTATTTTTTTGTTTGCGCGGAATGATGTTGACACCTATATATCAGGCAAGACGCACCTGATTGTGTCAAACGAAGATGCGCTTAAATTGTGACATTTCAGCTCGTATATCTTGTGAAGATAGTTTTCTAATTCTTTGCTGAAAAGGTCGATGAAATTTTACAACTGGTGGAGCAAGGTGTTAGGAATTAGCAAAGGCACCAAACATCAACCACGTGACAGACAGATAAGGGCTGGCTACAAACAGAAGCTCGCAACCGCGGAAAAACCGCGAAGAGTTTTTTAGTTTAGTTATTTTATTTTTTATTTATAATTTGAAGTCGCCCTGCCATAGTTGAACCTATAATTTTAAATTCATTTAATTTGACTGAATTTTGGCATAAGCTAAGTTGTACATGTATTTGAAAAAATACTTTACTTCATTGAGTGTTGCAGAGTAACAAGTATACCTTAATTTCCAAGGCATCAAACTTAGGTCTTGCGTAAAATATATCCAAAATATCTGCGCTAAGAGACGAGCAGCGTCAAAATCTCTGTTTACTGAAACCAAATTTTATTCATTATTAAGCTCAGACCATGCCTACCGTTCAGAGTCGACAAAAAGGCGGATTTTACCAAAGTAGGTTGCTTCACATTAAATTTCTGGGTTTATTAAGAGGTTAGCATCACTGTAAAATTAAAAAAAAAATTTTTTTTTGTGTAAAAAATGTAAATTGACGAAAAACTCACTATTCATTTTGCAGTATTTATTAAGTTTTGATAGAAATGATTTCTGCAAAAAGCGTGGTCATGATTATATTAAATACACAGGAAAGTTTACATCATCAGCTATCATGAGCTTATAACGTTTGCCATAGTGAAACTCTCCACCATACATAATATAATTGACGGACTGATGGACAGATCATCTAAGCTAATTGATTCACCAAGTCTCACTTTTATCAAAGTAATTAAATTGCAATTGCAAATAGAAGAGCGAAAAATGTAAGAAAGGAACACATATAATACAATACAATAATATTATAATAGATCAGTGTAGAGAATACAAAATTAAAAAAAGTTAGGAAGTAAAGCAAAACATTATACAGTAAGTTATCCTAATTATCTTAACAACATTTATCGCAAAGTAAGCGCCTAGCATTTCGAAGCCTACACTTAATTTCAATCACAAGCAGTGCATTCTTTATTTTGCAACACTGTACTTTAATATCTCAGCGCCATCTTATGGTTATTTTTCTCACCACATTATACGGTTTATGTCCAATCTCTTGCATTAGTAAAAATAATGAATGATTTTCTTATGATTGCCACATGCAGGAAAAATAAATTTATCTAAAGCAGATTCAAGAAGCATATATAGATAAAGAGCCAGCTTTTATTTCTCTCTTGTAAAATGCAAAAAAAGAAATTGGTTAAGAAAAATTGAAAAAAATCTTAAGGTCTTCTTGCAGATCAATTACATTTAACTGGGAAAGGGATACAAAAGTATGTTCCACTTATACACTATTTATGCTTCGTTTGCATGATGTTTGTTTCGTGATTTTGTCGGATCTTATATGTGATCCAAAACTAGATTTATTATAAACGTTATTTTCTACATACCTCAAATTACAATTTTTATGCACTCGTGAACTTTCAAAAAAGGCTATTATTCGCTATGTATTTTTTCTCATCGTCCGCTATTTACTTTTCAAAATATTTATTTACAAAGAATAAAACAATTATGAAAATTATTTTTGCGTCGCGCCCGAATCTTTCATCACCATTAACCTGAAAAAGACTAGAAGAAAAACAAAATTTTCATACTATTTAATATTATATGGGCGCGGTTGATTTCTGCGTTGTAAGCGTGTACTTTGAAAAGTTTGAGTCCTTTCAAATGATGTCTTCATGGTTGCGAACAGCAGAATGGTTACTACAAATACTACACATTTGGGCAGACGGACAAATGGACAGACGAATAGACAGACGTGTTTAGGTGCATTCTGAATTTAACGCTGGCCAAGAATTTATATGTTTTATGGAGTTTTTGCGCTTCTGCGCCTTATAAAGGTTTTTAAAAAGTACACCATGATATTGCTACGATATGGTGTATGACGTCGTATTGTAGACGTGCCCTTCAATTTCCAATATCAACCAGCGAGCAAGAGCTTGCAATCTTTCTGCCAAATTTGAAATGGATGTTGATACATTTTGGCAGCCAGAACAAACATTACATAGACAGACAGATGGACGGATGCTTCATAGATTCAGAATGTGATGCTGATCAAGAATATATATGTTTTGTGGGGTCTCTGAAGTTTCCTTCTCGTCGTTGCGAACGTTTTAACAAAATGAATATACCCCTCACCCTCCGGTGTTGATACCTATGAAACGGTGTTTGAAACTTCCTTGAATTCGGAAAATAAATCGCTTTTTACCCAACTCCTTTTTGATCTTGTCTGGAAGAGGAATCATAGCCATAAGATCAACCAGCCCTCTTACGCCTACAAGATAATTTTCTGCACATTCACTTTCAGTTTGTTAAGGACTTTCTTCTTGGCTGCTGCGTTGATTGCCGTGCGATAGTTTTGAGAAAAGGCATCACCGTAACTTCTCTTCTATAACAAAACGAAAATTAAATTTCGATATCATTTTTGGAAATTTGTCAAAATTTTATCTGACTTTTTCATTTTCCTTTTGTGACTTTTCAATAAACAAATAAAATAGGAATAAACACAATTGTACCTTATATGCGTAATTATGGAGTTAAACGGTCGAGATGTTGAGGAACTGTTAGAGCAGATCAATCAAAAGCTAAATTTCTCAGCGGTTGCAGCTGATTTGGAGCGCATGAATGTCGCCCGCGAACAGCTGAACTATTTGCAGCAGAAATACGTGATGCAACAAATTTTCACCGGGAAAACGAGACCATCCACCGTTACTACTTCATTTCTCAGCTTAAACAACAGATTGCAAACATTACAAGATGAAGCAAGTGAGGTGTCGTCGGCACTTGAAGAAAAAGAGGAACTTGAGGAAGAAATTGAGGAAGGAATGTGCAACGAATTGCAAGATGATGCTTGGTTGGGTTTTTTCAAAGACTTCAAAATACTCTCTGAAGACGATGAATTACGCATTTCCGAGAATAAACAATGCATTGAAATTTCGGATTTCGATGCTAACGCTTTGGAGAGCTTACTACGCGGCGGTGTGCGTTGTTTTATGTGTGATCTCTTCAAGGGCACGGGATTTGAAAATCAGAAAAACATATTGAAATTACGCGAAAGCGAATTGAATATATCTCGCGAAACTGGTTTTCCAGTACTGGCAACGCTATTTGGCGTATTGAGTCCACGCATGCAGTTCACCGGGGTACTTGAGCCTCCAGACGCTGTTATTCCGTTAGAGAAGGGTCATAATTTAATATTAACTTATAAACGGGAGTTTTCGATACATAGCACGGCTACTAAGATCTTCGTGAATGCCCGATTTTTAATGGACGATTGTAAAGAAAGTGACTTTATACTTATCGGTCCGAAAATACAAATAAAAATAGACGCGATAGTAAAATCAGAATTGTACTGCACAGTCATGGAATCGGGTTTGTTACGTTCCAGATTACCAGTACGATTTCCGGGTAGATGTAATCGCGTTAATGTCTCACTCGAAGAACTCGAAGATATAACTTTCTCGCGGGAGGTTGGTGTACAAGTTTTGATTTCATATACGCCAGGAAATCGTCAATATTTCGACGATCTAAATCATACTCTCGCTTTATTGAACTGCGAAAATGTGCGCTTGGGTACACGAATCGTAATTAATGAAATTAAAGAAGAGGACGATGAAGATTTAGATTGGATTGCCGAGAGCTACGACGTGTTTCTCTTTGAATTAAGCATGACGCAGCAGTTAGACGAATGTAAAGATCGTGAAGTCCCTGAGGTGGCTGCCGATGTTTTGCAATTATCGCCTGGTGTTGTAAATTTCATTAAAAAGGTTTATGCACTGAAGAAACCGATTATTTTGAATGCAAGCCTTGTTGCCGAACGTCGCTTATTTGTGCATCCATCTTGTTTAAACGAAATATTTTACTATCCGGACCGTTATGTATTCCGTACTGGATATATGGAGAACTCATTCTATTTTCTATTCTTACAAAATGCTTATTTCAAACAATTGGCAAGTACTCAGTGGGTATGCCAACCATTCTGTGACAAATCCGACACAGGCAGCGACACTCTGGCCCGTTCTTGTATTTTATCCGGCGAAGAACATGACGTCGTGGCTTATATTGTATATTCAGTAATACCCGATATGTCCATTAAACTTTCACACTTTCGCCCGTCTGCTCCGATCCTATATGTAACTGACATAAAATCAACAAGCGACTATATGTCCATGTATCATAAAGTCGTTTTACTCTACTATTCTACACGAGATACTGACATTCCTCATTCCGAGTACGTTTATCGGAGTCTTCTGTACGGCTTAGCGTATCTGAAAGCTGGTCGTATCGTATCGAAGGATAAGAATGTTATGTTAGTCTATTGTACCGAAGAGGGCACAAAACTTCCAGATAGATATACAAATTTCAAATTTCCTGCCACAAATTTTGCTCAACTCTTAACAACCGTATTAGATATGTGAATGATTCGATAAGCTTTTCTATATATTTCTAAATGAATTTTTTGTTACTCTCTGTTTAATAAAATATTTTTGAAATTCTTTTTATACATTATCTGAATCTCTATAAAACAAAGTAAGAAGAGAAGAAGAAAAATTAAGAGAAGTACATATTGTATGATCTTAAAATGTGTCAAAAAGTTAATTGTTACACCAATAAGAGAGAATAACGACATCTGAATAATCGTTTAGATATAAAGATTAGATAAGAATTAGATAGGTATAGTTAAAGCTTGACTTTTGCAAAAGGCTTTTCCAATCTAAGAAAAATCGACGTTACATGACGGGCATAAGAGAGCAAATCCATTACTTAAAGAAGAGCCAGCTTCTTCCACTCATCGAATGGAATACTGGAATGAGAGCGCTGCACGGTCCTTAGTTCTACATTATGTTTCTTTTCACAAAATAAGTTCTACATTGTGTTTCAATCAATGGAACTTAATCGATGGAATCACCTACTGGAACGGAGTAGTGACCAATAGACATATATGTTCTCTAACTTATAGGCAAATGAAACAAGAAAGAAATTTATATTCGCCTTGTAGCTTGTCTTTTTTATCTACCTTTTGAAATAATTAGATGAAGGACATTTGATAATTTCGATCATAGGATCAAATTTGCTCTCAACTTTTAAATGGCCAAAGAAAATTTTCATGCAAAGTTCTATCATAGGCGGAAATTATAATTTCTTACTTATCACGAGCTTAGTTGCAAACGATGTGCATTTCTTTTCTAATTCCGGTTGTGGCAAGGGAGATAAAAACATGTAAAACCACTATCGCGGCCCAACGCCATGTTGCTTTTGCTTCCAAATAAGGAAGTGGTCGGAAAAGTGGTTCGATCCGAACTATTTTCATTTTCAAATTTCATCAAAATATCTCATAAACCGCGACCTGTAGATAGAACACAAGAAAATAAGGCAGACGGACGGTCGGACAAGATTACATCGTATAATAGACGGTAGGTCTCAAGTCCTTTTGGGTGTTGCATACATGCGCACAAACTTAATATATCCTTGTCCCACAAGTGTTGTAAAAAGGGAATTCAAGCTTTCTTTTCCAACTTTGCGACCGTGAGCTGTTAACCTTTGCAACCGCAGGCTAACAAATAGACTCGCAACTAAACCGACTTGTGATCTTCGTGTGTTTGTTGCCGTAATGGGATCTCTGCTTCATGATGTTCATTCTTCGGTTATGAGTGTTAAAGCTATGTACTCGATCGTCTGAGTTATTTTTTCCTTTAGAAGACAATCCTTTTTTTTTTCTTGTTAGAAACGGCATTAACATAAAAATTGCATTATTTTTGAGAAAAATGAAGTCTTTGTTTAATAACAAGTGAGATGCATTAACACGTTAGCCTGAGCTGGCATTTTAGTAGAAAGCAAAAGGGCGCCTTAAGGAATGAGCAGATCAAAGGAGACTAACTAAATTGGCCCCGATACATGATCTTTATTTCCACTGTTTTAAGTTTTTTTGCATACAAATTTAATAAACCATTCGACAAAAGATTTAAAACTAAATAAATAATATTCAGTAAAAAAAAAAAAAAACAAGAAAATTGACCATAAACGTGTTAACGTAAATAAATATGTCAATGATGATGCATAAAAAAAGAAAAAAAACTTTTGTATTGATGTACTGACTTAGGCAATGAACTCATTATTAACCAATGTTCTGACCTACTTTTCATAAACGAAAAATGTCCACTCAGTAACCAACAAAGAAAATAATAATCCATTGAATAAACATTAAAACGAAAAAGCCAACTAAAGCAATATTTGCCGTCGGAAGCAGTTTAAGCGATTAAAACAGAATTCAACTTAATTATAAAATGATATAAAAGCAATTGCTTTAAACATCATTGCAATATAATCAGTCATCTGGTGCACAACTTCAGTTCCAAGTTAATCGAATTGTAAATTAATCATTATGAAGACCATTGTTGTTTTCCTGCTTACAATCGCTACTGTATTCGTCGCAGCAGTGCAAGCTAATGTTGTTGCGGTTGGTACTGGCGTTGGTTCACAACCTGCCGGCATGGTCGGTGCCCCTGTAATACAAGCGCCACCTTGTCCGAAAAATTACATGTTCACTTGTCAACCGCATATGGCTCCAGTGCCATGTTCTCAGTCGGCTTCCGTTAATTATGGTCCAGTCGGTGCTTACTCGGAAAGTATACCTACTATTATTGCGGTACCCTATGCAGCTGCTGCCTCATACCCGAATGCCTATCAAAGTTACCCGCCAGCCTATCAAGGATATGCAAACAATCACGAACATGGGAATAATTCAAATTGACCGCTAAAGAATACAAGAAAAAAAATATGAGTAGTGTTGAAAGGATTATTGAATAAACATAAAAGTTTTAACAGAGCAATGCAGTTCATTTCAATTTATTTCTTCGCGCTGAACCAGCACTGGGAGCTGAAATGGTCTGAATTTTATCTATTTGGTTAGCAATGTTAGGAACATATTTAACTCACAGATCCTGCGAACAAGATATTTGCAAATGCTGTACAGAGCCGATGCTAATATATCCTGATTTTTTAGAATGACAAAATTATTTTACCGATTTAGTTTGTAATAATATCACTAATCAAGCCAAGCTACTTATCCTATTGAGCATCAACATTTTTAAGGTTCCTCAATGTCGAATGTCTGTCCGTCAATTCATCTGATTTCTGCCCATGAATTTTTATATTCTACCCACAAGGTCGAAAATTTGAAGATGTTTTAAAGCAATATGTACGCTGATGTGTTTCGGCTCAAGGACGAATGCTATTGAAAATGGTGCAGATTGAGAACACTTTTTTCACCCTTTTTTCTTGGAAACTTTTTTTTTGTTAGTTGGTTTTAGGATTATTGTTATTAAAATATTGTAATTTTTAGAAGTTCGCGGAAAAAATTACTTAGTAAGAGTACTTCGGTATTGGGTGTAAAAGCTTTGGATCAAATGGGGCAATTTTTTGCCGTAAATCGTGTGTATGAGTAGAAAAGCCGCATTTTCAATAATTTTCGTAATAATAATAATAATTTGACATAAAAATCAACCTGAGCGAATTTGAACCACATAGGTCTACTTTTTTCCAACCTATATAAGGATTCCAATGTAAAATATGAGTTTATATGCCAAAAATGTCTAATTCCTAATATTTTATGCTTAAAATTTATTCTTAGTAAGTCAACCCGGAGGAGTTTGGATCACATTGAGCTATTTAGGGGCTTTCATGGAAGCATGACGACAAAGCTTAATTTGTGTTTTGTTATGACGGGAGCAAGTGGAGAGTAATAAAATCCTTGATAGGTAAACTTAGTTTTCAAAATTTAGATCACGTTGACGTATGAGTATCCTCCAGAATTAGGGCATTCATGAAAATTATGCGTTTCCATAAAACTAATTTATATATATGACAAAACTAATATATATTATTGATTAAGCGAAGTCGTGTAGGGTGTCTGGTGGTCGACCTTGCCCGACTATAGCGGTCTTGCTTTTTTTTCCGTTTTTTGAGATGTTGCAACTTTTTAGACACAATGTGTGCCGTTTTCAAGCGAAAATATGGATGAGAAGTTCGAACGAAACGCCACCAATGAATTTAACTCCATTGTGTAAAAGTTTTACTATAATACGAACTACGTGTAGTGTCAGGAAGTCTGAAAGACATGTTGACTATTTTTAAACGAGTAAGGAAAAATTCAATCATATCAAGCAAGTAGGAAAGTTGCATTCATTGTGTTGGTGAAAGCGGATTATTGAAGCTAGTGAAAAGGCAGAGAGAGCAAACGGAATAAAAAATACTTACTTGATTAAATTTGTTTCGTTGTAATAATTTTCCCAAACGTGATGATGTATGGGCCGCACAGTGTAAAGCTAAACAAGTGTTTATTACCAATGCGCCTGACTAAATCAATTTTTGTCCATCAGTAGGTAAATTAATTCCGCGAACATGTTTGCAACATATGGAGAGGTCTTACACAGAATACGTATTTTTAAATCCGTCTTAAAAGTGACTGTACGTAGGCTGATGTCGAAGCTGAGCTAAATTGGTTAAACGGAACGCTTACAACATTATTCATATAGTATAATATACATGTACCCATAAAAAATTATGGGATATGGGAACTTCATATTTTTCGTTTTATTGAGTTTTGTTTCAGGTAAGGCTGAGGACTATAAAAAAATTGGCAAAACTTTAACTTTTTTTTTTTATTCTGCTTACATATCGTTTGGGTGAAATTATTCGTCACAAACACAGACAGAGATCCCTCAGCCTCACAATAATGGTCCTTCATAAATTCAAGGCTTATCGCTCGGTCGACTGAACTCCATTTGACTAGTGGTTCAAAGAATCACTCCGGGACTATGGTTTTGAATCGATTGAAAATTTAACACCGAGTCAAAAATTCGCTTTCTTCGATGAAAGTTGCCGAGCATATCCCATCAACTGATGAAAAGATTTGAATAAGGCTAAGTTAGGCGGCTGCCAGCCTCGCATGGTAGCTTATTAATTAAGAAAAGGTATCAACTTTAACTTCCCGAGTTCCACTCTCAGTCGCACCTACAGTGAGGGCTCAATCGATGAAAAAAAAAACTACCCCCCACACACTTCTTCTACCACTCAATCGATGAAGGCGTAGGCCATTGGGCACGTACCCACTTTCTCTCTCTTTCTCTTTTTCCTCACTTCTTTCTGACGGTCACTGTGTCAGCTAATGGGAGACATCCCGTTGGTGATATTTTATATTAAGAAAAATTACAAGTTATTCGGCTAAATCCGTGTAATTTATGTAAAGAAATCTTATTATCTTTTGATCACCATATTTTAGTGAAATATGTAAATATATATACACATAGATGAGAGAGACAAACATAGATGTACATATATACATATAAGCGTTCACGTTCATTTACATATGTTGTACATTCATAAATGTTTATTGCGTATCCCTAAGCAATAACGTATTCAATGTAAAGCTTATGATTTATTGAGCAATTTTCATATTTCGCAATGCAAACTAATAAACTGCACTTTTACCGTCAGTTTTTGGTTTTTCTTTACGCTCAGTTAAAATATTTGTATAATTTATAGGGTATTTCATAAGTCTCCCCTCGGCTGACAAAGGTTGGCTATAAAAAATTACACGCAATCTGTGGTATTTGTGGGCAACATGTTACAATAGTAAAATTTTCAATATTTTCTATAAAAAAAAAAAAGAAAATTTTTGCGAGCATCATAAAAAGAACAGAAAGTTTAAAAGCCCAAAAAGCTAAAGTGTTGAGGAACACTTGGGAAATGTACTTCACGTATAGAAAAAAGCGCATATATGTTTATTCAGTTTATTTATTTGTTTTTCTTATGTAAAAAACAATTCTTTTAAAAATTACGTACGCGAATACGAACGATTTTCTTATGAATTTTTCTTCTATTTTTTTAGTATTCTTGCTATGGTCGTTTGGTTTCTAGATATTGCGAAAAATCAGAAAACGCCAAACAACAACAACAATAAAAACAACTTGTTGTCTCTGCTCATGTCGCATCCGCTATGTCTGAAGATCAATTTAGTTGAAATTTTTATCTTTAAGATTTCGGTTGTGCGCGTTTTTCAAAACGAAATTCATTCACCTACGTTTTCTAAACAGATTTTCAAAAAAGCAAAAAAAAAAAAAAGAAAAAAAGTTGAATTTTAATACAATTTTAAAAACATACATAAATATATGTTTAGATATGTATATATGTATACATGTTACAAAGTGTAGTAGAAATGCATACGATTGCATATAAAATATTTTATACCCTCCGCTCTCGCACGCTCAGTGAGTGGGGTCATAAAGAAGTGTGAAGAGATTTATGATTTTTTACGCACAACTACTTATTATGTATATATATATATATATGTGTGTGTGTGTGCATTAAAATATTTAAAACATTTAATTTGAAATATTAAGATTTTTTTCTTAGATATGAAATTACTGGCGAAGCTATAAAAGTCAAATATAAAAAAAAAAAAAAAGAAGAAAAGGGGGAAAAAATTGTATTTTTCTCTTATTGCATAATTGCGTATGAATTTATTTATTTATTTATTTATTTTTTTTTAATACAACAAAATTTTAAATAATTCACTCAAAATGAAGAAATTACATTTGGGTAACAAAAATAAAGGCAAACCGTATAAGCAGATTAAAAATAAAAACCGCAGGGTAAGCGAATTTTTAATAAATTGTACGTACATACATATGTATATAAAAGCATTAAAACGATACAAAAACAAGAGTTGTTTGATTACTGCTTAGCAGTAAATCTAAAAATTATTGGCCTATCTCTGAATATTGCTGGCCTTTCTGTTTATTTTTATACCCACACTACTAAGCAGTAAACGTATACTAATCTTGTCCTTTTATTTGTAACACTTAAAAATATGTAAATCTGGAACTCCGCAAGCACGATATATATTCTTTTATTCTTGACAATTGTGACGGTTAAGACACAATGTAAGCCTTTCTTTGTAGGTAAGGTTTCTTTTTCTAGCTTAAACTTAACAAGAAATTTGATTCTTTTACAAAAATGCTAAAAAAAAAAACAAGCAAGAAAATTATATTTGATCCTGATCGAATCTTTTATACCCACCACCGTTATCTTAATAAATTGTAAGCAAAAGGAAAAGACTAAATATTCATACTCTACAGCAGTGAGTGGGGACAAGCAAAAAACATGGAAAGCAAAGGTGTTCTCAGGCGTCATACGCCTATCCTTTGGCTGGTTTGGGTCATTTTCAAAGCCCTCTGCAAATTTGTAGGCGATGTCTTCATTTTTGCAAACAACGGAATGGTTACCACAAATACTACCCAGTTGGTCAGACGGACAGATGGAGAGACGAACAGGCAGACGTGTTTAGATGCATTCTGAATTCGAAACTGGCCAAGAGTTTATATGCTCTATGGGGTTTTTGCGCTTCTCCGCGTTATAAAGAAACCTTTGGAGACACTATGACATTAGGCAGTTGTAGTAAATTGCTCCCATTGTTGTGTAGGTACTACAGCATCACACATAGAATATGCTCAAATTTTTGTAGATTTATTTGCTGTAGTTGATGAGTAATGAGCAAAAAACCAATTTTTTATTTCTTTCGAGAAACAGAGGTTGTACTGTAGATGTGTTCTTCGAGCGATTTGGCCCATTTTTAATATCACCGTGCGTGCAAGAGCTTCCACTGTCTCTGCCAAATTTGAAATCGATAGGTTCATTTTTGCGGCCATGACAGACATTACATACACGCACAGACGGACGGACGGACATACCCGGATCGCTTCAGAACTTGATGCTGATCAAGAATATGTACAGTTTGTGGAGTTTCTGAAGCTTCCTTTTGGGTGTTACAAAAGTTTTAACAATATGAAGATATCCCACATCCTTTGTTGATGGGTATAAACAATTGTATATTATTTGTGGGATATCTATTAGCCGATTAGTATTCCTGCTGCGTCAAATTTTGAGCCGACCCCCTTTTTTAAATTGATGGCCTTTTGGTTTTTCTTCAAGATTTTTCAAAATTGTAGACGTAGACATGCGATTGGAGAGGAGTCGTGTGAACATTAAACTTAATTTGTGCCTCGATCCAGTCAGTATCTGCTAAAGCTTCCTATTTATTTTGAGGCCTTCGGAGTTGCAGGCTTAGCCAAACGGTAAACAGAAGCTATTAGAAGTTTTCGATAGGCATAGCGACCTTACCGCAACACCCGTCACTTAGTTGCTTATATAGAGAACAAGAGAAGATAACTTTTATTCATTTTAGATGCACACTGTTTTAATGGAACAAGCAATCTTCAATAAATTATGGCAATTACAGGGTATATATCATTATATATGTATATGAAATATATATATATATATATATGATATTTGACTGAAGAAGACAGAACAGATTCGCTAATTGACGATGTATTTACAATTTATATGGAAAGGACATTTTTATTCAATTGTACGAGTTATGATAATTGCCATTGGAAACCGATTTCCATAATCAAAATAATGCTTTGAATCGATGATTTTAAAAAAAGTTGTGTCATTGTTGGGCTTGTGAGTGAAATAATTAACCGAGGGATATATAAATTTCTAAATACTTTTCGTTATGCATGTCAAGAACTATAATAAATATTTAATGTAATTTTTTCGAAAAATTCTTTGTAGTGTTAAAAATAACTCAAATCAAGTTTCTCATGGGCCTACAATTAATAAAAAAAAACCGATTTTTATAGATATAAACCATTTAAAATGCAATTCATAATGATTATAAAAATGTTTAAATTACCGTAAGTACGTCAGAATAGTTTAAATTTTATATTACCGACAGTTGAAAAATACGCAGACTTTAGATTTCCTTTTTCAAACCAATTCATACAAATAAATAACAAAGTAGAGAGACACATGTAAATTGTCAAGTTATCTAAGATTCAGCTCTCTCGTCCCTGGATTAAACAGAACATCGTCAACCATTTTAAGTGGATTGATAAATAATTCTGTTATCTTCTCTTTTGTTTTGGTTAACCTTACTGTAATGTTAAACTTATTTTTGCATTAGCAGTCAAAGCGACCACTTGTGCTATTCTGTACTTATGCAATAGGATTTTCAAGCTTAAAAAGCATTTAGCGATTAAAATGCTGTTATCTTCTTCGCATAAAACATTTTTAGTTTATTCATTAATATCTTCTTCTTTTTTTTTTGACCCCACTTGCACAACACCCAGCATGACTAGAAACACTTTTCATTATACGGATCTGTTTACAGACACTTTCTGAATCTATTTAGTCTTGTCTGTCCATCTGTGTTTTTTGTTTCCGTGTGTTTAGCGTACAGGTGGCAATATTTGAGATATTTTGATGAAATTTAATTTATCGACATGTCTTCGCCCAATTGCGAACGGTATTGAAGATGCTTCGGATCGAATCACTTTTTCGACCACTTCTCATGTAACACCTCATTTTGAAAAATCATTACATAAATACCTGTAGGGTAGTGCCAGGTATTAGACTGACATCTACACTTGTCATCTACTCGCTGTATTTCAAAACTATGAGCATTTTATTACCAAAACCCTACCTTGCGCGCCGCGACTTTACTCGAAAAGTTATATACAGCAATACCTCCCCTCAAAGTGTTTTTTTGGGTGTTTGAATATTCACTTAAGACAAAAAAAAAGAGAAAATGTGCAATGTGTGAGTAGTCTTGACTAAAAAAAAAAATGTTTTTCCAATTTCTCGTTTCAAATCATATTCTTTTACTTAACTCTCTTCAATTACTTAAGTAAAATTTATTCACTGAAGCTTTTGATCATTTTCGTGAGCGTATAGCTCTAATTCAATTATTTCAATATTTATCAGTCTGATTGGTTTGTGAAATCGGATACATATTATGACCACTTAAAAGAGGCACTTAAAGTTAGTTTCAAATTACTTTCAATTATGTTGAGCAAATTATGTGGAAGAACTGACTTAATGGGATTAAAATCTCGTTAATAGTATTAAGAAGTAATACTACGAGAACAAGTAGTAAAATAATATTTTTCACAATATTGTATTTACGTATATTATATTACGTTTCATTTACGTTGTATTTACGTTTCATATATAAATAGATGAAATAAATTTTGCGGTGCAGATACTGACTTTCAAAACATAATTGTTCTTTATAAACGTGAATTTCCAAACGCTGCTATAACTTATGTTGATTGAGTGCTAAAAATTACTTTTTGTCCTGAATTATAATCGGTTTCCTAAGCGCATTTTCGGCAAAATGGGTATATTTATTTTTTTAAAACGTTTGCGCCATCCAGGGGGAATCTTCAGAAAACCAGTAAAGTATATATATACCTTTTTGATCGGCACCCAATTATGAATTGTTTGAAGCATGTCTGTCTGTCTGTCTGTGATGAACATTCTTTTGGCCGCAAAAACGGGACCTTCTTGTTAGGTAGAAACATTGGAAATTAGTGCACGCAGACTGGTATTGAAACTGGACTTAATCGACCCGACAGCAGTACCATGTAAGCTAAGCGCATTTCATATACACTACAATAGATGTACAACAGAAATTTCCACTTATATTTTACAAAAATAGAGAAAATCAGCCACGTCCCCTCAGTATAATGGAGCACAAACATTTTATTTTTCCGTATGTACTTTTTATTCTCGTTTAGGAAAAATGTGGTGTGAATAAAGGATTCGGTCACTGCTTACTTACTTCTTCTTGCCTTCAGCTTAATTTGAAAAAGTAACTAAACCACTCGGAGTGTTCGCATGCAATTAGTAAAATTTGAAAAACTGCTTGTCTTTTGCTCAACTTGAGTAATAAATTCTAACTTATATTATAACGTTGACTATTCAGGTGTATTAGGATAGCTTTATCTTTTCGGCAAAGCGTGGCAAAACAAGCTCCAGCTTATTAGGCTTCAGTTATCCTGCGTTATAAATGTAATTTATCGTGCTAGAGAGTGTGATATTGTGCCTATTTTGCTTGCAACATTCATGGTATCTACAGTTAAATTTTTTTTGAAAAATGTTACTTTTAATTTCCATTTATGTATTGAATATGCAACGAAATGATAAGAACAAGCGCCTGGTGAAACATTCGTCTTAAGGCTAATATAGCAATTTCATTAATTTCAATCAGTCTTTGGAACAAAAGTTGTTTCAATCTTTTTCTTTTCTCATCGAAAGGCTTGACTATGTACGATATGGGATAGACTACAAAAGTACGTAGGAGTGTAGTAGTGCAAAACCATAAGAATAATAGAGTGTGTCCTCCCTTCAGACTAAATTAATTGTTGCAACACATACTGCCTAGTAAGCCAGCTCGATAACTTTCCATTGATTTTAATCTTCAAATTGATTTGCAAACAAATTTTCAATAGACAGAAGCAATACAAAGAAAAGAACTAAGAAGGCTTATATGTGGTTATGGCCGAATCTTTTACATCCATCACTTTTGTTTTAAAAGCAGCACAAAGCAGATTCAAACAAACGAAATTTCGATATTCTCTAATATTGGATGAGTGTGGCCAGTGTTTTCCATTTTTGTAAATGTATCAAGGAGTGTGCATGGAAATTTTTATCGCTGTATCTGTCGAGCAATGAGCGAAAAATCCGATTTTTTTACTTATAAAAACAAAATAGTTCGTAGTTTAAGTGTAATGTGAGCGCATCTGTCGACCATTTTTGCCCATTTCTAATACCAACCTACATGCAAGAACTTCTAATATGTATAACAATATTGAAGTTGATATTTCAAACCTATAACTTTACCACATAATGTTTACCACAAAAAGACACACAAATGTCCAGACGGACGGACAGGCAGTTCTCTAGCGATTCAGGACTTGATTTCTACTAAGAATATATACACTTTATAGAGTCTCTGAAATCTCCTTCTGACTGTTGCAGGTATTTCGACAAAATAAAAAGACCCGCATCCTGCGGCGATGGGTGCAAAAATTAATTCACTTCAATCAAATACTATTAAGATAAATCTCTACGTTTATATATATGAAAAGTGTTTTGTAATACTTAATATTTCTTATTAACGACGTGATCTATAGGAGAATTGCTTTGTAACCTTTCCTAACTTCATCTATTCGTAAATAGGTCAACGGATAGAAAAATAAGAAACGAGTCAGTCTTGCTAACTATAGCATTACAAATTGCTTTAGCTTCATGGAACATATTACTGCTGCATGTATCTACAATAGTGTGAGCCCTGTAATAAAATTAGGTCAGCAATACTTGCCAACATAAGCAAATTGTTTCAGCTGAGACAGTTCAAATGTACTGCATATAAATAAATTATGATTCGCTGATGTAGCCAAAAAATATTATAATTCATAGAGCTAGCTACACATTCGCGTCAAGACGATTTTATCATACCCGCTGCTTAAATTGAATATAAGATAAGTTTTTTTAGTTCTTTTAAAAAAATTTACAAAATAGTTTTTCGTATAAATTCATCCGATCGGTATTTTTTGGAATTTGTTGAGTCTCTCCACTTTCATATGAAAAGGACTTCATGACAGAGACGTAGGAATGAACAAGCTGACTATGGATTAATCGTTCAGAATACAAGCGCTATTTAGTTTCGCGTAAAAATTTTTACGTTTAGCAAATCCAACAACAATGTTTAATAATTTAATAAACAATAATAATAATAAACAATAATATATAATTTAATAAACAATAATAATAAATTTCGTAATTTAATAAACAGCACGGATGGGATAGGAATGTGGATGGACAAACTGAATAGCTATTGATAAATTGATATAGAAATAATTGTGAGGTCTACGATATAACATCTTCTTTTTTTTATTTGGGTTGTTGGGTGGAAATGGACCAAGACGATATAACATCAGATTATTATATTAAAGTAATAAACAAACCTACCAAAGAAATCGTTATACCTTATTTTTTGATATTAGCTGCGCAATTTGGGAAAGAAAAAAGGTACAGAAAATATAAGACAATATACATATATATATAAGAAAATATAAGGAAATAATATTTGTCAGACCGGAGACTTATTGAGTGATATGATATATACGGAATGATATTAGCATATATTACCTACTGAGCTTTCGAAATTTTAATTACAACCATTCTCTCAACTATTCAGTATTTCACTTGTTATGAATACATACATATGCAATACATAGCATGAATTAATATTTAAGGGCCCTTTGCGAATATCATAAAATATCATTAATTTTCTATAACAATGCGTACGAAAAACAAAAACTGATGCACTTCTATATAAAGGAAATATTTGAGTCATCAAAACATTTTTGGCATTTCATTGAACAATCATGCTACACATCTGTTAATACATAAGTAACACATGTATGCTATGCATGCCTTATACGTTACATTCAGCCATTCACCCATTTACACATGGTCAAGTAATTTAAATCAAATTTATTATAAAATTTTTATATATATATTCGCCTATACGCATACGTATGTATTATACGTACATTATAGCGTTGTGGCGGCAACAAAACCATTAACAACAGCGCCAACGTTATCATTCAAGTTCATATTATTCATATTTTCGGTCTTCTCTCCGTTTTCTTAATTTTTTCAAATACCCAAAAAAAATTTTCCGAAAGAGTAAAAAAGAATTTCAAAAAAAATTGAATTTTTTGAAAATTATAAAATATATTTACCAGCTCGCAAGAGCAGAGTTGTTAATTTCGTTCCTATAGTGTACTCATGCATTCACGTAATGTAAACAACATCAATTTTGACAATTTGAATGAATTGTTAAATGATTGTTTCCACATTCCTTCTTTCTACACATTTTCGTTTCTCAGCGCGCATGGGCAATAATTAGTATTAAGATTAAAGTCCCATGAATGAGGAAATAGTTTTGTTCTGTTTAGAGTATAGGCAGAGGAGACTCGCGTAGTAAAAAGTTCATGAACTCATATAACATTCATTAAAACTATTTATAACAGACATGTATTTATTAAGTTGTAATAATTGTTGAAGGTAATCATATGACTAAAATCAATATAATAGATATTTGAAAATAATGAAAAACGCTTTTGATAGCTTAATAATCAGTGAAAGTTTATTGTGTTTTGTTTACGTAGAGTAGGCGCGTAAGTAGAAAACATTTCAATAGCACGTTCAGATGAGAGGTAAGATAAGCAAGGTGACCATATCGCAACTATGTAGCTCTTGCGACAAACATAAAACGTCCACTGGATGCATGCAGTATTTGTTTATCTTCCTACAGATTTCGGTTAATTCCAGGTCTATTATCGGGCCAAGTAGTATTACGAAAATTTACATTAAACTGCAAAATCCATTGAGATTTTGAATATTATTTAGAGAAGGTTTCAATCATTCCGATATAATAAATGAAAGGCGGATCTTACAACGTATTCCACCGATTTGTTTACCAATATGTAAGTGGTTCTTCTTTCTCTCTCACTTTCCGTGAAAGGCAGCGAGTCGGGGCAACTCATATGCTTCTTAAAACTTCAAGTAACCTTCATGGAGTTTCTATTTTTGGGGAGTGCTGTAAAGGCTACTGTTACTTATAGACTCTTAAGTACAAAATTTTGAAACCATCTCCTTAAAGTGCAATTTTTTTAAGACCCTTTAACAACTTCTTGTTATTTTAAAGAGGATAATGCAGTCTTTAAATGGAGCTGAGTCATGCTTTCGAATATTTAATATCCGGTAGGGCTAAAGTAGCTAGATTTCGTATTTCAGAAGCTTTCTAATTCACATAAAGCTTTCACAAACTTTTATATATGTATTATATATGCATATGTAAGAAGATATGCTATTATTTTCTCCCGTCTACATTTATAAAGACTTTTTTTTTTTTGTTGATATGACCAATCACCCAGGAGATGTTCCCTATTCACGTAACGCGGTGAGAGTTAGCAACAAGTCAAGAAAGAGAAAGAAAGCAAGAAATAGGAAGGTGGTGACAGCAATCTAGTGGGTGTGTGCCCAATCGGTAAGAGTAATGTTTTTAACGGCTGAGTGCTCACTATAGCTATGACCGCACTGAGATTAGAACCCGCGAACACTTACTTGGTAGGCGCGATTCTTACGTACTCGGCTAATCATGCGGATTGCTTGTTTATAAGTCTGAATTGCATGGATCTAAATCGTTCAGTTCCCGGTAGCTTATTAGTGATAGCGAAATATAATTTAAACAAATAATTGCTCTTTGCCTGATGTCTTAACAGAGAGTAAATCCCTGAGCTTTGCAACTAAGACAGAGATAACGGTTCCTTTATTATAATATTCTTAAAGGATATTAGTGCAGAGTTGCCACTATTTTCTATAGATAGGCTTATCTGTTGGATCAAAAAACACCAGAATCGTGTTCAAAAACAAGCCTGCAATGAATACCGTTAACAGACTGAGATTGTCAGGAAAAATATTTTTCTTGAGGATTTCTGAATTTCGTGTAAACACCACGTAAATTTCCAATCGCTATTTCAAAGGGTTTTGTTCATGTAGCTGATGTGATTTCTTTATTTCAACATAGGATATAGAGAATATAGAGAATCTATAGAGAACTTTTTACCAGAAATTTAAACAGGAGCTAAACCCACACTAATAAAAAATGCGTCAGAGAATAGTGCACCATTAGTCGTGAAGTTTTCTACTACGTTTTATATTGCAAATACTCAAAAATTAAAATCGAATCAAAAATTATTATCGATGTCGGATCAATACATGAGATATCGGCATATGAACTGAGATTAACCGAACCACAAACAAGATATATCGCGTTTTCGTTATTTGAATTCAAATCAAAAACGCATTTGAAAACAATTTTCTAAACTCTTTTAGCCTTATTTGATACGTAGGGTAATAATTCCTAAGACTAAGTAAGAAAAGAATAATTTTTTCTGGCAAATGCGACTTTGTTCATCAACATAGTTTCCTGCAAGAATAATACAATAAGCTTAATGCATCTTTAAAAATTCGACGACTTTTTGCAAAACCATTTGCAATAACCTCAAATATGTGCTCGAGTTTTCACAATGATCTTACAGTTGATCCAAATCTTTTGTTATGAAGCCTCTCTATGAGGTTTGCAAACAGATAATAATCACTGGGAGTCAGATTTCCCAATGACCATTTAGAAAATAGCTTTCTTCTGCCTAGTGGTTACGTTTCAGTTTGATATTTTTAGAATGTCAGCTTTTGTAACCTCAACTCTTGATCATTGAAAATAATTTTAATGGGTCCATTTCCATTTTTTCTGCTCGTTTAGGGTTTTCAACAACGTCTTAGCTTTAAGTTATTAAAAGTTGATTCTCGTTGCTCTATAAACCTTTAATCCTTTTGAGAATACTTACATGGGTTGGGATAAACTCCATTTTGAGTCGCGTGTCTCAATTTTTTTATAATTAAGATCTCAAAGGTCAAATAAATATTAAAAACTAAAACTTTTTGTAACATAAGGCATCGTTTTTAATGACAATCCTTGTATGTCCTGCGGTACATATGGTAGAACCATTTGCTTTAAACCTGTTAAACTGCTTTTGTGCAACGACTTCCATAAAGAAATGTTAAAAGTTGTACTCTGCGAACTATCAGAACTTACTCTTGGTTTGGATACAAAAATAACCCTCTACTTTAATGTTTAAACGTCATGCTACATACAGGCCTACTTTTTGTGAGCTTGGTTATATGGTAGGGATGTTAAAAGATTTTTGAAAATTTTTCATATCCACTTAGTATGCCGCAATGCGCTTAACGACCGTTTCAAGATAAGACTTTACATGTGAAGTGCTCGTAGAAATGGTTCGGTCCAAATTGTTTTCAATTGTGTGCGTACTTAGGCCAAAATGTCACTGTATCAACTTCCGCCAAAATGCGTCAAAATTTTCGTTGTGTACGTAGACTACAGTAAGACATGGACAGACCTCTCAAAGGGAGACAAACAGACAGATAAGCAAGCGTAAAATGTTTCTTCTGTCGGTAATGGCGTAAGAAGGTATAAACGTGTCTTAAGTTCTTCTGAGTGTTACATTGCATCTGCATACACTAAAAAACCCTGCCAAACAACCGGTGTAGTGTATGAAAAGAAGAAGGAATGAAAATGCATTCCTTTTCTTTTCTTTAAAATTTCAAACACAACGTGCAACCTGGCCACCGCAGTCGTTATTAGTTACGTTTATTTACGCACTGGAAACATATGGATAACAGAGAAATTGAGAATTAATGATAACAGTGATGAAGAGAAAAAAAGAGAGAGAAATCTTTAAAGGAAAACCATTTCAATACACCATAGCTCACAAATACAGAAAAGATGGAAAAATTTCAGTTATAGTACAGAGATAAGTTAGAAAAGTTGAAAAACCGAATAAAATTTTGAAAAAATTCAAACAAAATAAAAACGCGTGAATTAATCTTTTGTTTAAATAAAACTAAATGCAAATTCAATTATAATTTATTTTTATAAAAGCAATTAATTAAAAATAATATTAATAAGAAGCAAAAGAAAAATCTATCAGGGAATATATAAATTATATGATGAAGTGAAGATAAAACAGATTGTAAAGAAATTTAGCTTTCATACATATTTGCGTACGTGTATGTAGTGGTGGTCGGGGTTTGGTGGAAGTGAGCCAGAGGAGAACAAAAGAATTTACTTTTACACAATGTGTATATTATTGTTTTATATATAAACAAAAATGCTTAAATATCTTTAAGCGAATTTGTGAACGTCGAAGAAGAAAAACTAAACATTTTAAGCAAAGAACGAAAAAGAGTCTGTAATTCTTCAAAACGCCTTTTGCAAAAAAAAAAAAAAGAAAAAAAAAGGAAGAAAAATTTCTCCTTTTCTCTTTTGTGTTAACATTCGTTTTCCGTATTGTTCCCGTTTTCCTGTGCTGTAATTGTCCTTTTTTGAGGTTAAGTTGATTGTGCTCTGCGATGGGTAATCAGTAAGACAAGACCGTCCAAGTCTTATGTGCCTTAAAAAAAAGGAAACAATTATTCCGTTCAAGTTTTTGTTACACATTGTTCGAGTGTTATATTTAAGAGATCCACACAAAAACTGAAGTTTCTGTTTAATTTATGCAACAAAGCGTCCATGTTGTCATCGAATTGTTTTACATTTCAAACATTTGTCTCCTTAGACAAGAAAAAAAAGTTTTACGTTGCCTTTGAGACGAAGAGTAACAAAGCTTTGCTTTCTGATAAAAGACTTGCTTTTACATTATAGCAGCCTCAAGCAACTATAAGCCACAGTAACACTTTAGGTAGACGTTGTACGTGCTCTAAAATTCAGTTCGTTCACTTGAATGCTTTGTTGCCTAAGTGTCATCTTCTTTTCTTTTTCTTTTTTTTTTGTTTTAAATATAGATTTCAAGTGATTAAGGCAGAGCCTTATGTATATATTTAAAGAGAATAAAGTTATATCTTCAACTATTATCAGCGTTAATCGTTAGCGAATTATTTTCGCTGCAGTTCATAGTGATTTTTTTTTTTTTTTTTTTTTGAATTAAACTTTTTTGACCCTGTCGCCAAAAATACCACCAAAATATCTTCATTCGAAGAGGATTATAGGGCTGATCGGCCCATGGTGCAACGTGCATCGTCCACAGATGCACCCGCACCACCCGCCGTATCGGGCAGCGGTCATCGTGAGTCTCGTTTCGGCCTCGGCTATACGTCATATCAAAGTGGATACAATAAACTATTTACACAGGTTGGTGCAGAAAGAAATTTAATAAGAAACATGGACAGTAAACTTTAATTCTAGAACCTTTCAAAAGATTTTTAATATAATTCTTAGAAAAATTAGTGATTTTTTTCAAAGATCGATCAAAAATTTCGATTATCTCGCTTTTTCGATTTGGATCAATTATCAAAGAGAACAACACTGAGGAAAATAGCAAGAGGGAAAACACAGAGTTGCTTTCAAGTCCACTTGTTAAAATCTTTTATATAACTGTTAGCAAAAATTAAAAATCCACTGATTAAAGTTACAACCTATACCTTGATGTTATCCTAAGTAATTAATGATATTTAAGTACACATTAGATAGGTTTTTTCTTTGCTGCTCTTGGATTGTTTCGAAAATCTCCTCCGAACTTGTACTTCCATTTTTTATTTCATTAACTTTCGTCTACACATCCTTCATGAATATAAACTTGTTAATATTTGTGACCCACTTGAGTATGCGAGAAGGCAATCAATAACTAACTCAATTGCCGTGGCTTCAAATCTCAAGTGTGGTAGAGTTTTCAATAAAGTTGTTAGCTTTAGACGCCAGTTCGTTAAGAGTTTATTCTTAGGACTCATTTCTCTGGCATAATACTATTTGTGACTTGCGCTTTTTCCAAAGTTACAGTGTTCACCAATTACGTTTGAAAATAACTTGAACCATTCTGAGCATCAGTAGTTGATATTTGGTTCTAACTAACAAGCCAAAAACTGTGTCAACAAACCAATTGAAGCTCTTGACAAGAAAATAAAGGGACGTAGATTACTATCATCTTAAAATCCAGAAATGATTCTAAGTTCGTCTTCGTCTCTTGTGTTCAACCAGCAAGTCGCGATTTTTAAAATATTTTATTGAAATATGGTTCACCGATATGCTTTAGTGCAAGGACGAACGCTGCTCTTCCAGGGCTCTGTCGTCAGATCGGATTACCTTTTCGGCCACTTCCTATATTAGGCCTTTATATGAATAAGTCCGTTAAGCAAAGTGGTCTATGGTATGTAATGGTGGGCCATGTGTCACTGCAATGATTTTACTCGTCTTATGAACGAAAAATTGAAAACTTTGATGGAAATCCAAAACTTGTTACGCCATTAGTCACGGACTCTTGCCACCTCTTGTTGGTGCAAGAATACCGTAATTTCGCATTTATTCGAAATTCGAATAAGAAACTTGTTAACCGTAAGTCACGTACGACGGATGCGATAGCAGATCCCATTTCAGTTTGAATGGGATCGGGAAAAGTGCGATCAAACGGAGCGCTGTCGTATTGCTATACAATTTGTTGGTGTCTCGTGTCGCATGTCGCTTCTTTTTCAACAATGTTTAGTAGAAACATGTCAGTTATCTCAAATCTGTGACCGCATTGACAGTCTTGCCCAGCTTCGGCAGCGCTACTACATCATTCACTTGTCGTCCTACCAAATGCAGAGACTTGCTTTTTTATTCCAAATGCTGTCGACATTGATGAGTCGGTAGATAAAAGCCATTATATTATGGATTCTCGAAATATACGGAAAATTCCTAAAGAGTCCCACTTCTCGACGTCTTGGAAAAGTTAAAATTAAAAAGAAACATTGCCTACATTTTGTGTTGAATATTGAGAATTTTGTTGCCTACTATAGAGGACAAAAAAAATAATCTTTAAATAACTTCTTTTGGAAGATATAATTGTACGACTTCAGGTTTTCGAGATATTTCATATTGAAGCCGATGATAATACCCGCCCTGACTTTTTTAACTTTTATAAAACGATTTGAGTAAAACGCGTTATTCTAAACCTTATCCGCAAGAGTAGCCGAGTAGATGAGAACTGGGCCTACCAGACACTTGTTAGTCGGTTTAAATCGTAATGCGGTCGAGTTTGCTCTGTTCATAATTATATATAGTGAGTGCTCAGTCGGTGAAGCGAGAACTGGAAGTTAACTTATTCTTCCAGTGTTTTTACTGTACATTAAAAATAATGCTGGCAAACGATCTTTTACCGTGTCCTGACTTGAAGGATAACAATTTTTTTCCTTTTTTGCATAATAGACGCTTTGAACCTTGTAGAATATTTGGACAAAACCCATTGCACGTCACAAATGCTTTCCTGGATGTGTCAACCTTTCCCCCAAGAACTTTAAAAAGACTGGCTGAGACAAATGAATCCCTACTAAGAAGTCGCAAAGGAATGTCTGTCATGTTGACTTCTAGCTCCTCTAATCCACTAAAAGATATCTTTAGAAAGTCTTTATATTCATTTAGAAGCATTTACCAACGCTAATATTTCCAGTATAGGTTCATAAAGACGAAGGTGTAATAGACATAAGGTCAAGAGTGATTCAAAAGCCTTCATTGCTTCAGTTCACAAATTAAAGGTTTGGAATGAAGATTTTTATGTTTTTCGTAAGTGCGAGTATAAAATTGTAAATTACCTGCCTTTTTCTCCGTCATTTCTTAACACGTAGAGTGTAGGAGATTTTGTCTTTGACAGATGTGGGAAAATAAGCACCTTTGAGCATAAAATCGTCCAGGGAAGAGAATGTGAAAAAATATTTGAGTAGAAAAGGGCATTTTTAAAGTCGCTGAGATATTTCAGCCTGATGGAGAAAAACAAAAAACATTTTATTATAATAAAGAAACAGCTGTCTAACATATATTAAAACTTTAACTACGTTTCCGTCGAACTACACGCGCCATAACCCAAACGATTCCCATTCATTTCTTTCGAGCTATAGTGTAACGCTCTAAAAGCAACCAGTAAGAGGTTTTCGACATTAAACATTATTTGTTAACAAGTGGTTATTCTTTTTGGTTGGAAGTTGAAGTTCAATTACTCGGTAATCAATAGTTTTAGAATTCCATACGTAAACACGTATTTGTTTTTAAATCAAATTTACTTTAGCTACACCGCGTTCCCCCTAAATCAAAGATGTCTTGGGAGAACGGTTCGTGTATTTGGGCAATTTTGTAATATTTTTCAAAACCTTTTATTTTCATAACCCTAAGCCACTTGTGATACAAGAGTATTTTAAGTTTAAGATTTGAGATAGACACACCTTTTCTATTCTTTACCGAAAGGTTCAGATTCGCTTTCTGAATCGACCTGAGCTTATTCGAATGATCGCCCGTGATTTGGACCAAGAACGAACGCAATTGAAAATGGTTCAGATCGAAGGCTGTGAAGTTATATATAAATATAACTAGCAAAGACACAACCCAAAATTTCTTTACAGAGCTCTGTTAAGCCCTTAACCGAATTCTATAAAATGAAGTCTCCAAAGGATTTAAGTCAAAATTCAGTTAAAATAAAACTTTTGGAAAATTTTTTTACAAAATATAATAAACAAAACATGTAGTTATGTAAATTAATTAATATTTGAAAAGTCAGTATTTTTACACTATGTCATAAATGAGGTAGATAAAGCAAAAATTTGTGACCTTTCAAATTTTGTTTATATGTTAGCCTGTATTATGTTAAGTACGGAAATTTTCAAAGTCCCATAAAAAAATTCTCCGAGCAAAATTGAATATAACTTGGAGATCGTTGGAAAGGCTATTAATAGAGGATTCATGCTGTGGTAGTTTCATTTTTTCGCAGGACATGGTTTGCCCACAACAGCTAAGCAAACTTTCGCTTTATCAACCTCATTTATGACATAGTGTAAAAATACTGACTTTTCAAATATTAATTAATTTACATAAAAGTTTTATTTTAGCTGAATTTTGACTTAAATCCTTTGGAGACTTCGTTTTATAGAATTCGGTTAAGGGCTTAACAGAGTTCTGTAAAGAAATTTTGGTTCGTGTCTTTGCTAGTTATATTTAAATATAACTTCACACCCTTTTCAGATCAGAGAACATTTTCGATCACTTTCAATACAATGCCTTCATTTGAAAAGTTATACGAGAAACTATATGGTGGTGTGTGGCATTTGCTAGTGAGCCATGGCCCACTCTAGTGTTTCTACTTGTTAATACTTGAAAATATGCTCAATAGCTCCCTCGAAAGTGATCGTTATATTTCCTAAAAAAAAGGAGTCTTCCAAGGAGTTGCTTCTTTAGCTTATAAATGTGCTTTTTGTTATTTCCTTGGCCACGATAGGAAAACTGATTGAATTCGTAAATTTCATGGTGACAAGTACTAATCAATCCATCAATTAGCTGCTACACTATTACCTTAGAAAATAATGGACAGATAATAATAAATGGAATAAGAGACTAATAAACGGACTCTGCAGTCTACCCCTTTTTCAACTTGCATCATAGCTGTTTCGCCCTAGATATCAATTATTGATAATTTTTGTGATTAATTGGATTTCTCATCGATATACCGTTACTTTATTGTCTACTTAATTTTCAATCATTTTGTGTTAGAATTAAAAGCAACTATTATTGATTTAAGCTCAAAAATTTTCGTCTGTATTGCGTAATAAACACCAATAAATACAAAAGTCACAATTCGCATTCACAGTCTTTTCAGGAATTTAAAGTTAAATGCTCGTTTCCCCATATAAAAATGAAATCCGGTATTAACGTTAACATTTTTTCTAGAAATCCTGATTTAACTGAATTTTATCATCTATTAGTTTACAGCGACCTATACGTAGAAAGACCGCTATGCAGACTTAAATACATTCACGTTTGTGTTAAAATAAAACCAGCAGCACACAGTATATATTGTACAGTGCCAACGAGAAAGTAAAAAAAAAAAAAGAAAAGGCATTGTAATAAATTCATTCAACCATATGCGCTTTAACAATTTACATTCGTAGATAGATGATATATGAAAGTGAGAAATAGGATTGGCTACAGCAAAGTATTAATATTTTAATAGAATCAAACTCAAAAAAAAAAAAGGAAAAAAAAAACACGGGTAAGCCGCACGTTCGATAGGCATGTGACAAAGAGCAGTACATAAAACTGGAAATTCATATAAAGTTTTGCAGGAGGTTTTGCTGGCGTTTTGTTTCATTATCATCAATAATTTGCACACGGAGGGAGAGTATTTCAAGGATAATTATAAACACGTTTGTTTTAACTAAGCGCTATAAATAATCGCATTCTTAAACGTGAATGATGAGTGAAATTTAATCAAGAGAGAAACCTAAATAAAACAAGGGCCACGCGATGAAAGAGAAGTTGGCAAATAGTTCAATACAAGTTTAAATGAATAGAATGAATATTATTAAGAATCCTTTCATTTCAAGCAAGTCTTTTATTATTCAGCTGACAAACTTTTAAGACTTAAAATTGATGTATTCACTCTACTCTTACTTCGGAATACTGAGAACTGAGAAAACTCCAATCTCTTATTCTCTTTTAACGCAGCTAACGTAAGTCTAGCATTGGGTATGCTAAAGGGATGGGATCGTTTTTTAGTCCCCGTTAGTTAAGTTAGCCTTTATTGTACTGTGAGGAAATCCGTATGCTCGGGTTACGCTCTCCGGCGGCCCAGATGTTCTTAATAAGATCATTTGCATATCTGGAGCCACCGCTGAGAATCAGAAGCATTTCCCTCCGCATTTCATTCGTAACTGTCCGACTTTCCTTATACTTTACCTGTCGGACTCCACGTGACTAATACTGTGATCTATGTATGCATCTATCTTCACAATCCTAGCATGATTCACTGTTAATAATTTTTCATTAGCTTATCCTGCTATATTTTAATTACAAATTCACATGACTTCATTCTCAATGATTCTTAAATCACTTTCACCATTCACTTATTTTTCTGGTCACCGAACTCTGTTACATTCTCTAACACCACTTGCGTAGTATGAATCTGGTTCGATCATGGCCCGAAAGAACTTTTTCTTTAATCCTTTTCGAAATCTTCCTCCAGCAGAAAATCGTTTCCGATCGGCCGTCTTGCTAGTCTAGTCAGTCAGATAGCAGTTCCGTTTCACTTGCACATACTAAATCCAATCCTATTATGTGTACTAGACCTAAACTGACTTAAAGGTATGTATGAAGCCAAGGTGAGGAACAATTTTGGTTCTCGTAGTATTTTAATAAGATAATGGCACTGTGTTTCGTAAAACTTCTTATAACATTTTCGTGGCTAACTCAATTAGCTCTAACGCATCTCGCTTACTTCAAGTATCGCAATTAAAAACCGAGGACAATTTATGCAAATAAAGCAGAAAGAGAAGAAAAGGGTCCAATAAACTTTTGTTATTCCAGAAGCAACGAAAAAATTGTTTGAAAATCTCTACATCTTGCTCCTTTAGAGATGGACATATCTAAAAAGTACTTTCCATACCTGCACTTATGTCGAAAAAAATGTCAGAAATTATCACAAGCAAGCACACAGTGAGCCCTTAAGCCTTTTACAATTCTCTTAGAGGGAGCGCTTTTTGTTGTTACTTGAACAATTCCATTTTTCCATATATTAGGTGATCACTTGGTCTCAAACGAAGCATTTGAACACTTGAATAGAAAACATTTCCAAACATATTTATTTTCAATATCTTTTAGGGTTCTGCCGACTCCAATTACTCACAACCGTCATCCGATCTGTCGCTAGACGAGGAAAAAGAATCGCTTCGGCGAGAAAAAGAACGTGCGGCCTTAAGCCAGTTGGATAAAGCGAGAGTATGTTCATTGATGTATTGCTTCTTTTTTTTTTTTTTTTTTTTTTAATAAAAAACTATATCGTTTTAAAGGGTTTCTTTTTTGTTTCGTTTTTATAGAGTAAACCTGTAGCGTTCGCTGTGCGAACAAACGTTGCCTACGATGGTGCTATCGATGATGATTCGCCCGCCCAGGGACGTGCCGTTTCATTCGAGATGCGTGAATTTCTACACATCAAAGAGAAATACGACAATAACTGGTGGATTGGTAGACTGGTTAAAGAAGGCTGTGATGTGGGCTTCATACCCAGCCCCGTTAAGCTAGAACATATACGTGTTCAGGTGTTTAATGCGATATATATATTTTTGAAGAGAGAAGAGAGAACGATATTTTATGTAAAATAATATAAATTTTATTTAAATATTTACAGAATCAAACGCGACCCTCAAGACTGTACGGTACAAAAGGTTCATCGAGTGGGAATTTAGGCGGCGGACAAGCAGGTGCGGAGCCATCACGAGGTAGCACACCCCCTAGCACACCTGGTATGACACACATGTTCATGTTAGTTTTTGTTGTTATTTTTTTTGTTTGTTTTACTTTTGTGTTGTAATTTATGTTTTTCTTTCTCGTGTTTAATAATTATAACAAATTATTTTTTACAACATTTAACGGGTTTTTCGGTAAAGAAACAAAACAGTAAGTGCTATCTGTGTAAATTTAACGCAGAATTTTTTTTCCTTCCTTCTACGAGGAGGTTAATTTTTCTTTAAAAACAAATATTAATTTTAATTTATTTCTTGCAATTACTTTATTTTTATTTTCTTTCTTTTACTTTTCTTTGTGGGGAAGAAGTCTAAGAATTGTGTAAGAAAACCTAATTTAGCTTAAATTGTTCTTTGAAACGATAGTTAATTAGTTATAAGGGTAGTTTTCGGTACTAATAGCCAGCAAAGTTATTTTCGATTTCTTGTCTTAGCTTCTAGACAAAAGAAGTTTACAAACTTTTCTTCAAATTTTTATTAAAGTATTTTCCACTTATTTAATTCTGTA
This sequence comes from Glossina pallidipes, assembly GCA_000688715.1. Classification (NCBI taxonomy): domain Eukaryota; kingdom Metazoa; phylum Arthropoda; class Insecta; order Diptera; family Glossinidae; genus Glossina; species Glossina pallidipes. The sequence continues at coordinate 939,315 of KK499803.1, read as the reverse complement.
GTCCTACGTGTACGGGGGAAGAGAAACAGCATTCAACCATATCCTACTCATGACTCTGTATAAATAAATCCTTTATATTTAAAAGGGAGGGGAAGAATAATTTCCGCCTTTTTCCTGTTGGTAGTCTACTAAATTTATATAGTCATTCATTTACAGAGATTTTCTTTCCTGAACAATTTGGCTAAGAGTACTTAAAATCCAAGGGGGCTGTGTATTCTTAATGCTTTTCTAAGGCAGCCATCAATTCGGGCATATATTTATAACAGTATTGCGAACGTGTCAACTATGCCGATGTAATGCCGGCATAGTCTTCGCGATTCGCTCTTGTATTTTCCGCATGTACGTCCGCATTAATTTTGAGATCGTTAACCCCTTTGATCGGCAATTGAAATTAAAAATCTATTTTCAAACTTCTGATAATTTTCTAATCATGACGAAAGGAAACCTGAAGGAATCATATCCGAGTATTTTCCGTTCAGCTATAAAACATATCTTCGCAGACTCTAAATGCATACTTCTTGAGACCTACGACGTAAATTCAAAAGTGGTTCTAGCCTCAAACCATTGTGGTAGATTAGAATTTATAGAAATCGGAATAAATGTTCTTTTTTTTTATGTTCTAATTTTATTTTTTAAAAGATAGGAAAGACTAAACGATGAAACATATTTGCTTAAGTAGCATAAGAGTCTAATGATTTAGACTAAGATTTTCTTTCATTTCTATATAAGCAGGCCGAGAATTGCTACCTTCTTTATTTTTCATGTAGAGCGGTTCCTATCTCAGTTGTTCAGTTAGATGTTTAATTGCCCGAATTTTTATCAAACTTCAGCGTAGTATTTTTTTTTTTGCTGTTTCTTGGTCAAGCTGAGATAGTTTTTTACCAAGTGACCCTGACGAGGTACTTTCTTCATATACTTACCTTCTTGTCTCACTTTTCCGATTAGATGCTCTATTATCCAAAACTTTATGCCGTTTTTAAGCTTTCAAATATTTCTACTTAAGATGCTCATCTTATTAAGTTAAAGAATGGAGAGTGAATCTCTTTCCTGTCACCTAACTTATTTTGCTCTATCGACTTTGAAAATACTTGGAGATCATAAGATCAATACGGAATTTCAATTTGCTAACGCGACCAACTCATTCTGCTTTTTAGCCTTAGAAGTTATTTCTTTAGTTTAAATAATTTGTAATAATAATAATAATAATAATAGTAATAATATTCTGTTGTAGTTGGCCAGTTACCCAGTTAGTTGTTGCCCAAAACTATTCTCAGTTTTTGAATATCCCTTGGTAGGGTCTCTTTAAGAATCTGCGAGCAAACATTGAAAATTTCTTTGTTGCATATATGGAATATTAACTGACCAATATTTAATGAGACCTAAGGAAGGCGTGAACATGCGCACAACCTTCGGGCTGCACGCTGACCACAATCTTCAAAAACTTTAATACATATAGTTCCTAAAACTTTTCCAGAAGGAACGCCTTAGAGAAAATGTTTAATGCCCGCCATCCAACGGGGTTCATTAATTCTAAGCGATTGGAGTCATTCTTACCGTGAACATAAACTTTCAGTAAGCAGTCGCGTCAAATTCTACCATGCTCTGTCGATAGGCGGTTCTCGTACTTTTATGGTAAATCTCTTATGATGATTTTTAGTTCATTTCATCTTGTCGTCACATTATCCGCACTTCAAGGCCGTCACTTAGACGACTGATGATTGATTCTATTTTGGCCTCAAATAAATCCTTTAATATATATATATTTTTTTAGGGAGGGAATTGGGAGCAGCAGTAAATATAAATCGAAAAACGCTTACCCTTCGATATATCACAGTGTATTTGTTGGCTTAGCAGTGTAGTGACTTAACAATTTAAAAGTATTTTATTGTCGTTATAGGTTAGGAAAAGGTTAGGATTTATTTTAATAAATGTTTTCTTTTTTTAATTTATCTCATCTAACATTTCGTACAAATGACAATACACACAAGATATCCTATAGTTATAATAATAAAAATATTATATAAATCGTTGGATAGAAAGTATGAATGCTTTAGCTATTTAGAAAACCTATAATAAAACTGCATGATTACCAAAATTTCTGCCAGCGCTTGCTTAGATAGGAATGTGATATTTTTATATATGAATTTTACTAATATGCACTTTTTAAATTTCTACGAAAAACAAAAATTAAAAAAAAAAAAATAATTGCACAAATTGATTGCAATCTATCTCAAACACAAATTTTCCAATAATATACAGATCCTTATAGTACAACATCACGCAAAAAAAAGAAAGGTTTGTTCTTAAACAACATTTACAAAATATATACAATTTTTGGAATTGTAAGAGCAATTAATTGGTTTGCTAGTCATGCTTACGTAGTAGTTTCGTATTCTGCTTAATGAAAAATGAACACATTGTTGATTTGTAGAAATTTGCAAGAAGAAAACAATCCTTTATTATTAATTTTTGTCTTAATGTCTTGACTGTTAAATTTATAATTTTCTCACCTTCGTGATCTTCATTGTGCGCCGTCATTACACGGAGATCAATGCACCACTTATCATAAAATCTCAATGCTCGCATTAGAAACATTCTGTAATGTACGATATTGCAGTGGAAAGAGAAAGAAATAGAAAAATAGGGAAAAAAGCAATATATGTGTGTATTCGTAAACTTAAAAAAAAAAAACAAATGAAAAGACTGTAGAGAACAGCGGCTGATCATAAAACACCTTACACCGCTCTACAGTCATTCACATGAACGACATTTCAAAATAAGTCCTTCTATGGGAGGTGATTGGAAAATTAGTGCGATCTGAAACATTTTCAAGACCTGTCGTCCTTGGGTGAGAATACGTCAGTGTGCCAAATTTCAGCGAAATAACTTAAAAATGACAGGTTGAGCACAAGCAATCAAGATGGGCAGATGGACGGACAAGCTTTGATCGACTTAAACCCACTTTCCTAGTGGCTTTTTGTCCGGTCCACTCTTGCATCAAAGATGGGATAGGGTATAAAAAGCCAAACTAACTATTAGGTATACCGGTTATCAAGAAGTCTATTGTTTTAGAATAATTAATATCAAATATGCACTTCCTGAAGTATCCTGCAAACCTGGAGAAATCCGCTACCTTTTAAAGCCACACTCCGGGATGATAAAAGTAGATCACAAAATCAACCAGACATTTAGACAACCATTTTTTTTTTTTTTTTGATTCAGCTTCACTACTCTGCCCTAATGTGCTGCGATATTTATAGTAATCCATTGACTTTCCGCCCGTAAGCATGTAAGAAAAAAATTTGCATTCCTAAAATCCCACTCCGGGATAATACAAGAAAAACGCAAAAACAACTAAAATGTCCTCACAATATATTACAAATACAATTCAGGGAATTCGCTATTACTACTTACTCAGGCACCGCCGCACCAATTGATATTCCAATTGGAACTGTTACCAATATTAAGAGAAATTTCCCTTCATTACCATCTTACCAAAAGTCTTCCATAGCTACGCATGTTTTTTTAAGAAACAAGAATTACTGCAATCTCCCTGCCTATTAACAGCAATAATAATCTTCTTTCTCCGGTCTCTAACGAGCCAGAATTTCTTTTAAAGAACCCCAGCGCGAACGAAAGAAAAATGACGAATAACTAGATATGAATTGCATTAGCTGACTACTGCAGACTGAAGGGCACCGAGGGCACGAGTATAACTTAGCTATTGAATCGTTAGCTAAACTCAAGGTCATATTTCAGATTGGTATTGTGACTAAAAATTAAAACAATCAATTTTCCTGAGGAATAAATCCAAGACATACTATTATATAAAAAAAAAGGCGATGTGGAATGACATCGAAGTTTTTCTATTAGTGGGAAGAGGATCATGGACTCCGAAAATCATAGATCAAGTTCTAGGTTCAACTTTAACGCCAAGATTTCTTGGAACAAATTTGATAGTTTCTACTGTATACGAGCATAGTAAAGCTTAGACTTTCGCCTGCGCTTTAAACATACGGAAGGAGACAACCAAAATGAAAACAAAGTTAAACCGTTAGAAAGCGTCTAAAATTCAGTTTTCCCGTAATTTTTGAAGACAGACCGCATATTCCATTGCGGGTTTCGTGTCTAGTCAAAGAAATTATTGATTTTGAAAGTTGACAAGAAATCGTCTCCTTTGAAAAGAATTTTTTTTTTTGTTTAATATATTTTGCCTTACAATTGAAATTTGTTTAAATTCGTTGTCTTTTAAATTAACATAAGTTTCTCGAAAATTACTTATTTATGTAACTCAAATTTCCATTAATTTTCTGGGACAATAGAAGGAAAAATGCCTTTGTATTCAATATCAGGTGTTTTTTTTTTGTCCCTTAAATTACTTAATACCTGTCATAATATTGAAAGAGATTTTTCTTTATGTCCTGTTATTCATCATTCTTTCATTCTAAATGTATATGTGTGTGTCAACTAAATAGTATCATGTAAGCATATCATGTGTAGTTGCCATAAACTCGCTCATTTGCAACCATACTTTGTCTTTTGTTTTTTTTTTTCGTGCGTTTTTCTTTTTTCCTTCGCAATTGTTTTTGTTGTGCAATGATACTAACGGATTAGGTGATGAATCAGATTCCATGGGACCAGGACGTGGTAAATCATCGCAAGCCACCCCGCCCAACAAGGAGAAACGTAAACCATTCTTTAAAAAACAAGAGACCGCCTCCCCATATGACGTTGTGCCATCGATGCGTCCGGTTGTTTTAGTGGGTCCAAGTCTGAAGGGTTATGAAGTAACGGATATGATGCAAAAGGCTTTATTCGATTTCCTGAAACATCGTTTCCAGGGACGTATCATTATAACACGGGTCATGGCCGATATATCGCTGGCGAAACGATCGATAATGAATAATCCATCGAAACGTGCGATTATGGAACGTTCCAGTAGCCGATCAGATTGCCTAAGTAAAGTGCAAGAGGAAATTGAACGCATTTTCGAATTGGCGCGAACATTACAGTTAGTGGTACTCGATTGTGATACAATCAATCATCCGTCACAGCTAGCAAAAACTTCCTTAGCACCAACAATAGTTTATCTTAAAATTAGTAGCAGTAAGGTAATTGAAGGATGAATAATCCCCTCACTTTAAATGATCAAATTGTCCAAAATTTATTGAGCGCATAAAATACTGCACTTTGGCTGTCATGGTGTGCTGGTTGTTTAAAAATTTGCATATATGAAGCACTTGTTAAAAATATCATAGTCGGAGGTAAGATATTGCACTGTGCGAATATGATCACTTTTCCCGCAAAACTATTTTACAATTTTATGCTGATAAAAGCATAAATGTACAATTGCATGAAATGAATTTTGCTGCTTACTAACACTATATATGGCCAAGAAGCCCTTGGCGATGAACAACTAATCAGAGTCGAAAAAATGGCTGACATATTTCCAAAATTCGGCAAATTCTGGGAAATAAGAAATTTTGTTAACGCAAAGAATAAAAAATTCGTCATTTGTCAGAGCTAAAGCATACTATCCGGATTAGTAACTAAGAGACAATCGAACGAAGCATATCCACCACAAAGCCATTCCATTTCTGAAGCGAAGGAATCAATCGCTTAGTCTGCGTTACCTACGCCCAGTTTCCCTATGCCAAAGCATGCATATATAGAGTTTCAGAACTTCTATCTTCTTAGTTGTAAACTTAATGGGCTCAATACTTTTTGGACATTGGTTATTATTTCTTGACGAATGAAAGTTTAAAAAATTGAGCGATAACTAGAAAACGATATATTTCTAGTGATGTACTCGTATATATATGTATACATATATATTCATAGATAAATATATATATACATATGTATTTTACTCGCACTTTAGGCTTTCATACGCTGAAATAATGTGAAAAATTGTAATAATAATAAATTTTTGATTATCGCATTTAGGTCCTACAGCGTTTAATCAAATCTCGTGGCAAATCGCAAGCGAAAAATCTTTCAGTGCAAATGGTCGCCGCCGAAAAACTGGCACAATGTCCCCCCGAAATGTTTGATGTCATTTTGGACGAGAATCAACTGGAAGACGCTTGCGAACATATAGCGGAATATTTAGAAGTAGTTTAACACTTTTAATAACTTTTTTAGGATAAAATTATTTCGTTTTAATTGCAGACCTATTGGAGAGCTACGCATCCTGATATAAGAACGTCACCCTCAGTACCTAGACCGTTGCCGCAGGAAGCGTCACCTACCACAGATCAAGCACGGATGGGTCCTACACCACCCGGTAAGTTTGGAATTTCTCTTCTATTCTCATAAGCGCTTAGATATTATTCTCTATTTATTCTAAAACTTCTCACATAATCATCGTTAGGATTTAAATTTTTGCTTTACGTTTTTTATTTTTGAAAAAAGTCTCACCTACACATACTTACTAAGTTTTAATTTTATCACTTAACAATGATTATTAAAAAATAAAAAAAAAAAATAAATAAATAAAAAACAAACAAATCTCAACAAAGAAAATGCAACATATTTAATAAATTTTCAAAAAATTTTGTTTATTCTACTTTGTTGTTGTGATTTTTTTCTTTTCGTAAACTCAAACAAACAAACAATCGAAACTCTTACTTACTCGTTCTCTTGCGATGATGTTATTCAATTGCTTTCTCATGTGAATAGTGGGCGGTATTATGGACGAAGAAACGCGTGACTATAGAATGGGTTCTAGCGAACGTGAGAGTAGTCGCGAACGGGAGGGCAGTCGAGAACGAGATCGAGAAAGGGATAGCGATTACGAACGTGATTATTGGGATCGTGAATTTACAAAGGGGGGTCGTACACCGCGCGAACGTCAACGTGACTTAGAATGGGAACGTGAGAGAGCAAGAGAATGGGAAAGAGAACGAGATCGGGATTGGAATAGAGAATTCGATTGGGATCAAGGTAAACATTTTTGAATTAAAATCCAACAAATCAATACTTTGATTTTTTTTATAAATGATTTTAATTAAAAAATTTCATTTAATTTTTTATTTATTTTTATAAAAATGTTTTTTGCTTAACAATATACCGTAGAATTTTTTAAAAATATTTTTAAGTACCTTAAAGCGTTTACCTAGAAAACCTAAATTAATTATGTAGGCAAAAAGGAAAAGAAGCAGAGGAGAAACAGCTGTTTTTCGAAGTCAAGAATAATTCATATGCTTTTTTCCGCTTCAGAGAATATGGATTTGTCCACCAGTTATGCACAAATACCAATTTTTAAAACTTAAGTAATTTATTGTGGTTTAATTATAATTAAACTTTTAAATCGTTACAGTTTTAAATTATGCTGAAACGTACGTTTTCAACTCTTCGTAATTCTATTTCTAATTCAAAATCATTTTTCACTTTTATTGCGAACCCGAAAACTAAGAAATATATGTAAAATTTGATATTTCAAAAGTGAAAGCAACGAAACGCATGGAATCCAACCATAGGGCCCCCAAGAAGGGATCATCAGGATCGTGAGACGTTGTTATAAACGCTAAAAACGTCATATGGACTATATGTCTCATTTACCGTTTCAATCACTTGACCGAATGGGAAGCACGACAGTACGAAACGCTCTATCTCGTTTTTTCATTTTTATACCCTAAGCCACGAAGCGAAGTTAAGATTGTAAAGATGTGTGCAATGTCAATAAGGAATTGAGATAGACCCGCCTTTTCTTATACCGATCGATCTAAGCTTGTCTGTCCATCCATCCGTCTTGGTTTACTGTGTTCAACATACAACGCGCCTTTGGCCCAAGATGGCTCAAATCGAACTACTCGTCGACTATTATCGAGTGGTATTTAATGAGCCGTGGCCGGCTTAGCATTTTGTTTGTTTATTTTGCTTTTAGTCTTTCAAAGCAAATATAAAATATATCAAAATAAAAAAACAAAAAATTGAAAATTTGTCTTGGATCGAACTTCGAGAATACTGGTTGTAAACTTAATTGTTCTTCGGCTAGCTATGACTGTACGTGCAGATACGAAATAGACTCTGATTGTGTAAAAACCATAACTTTATCAATTATTTTAAATCTTCATTTAACTTATTTTCAATTCCTATTGTTAGATTACATAATTCTGATGAGCGTAGCACTCGGCACGTGTCCAAATAGATCTATATCTCTGACCACATACACGCTTATAAGATCATACAACTGATTTTCATGAGTGAAATACACGAAATTCTATTATAAAAATAAATCTAGAAAACATTGAGTCCACATTAACAGAAATTTTAAAACCAAAAAACAATTTGCAAAGAAAACATTTTCGCATGCTCTTATGGAGCATAGAAGAGATTGAGGTTAAATATCCCAGTGTACTAAGCGCTCCATGCAAAACAGCTGTTTATCGAGAAAGCTTCGAAGTTTTTAAACAAATTTATTTAAATAAATATGCGCTTATTATATATTATGTTATGCTTTTTTTATTTTTAGTTTATTTGCAAATTTTTTTCATTTTCGTATTATTATAAGTTTTTATATTTTTAATCGAAAAACCAACTCCAACATATTTTCAGCTTTTACCACACAAGACCTACCACCTGGTACATTTACGAGATTTATTTAAGAAAAGTTTCATTTTAAAATCATCAAAGTCCTGCTATTTCTTAAAAAAAAACAAAAAAAAAAAAAAACGAAAACAAAAACAAAAAAAACCAATAAATGCTAAGAGACAATCCTGAAACAATCAGAGCTGCTCAAACCAAACTGCACCACTCCTCTAAACCCTCTACGAGTATGACATTTAAAAATTTCTTAATTTTTATTTATTTTTGTTTCATTTTTTTTTTTAGTCACTAATCCTCACCATTAAAAAAATTCTTTTTATTACTTACAAGAACAACTTCATTCTTTGCATATATTTACTTATTTTCTTAAGTTTTTTCTCTCTAATTTTTCTTAAAACTTTTTGTTGCCCTATATTTACTTTTTTAGTCACTCCTGGTATTGTTCGTATATAACAAGGATATTGCAAAAAAAAAAAGAAAAAAAAAACAGCCCTACTTTCAATTGTCCTCCAAAAGATTTAGTCTATTTACGTTTCGTTTCGTGTTGAGTTCTTCTATCATCGCTCTAGTCGTTATCTTCATTTGTTCATATTTTAAATGTTCTCTTAAATCTTTCATTTAGTGAGTACTCCGGAGTTTGTTCAATTAAAATTTAATTTCGTTATGTTTATTGTTTCATTCCTATTTCCTTTTGTAAAATTGCCCGTTTATTTGCATTTAATTCACTATGTACCTTATTTAAAAGTTCAACCAATCTGCATAATAACTTTATGAGATGTTAATCTGTCAGAACTGGCTTCCGTTAAATCTTTGTATAGATATTTATAAATTATTCCAATTTGATATTTATTTGTTTTAATTTATATTTTCATTGCTTTTGCAAGTAAAACTCCTTACTCCTTATCAACCACCAATCGCCTTACCTTTAATTGCTTGTTTACCTTATTGGACTTTGTAAGAATTTTTATACCCATCATCTAAAGATTAGGAGTATGTTTCATTTGTTAAAACATTTATAACATCCAGGAGGAAGCGGCAGTAACCCTATATATATTCATATATATTCTCGATCAGTATTGATTTATAAATCAATTTAAGCATGTCCGTTTGTCCGTGTAGTAAACATTTTCTTGGTCGCAAAAACGCACCAATCGGCTTCAAATTTGGCAAAAAGATTGCAAATTGTTGCACGAACGTTGGCATTGAAATTGGGTCAAATCGGTCAAAGCACCCAACCAGTACAACCCAGTACAACATAATCTGAGATCTGATCTGAAAGATGCCCCAGAGACCATATAAAATCTAGACATTATTTATAAGTATAAAATCGAGATCATTCTACAAATATTCGCCAGTCCGTCCATCTAACTCTGTTTTAATTACGATGGCAAACGTACTCACGATCGCAAAACACAGATGACTGGGTCTAATTTTCCAAAAGCATTGGAAGTCGCCGCACCCAGGTTGGTATTAAAAATGGACCAAATCGATGGAAGGACTCGCCCACAGTACAACATAAGGACAAGTTTTTTACCCGCCCCCAATACTATATAAAGGCGAGTGCTCTTACTAATCATGTACATTCCGGTTTCCTAGACTTTTTGCTCATAAACTATAACCGACATGTGATATAAATTTTCATTTTTGTTCTACAAAATCGCGAAATCAGCTACGCCCACGGTGATGGATATAAAAGATTCGGTCGCGGCCGAATATAATTTTCTTACTTGCCGACCTATTTTTTAGACCGCACCATATATAGAGGCTTTCATGGAAGCAAACTCCTCTATGGCGATAAAGCCTAATTGTTCACTTGAAGGTTTAAAGATGTCAACTAAAGGACCTTTGATAGAAATTTCTTTGCTTGAAGAAAGTTGCTGCCAAAAATAAATTTCACCTTGATGATCACCATAAAATTCAATCAGTTTAAAAAGAAGAATGAGAATGAGATGTGAAAATTAGGTGGAACCCTTCATACTAATCGTCATAGACAGCAAAAAACAGTTAGAAACTTTTAAGCTAATTTACCTGAACATTTCTTGCGGATTAATATCAATATATCTTTTGAAAAACCCCGTATTTCCTATGAAGGTAAAAGCGTGGATTAATGAACACTACACAATTTCTCATATAGAGATTGTTCCGAAATTCATGCTAGATTTGAACGGCTTACGTACCAACTGAATTGTTTCTCATACTGCATGGAACGTAGCACCGCCTTCATATCAAGCAGGAGCAGAGGCCCAAACATTTGATTATTATAACACTATAGCGACCACTTTGAACTGTTGTTGCGTGACCGTGAGAGTTTGGGAAGACAAATGGTTCATTGGCGTCTCCATGCATGCCATAGCTATTTTCTGGTCATCTTTGTTTCTCAATAATCGGGGCTGGGATTTCTGAACCCTAAGGGCAAGCAATTTGTAGATTAACAACCAATCAAGGTGAAAATAAGCCATAAGGCATCCATTTGCTGCTATCCTATAATCCGGTACACGAAGCCTAATAGCGCTTAATTTCTAATAATCCTGAACTGTCAGTTGTAACATTATCTTTTTTTTCAATGGCAATACTCCGCAACAAACGCAAAAACTGCGCAAGTTTCAAATTCTGGGTAATTTATATGTCACCCTTTACATTTATAATAAGATTTTAGTTCCATTTAGTTGAATCTACTTTTTGATTTTCGGAAGACGTTAAAGGTTTAGAGAAGAGCAAGCATAAATAGATGCTTGCTCTTCTCAATTTTTTTAAAAAAAGGTGACAACTACTCTGCAATCTAGAAATATTAAGGCTTCGGAGCTTCAGAATTGACCTGATCGACTTCAATTATTCTCTTCTTTTATTGAACACTATATCCTTTAGGCTACTTAAGACTTGCTCATAGTCTACGAACGATCCGGTGAGAAGATAATTATTGAACTTGAAATACTTTTGACAACCAAAGGTTTACATTCGCTTCAGTTATTTCACAATTATTTGCGGCGTTATAATCGGCTATATGTGCTTCGAAGGGCGGCAATCGTAAGAACACAATACGGATACAAAGAAAAGCCAATTGAAATGTTAGATTGAATATGTGATGTTTACAACTTCGAAATGTGGAATGAAATGGAATTAATTCGATTGATTGCCTCTTTTTCTTATCCATTAATTAAATGTCGAAATTTTCGTAGTCCTCCCTACCATCAAAGTTTCGTTCAAATTCGTTCGATTAAAGTTCTGTCTTTTTCTTTTTTACATTAGATTTATTAATCGAGTTTGTAATTTATTTTTTATAATATTAATCCTTTTCGGTTGTTTGGTTTCAAGTTGTGTTTATGTTATGACATGTTATATGAAATACAAATATATATATATACATAGAGATACCTATTTACTTACCTACAAATATAAATACTCCACCTTTACGAGTGCGAATGCCTAGTTTATGTTTTTCGTTTTTGTATGGGGAAAAAAACCCCTTTTCCTTTACTATTGAAATTAATCCAGTTTAGTTTTTTCTAATGAATCTTTAAAATGTTTATATCTTCTTATGATAGTACGAATTGTATGTAAATTACAGGCGGTGTTCCGTATGCTCATAGTCGTCGTCCGGCAACAGGACGTCATCATGGTTATGAGCGTGAACGGTTTGATCGTGAACGGGAACGAGATCGTTTTGAGCGGGAACGTGAACGGGAACGATTACATGCTCGGGAACGTGATCTGATGCAGTATGATTTAAATAGTGAAGAATTATTGGATGAACGCAATTATGGCATGGATTATCCTTCCGCGAGGGGAGCAGCGAGCGGAGCTCATGCTTCGCATTTGGCGAGGGGCAGTCGTTTGATGGAGGACGCTGAGCTGTTGCACGAAAGAGATGATTTAAGAGGAGGTCGTTATGGTAGCGGTGCAACAGCCCGCATTGATCCACGCGATTTGCCACCATCAGCGCCTACTACAAGGCGCGGTCCACCCGTTGTTGATCGCGATGAATACAGTCCACACAGAGGTGGTGGGAGTAGTAGGAGAATGCTGAATGCCATGTAGGAATCGTGGATATAGGGGTGGGATCAGATCGATAAGTCAGGCACGACGGCGACGGCAATACAAGCTGCCTCAACGTCAAAGGTGAGAACAGATCATAGAACAAATTTAACTGCCACAGCCAGTCATATTAGTGGTAGTAGCAGTAGTAGTAATGTCGATCATCATTACCACCTACACGATCATCTTAATCAGAAACAATCACAAACCACCACCACCACCAATAAAACGCGTTATACCTCTTCCCTCGCCTTCGCTTCCTCCATGCATACGGCTAACAATAGTAATAATAGTAGTAATCATCATAGTAGTAGTAGTGGTAGTGCGTCACGTTACGATACAAGTCATCAAACTACCGTGCCTCTGCTTCATTCAACTCCTAAAACTTCAATATCATCTAGTTCATTAGTCTTGCCTCCATCACAATCGTCATCTACAACACCACTCCAGGATTCAATCGCTACCACCCAGGAACTTATACACTTACATCACTCCGAACATCCACATACAGCGTACACAAACAAACAGCAACAACATCATCATCATCAGCAACAATTGCTCAGAAGTCGTCACAAAGAGATTGTCGGCGGCATGGATAAAACAGACTACGCGACATCGTCGTTTACCAATGTCGATGCCATCACAAACGCCATACGCAACAAAATCATTGTCGAAGAAGATGAAGAGGACATTTTAAGTAGTGAAAATGCATCGTACCCCTATTAAAGAGATTTCATGTATTAATAATTAATTTATGAATTAGAGTAGTTAGTCAAAATAATCAAGAACCAAATAAGAATTTACATAATAAATACAAAAAAAAAAAACAAAACCAAAAACAAAAACAAAAGGAAATACATATTGTTTTTTGGTTTTTCCCAATCTTTCATGTAATAAACTTAATAGCATTTTGGAAAAGTGCCAAATTCTTAAAAATACACCGAAAATTAATTTAAACATTTTTATTTTTTTTTTTTTTTTTTTTTTTTTTTTACTTCTCGTTTTTTTTTAAACTTCAAAAAAAAAAAAAAAAAAAAAACAAACGCTTTGTTATTCAAGTAAAGTTGATTTACTTTACTTATTATAAATGAAAAAAAGTATAAATGCTAACAAGCCTAATGTGTCTTAAATTTTAGCTAATTATATTACATTAATTGAATATATATAAAAAAAAAATTCAACAGCAACAAAAACAACAAAAAACAAAAATGCAACAACAACAAATGAGTAAATAATTGTAAAAAGTTTTTCACTTATAAACGAGAAAGAAGAAAAGAAATATTTTTACTTAAGCCTCGAAATTGATATTTCAAAGTTCTATTTTAAATGTTTGTAGAAATATGATAAGGAAATCACACACTCACATATATAGTCTTAAATACGCATATATTGTGTATATTGATTATGAGCCAGCTTTAATATTTTAAATAATTATAATTTTAGAACTTAATTATAATAACTTTAAAGTTAATCTTAACAAGAAACAAATCAATAGGAAATTATATGACAAAGAAAACTGAAAGAAAAAAAGAGGAAAAAAATTTCAAACATTTGGCTCTTTCTTTTCACTATTTCTTTCTCTCTCTCTTTCTCTCTCTTTCTCTCTCTGTCTCTTTCTCTACATTTTTTATTTTAATTTAAATTCACTTTGACGAAAAGTCGTCATAAGGCGATTTCACATCACCTTGGAAAGTTTTTATTAACTGTAGGCGTGTGAACAAGACGTCGTTGATTCGAATTTTCTTAATGGGACATGTTCAAGGCTTTATCGAGGTTATTTTATCCTATCAAAACCGTTCCTAGAACTTTTTTTTCGACATATTTAAAAAAAAAGAATTCTTTACAAACGCCGTTGCAATCTTATAATTAGACTCAGTCATTGAGATACTAATAGATGGATGAAGTCAACATCCCAGGACCTGCTGTTTTAATTTTATAAGTATTGTGGGCACTTTTATTCGCTAACTATATCGAAGTTGATCTTAATAATATTCGAATTTTTGTCTTCGAATTTGAAGTCATAAGCGATAGGGATCTCTTCTTAATTGAATGATGATATAATTTTTCTTTCTTTGGTGATAAAATTTTTTGTATATAAAATTAATGCATTGAAAAGATTTTTGCACAATTTCTTGATTTTCATTTTGAGAATAAAGCAAATATTTTTTAAAATTTAATTAAAAAATTAATATATAATTCGTGTCATGAAATCTCTTTAATATTCCTTCAGCAAACTAAGATTATATTTTATACTCAATTTGATATTAATGTTTATATTTTTAGATTTCTATCTATTATTTTACTATCATTTAAAAGAACATTTAGTTATCACTATTACGTTACTGTACTTGTAAATAGTTTTAGTAGCTTATATATAATTTGTGTTAAATGTTTTTCCCCCAACATTTTTCTTCGTATTATTTACATTTTATTATTATTTCACTCGTTTTGTATTAAGCGTAAATGTTTTACCTTTGATTACTTGCTTTGCAATAAGATGACGGAGGAAATACTTTCAAAACCGAACTTAATATTAGATATATTTTGATTTCAATGATCAGAGGTTGCTGTTTTTGGTGTGCAGCAAGTTCTGGAAGTTTTTATTAAATTCTAATTTTCTAATAATTTTTCAAAATATTTCCAATATTTCATTGGGCAACAATTTTTCGTAAAGTTTTTAGACTTTATTCTTAGCAAATATGTTTCAAGAGCATCATGACAAAACTTGAAAAGTTATAGTCGCGCAAAACTTACTACACCATTTTGCCTAATACAATTCTTCACATCCACTGCCCTCAAATACCCTGAAGATATCAGAAATTGTAGCTTGTTGTCTAATAAACGTCTACTTTCTATGAAAACGCTTCCATAGATAGGATCCAGAAAAATGGACCTACATAGTCCAAACTTTTCAAAATAAATTCATATGCTAAATTACTTTTCTTTGTAAAAGAGCTGACTGTGCAACCCGTAGACCGGGGGGCCTTCGGGGGACTGGTATTGCAATGGGCACAGAAACAATCGGCTTGGCTTTGAGAACAAGGCCCAGGACAATGACAAGAGAAAAGATTTACAAAATCTAACGGTGTAATGCACAAGCTACAGGAACGGTTTTTTCGCGAGTCATAATTTTTTCAGGTATCACCTGAAAAGTATGAGTATGTGTGATACCAATTCATGCAGATTCGGCCAAGGGACGAGTGAAACGTCCCATCATATCCTGTGTGAATGCGAGGCCATCTACAGAATCGAACACCAGATGTTTGGCAAATCGAATGTTTTAGATAACAAGAATGAAGTAAAAGCAAATACTTGGTAACGATCACCAGGGTTTAATGAGAATTACTAGACAGAAGGCAGCGAACCTTGAGTCTGACTGAATTTGGAACGTGACATGGGAGTTGATTATTCACGTCACATTACTAGTTGCTTTTGCTCAAATAAAAAAAAAAAATGGAACTCAACGGATAGAAAATATGCCAAAAAAATTTGATGTTGAGATAAAACCTACCAACGTAAGTTGATTTCTTAAGCTAAGGCCCACAAAAAAGTACTTATGGATGTAAGCTGTTCTACGGCAGAGAAAAACGACCTTTACAATCTTATGATGAAAGCCGGTTTGTACAACAAATTTGACATAAAAATGAACTACAACAAATTTGGATAACGTACGTTTATATCTTGACCCACCTCCCATAAAGAGCTTCGACGAGAAGTACGCCTTTAAATAGAACTAAAGTAAAGCTTTTTGCATTTTATTGCCAGCATAAATCAAGAAGATCTGTTAAGAGAAGTGCAGGTGGGGTATTTGATAGTCCGTCTTACACGACTGTAATATTTTCTATTATTAATTTATAAGATTATGTTGACGATTCTGTAAAATTGTATAAAAGTACAATTTCGAACATACAAGCGTTTATAATCTGGAACGATTAGATTTCCTCTGTTGGCTTAATTCATCTATGACTTGCGTGACGTTTACAAATTGTTTTTATTTTGCAACTATTTTAAAATAAACAATTTTTTTTTATTTTTTTTTTTTAACAAAACACTGTGAAAATCATTGAAATACAATTTGAAACATTTCTTTCTTTTAATTAAAAACTAAAGGATAATAAATATAAATTGATCTGATCCATCCCGACAAGCAGTCTTTTACAATTCCAACCGCTGCACATTTTAAGAAAAATAAAAAAAAAATAAATAAAAGATTACAAGCAGAACACGTGTTATATTACAGTAAGTCACGTGTACTGAATTCAAAGTGATCTGGCGGGATTTACTCTCTTTTCCTTTCCTAAACTCTTTAAATAGATTTTTTTTATTCAAATCTGTAAAAAAAGCAAGCATTACTTTAAGGCTATAATAGCAAACGTAATTATGTAAAAAAAAGATATATATATATATATATATATATGTATATATATATATATATGTATATATATATATAAATACTTTAAAGATTATAAATAAAATTTTTTTAAGTTTAGTTTATAGATAAATATAATCACATAAGTAAGTCACCAACACCTAAAGAAGCTAACAAAACTAGCAAATTACAAATTATTACTACAATGAACTTAATACCATAACATGCATAACACAACTAAAAAAGAAAGTTAAATTTGCCTTAGGGCGGATTTTTTCTGATACCTACCGCATCGAAGAGTGCTTTATTAATCGCGCGGGCTTGTCAATAGTTCTTGTACGGTATGCTACAAGCTTTCCTACAAAGGCATTCTCTCGGCAAACCTCGTTTTCAGTGTTAATGATTGTTCGGTCGGCCCTCTTCGTTTTCCCCAAATTAGATATCGGAAGAATGCAATTGTTGCCATTCAGCGACAGGATTACCTGTGAAATTGATGAAAGCAACGGCCGTTACGCAATTTCCGAATTCTCATCGAAGGTATCAGTACTCTATGTACTGACTTCATTATCCCTTTATTGGATCCACTGTTGTGTTTTAGTGGCACAATGCGCAACATAAGCAGATTCGAATTTATTCACCAAGCATTAAATGGTTCGTCCTTTTATTCGACATCGCACTAAAGCTTCCTTATGTAAAATTATCATGATCACACGATTAGTTGCAAAATATTGGCAAGGGGAATATAATGCCAAGCGGAAGAGAAGGAAGAAGAAAGCTAACACCAAGAATTCACTTCAAAATAAGAAAAGATAACAAAGTGCCCTTTTAAAGGAATTCTATATATTGAAGCTATCGATTTCTTATACCCTACAACACTTGTGGTATTAAGTTTAGAGGGAAGAAAGACTTGAGGTAGACGAATCTTTTATTATAGCGATCGGTCGATCCAGAAAATGATTCTAAGCTGGATCGCATGAGTAGTCGAATTGATAGGAATCGCGACCAATGCTCGCAGGTTTAAATCTCAAGGGATATAGTTTGACTAACCCGAAAAAACCTTTTTTCAAAAGAAAATAAACTTCTTTCGTTGTATCTCCTTAACTCCTTAATGGGAAATCCGGCGATGCAATTAATTCTGTACGCATATCCGCATGCGTAGCCGAGTAAGTAAGAATTGCGACTACCAAGTTAGTATTC
This sequence comes from Glossina pallidipes, assembly GCA_000688715.1. NCBI lineage: Eukaryota > Metazoa > Arthropoda > Insecta > Diptera > Glossinidae > Glossina > Glossina pallidipes. The sequence goes on along the minus strand of KK499803.1, from coordinate 921,167 downwards.
GCGGGTTCATATCTCAAGCTCGGTAAATTTTGCTGTAGTCGTAGGTATAGCGACTGTTTAGTCGGAAAAGGCATAACACTTACCGGTTGGGCATACACACGCTAGGCTACGTCCACCTCCTTGTCTCTTCCTCTTTCTTGACTTCCTTCTGACTTTTATCATGTTACGCAAATAGGAAACCTCCCGTAAACGATAGAACATATTAAAAATCTTTTCTGTCTGTCCGTCTTGTGATCTACAGGCTGCAATTTTTGAAATTTTGCGTTAAAATTTGGTAAATCGACATATTTTGGTGCAAGGGCGAACGCTATTGAAAATATTTCGGATCGGACCATCTATTTGAAAAAGTCGTTACCTAAATAACTGTATTGAGCATGGTAGTTTGATTGGGCAATGTCCCACTATAATATTTTTGTCCCAATTTATTTCAGTGCTTTACCTATTTCTAGATGATCTAACCTATAGTTGAATTTGTGCAATGTTTCAACAGTGTACCACAAATCCAGGGATGGAGCGTAATTGCATCACCAAATTAAGAACGCTAGGCATTGAATGAGAAGCGAGAGTGTGTGAGGTAGCCCGCTTCTTTTAACGGTGGGTAAAAAAAAAAGCAACTGCAAGAAAAAAAGTCCTTAAAAAAACCAAACATACATAATATATATGTATATACTATTTATATACATACATACATATGTAATTATGTAAATTAATACTTTAAAACCGTTTCATACTACTTGATTATTACATTATTGTTATACATTCTTCTACCTAAAAAATTAGTGAAAAAGAAATAAATAAAAAGAAAACAGAAGAAAGCGCAAAAGAAAACTCGATAAGCAACTGAAACTTTACTAAAAGGTTTAAAAAATAAAAAATTAAAGAAAAATAAAAAATGAAAAATGAATAAAACCTTTTGATAACAAAATACCTTAAAAGTATTCAATATTTTTTTTCCAAATTTGACTTAAGAAAACATTTTTTAACAAAAGATCAAGATACCCAAAAGAAAAAGAAAACCTGAGCTAACGTAATAATTAATAATTCAACCACGATTAAATAAATAATAATAAGAACTTAAAAAAATTTTTTTGTCAGCTATTTTCATAAATTGCAATTATTTTTTTAAGCATTGCCACATATACATAAAAATTTAAATTTACGATATTGTTAAATAATTAAGATCCAAAAAGTAAAATAATAATAATAAAAAAGAAAAGAAAAAATTAAATTAAAAATTAATTCTTAAGTAAAAATACCACAAGACATAGGCACACAAATATTTAGATAAATTTAAACAAATTTATTACTTAACTTATTAATTAAAAAAAAACAAAAAACAAAACCAAAAAAAAAACACAAGAGATCTTATGAAAATCAATTTTTATTTTTTCTTCCGTATTGAAGCAATTTACAGTTTTTTTTTTATTATTATTATTAATTTTAAATTTTCTTTTTTTGTTTCTTTGCAATTTACATTTCGAAAGTGTTTAAGTTCTCATCAAAATGTTTATTCTCAATAAGTTGGAAAGCGAAAAAATAAAATTAAAATAATTAAAAATTATGATGATAAAAACATGATTTCAATTTTATTTTCGGAACAATAGCTAGACATTTCATCGAAACAATAATGTAAACTGTTGTGATAATTACGGTAGGCCAGTATTTTAGCTCAGTAAAACCAGCATTTTAGGCTCGATATTATTTTCCTAACTAATTATCAACCGACCATCAGTACGCTATTGCCACCCTACTTTCATGTATTAGTGCTGCTTGTAAGTCATTCTAATGATTGCTTGTTTCCGTCTTTCTTCCTGTCTTTCTCCTCGTTCCCAGGATTTTTTTTTTTTTTTTTTTGTATAAGGAATCACTCAAAGGATGTTTCCTACACCGTGATGGTCAAAAAAAGATGGGGGAAGAGAGAAAGTGATAGAGAGTAAACCAAGTATGGTCAGACCGTACTAAAATTTGAGTCTGCGAACACGGAGGGGCCAGACGCGGCTCATACTTGCTCGTCTATGCGACAGAGTTTTCGCTTAGAAAGTGGCGAACGTTGGCGCTTGTCAGGCCATACCTACACGGTGATGATCAAAAAAAGATGGGGAAAAAGAGAAAGTGATAGAGAGTGGACCAAGTATGGTCAGACCGTACTAAAATTTGAGTCTGCGAACACGGACTGGCCAGACGCGGCTCATACTTGCCCGTCTATGCGGCAGAGTTTTCGCTTAGAATGTGATGAACGTTAGTTGGTGTCCGGCTATACCTAACCTCGATTCCTCGCCGTTTTTTTAACTCTTGTCTTCTTAGTATTGTCTGAGTAACACTTAGGGCTTCTTTCAATTGTTTTTTTTTAGGGACGTGGTTGCAATTTTGCTTAATTAATATAACATTTTATGCTTTGTTCGGGGAAGAACCTCCTTAGCAATTGTCCGTCTTTCAAGGTTTAAAGATAATCATATAGAGCCTTTTTTCCACAATGTTTCGCTCATCTCATGTGCCTTTAATTTCTTTAATCTTTCAATAACACCCATGACTCAAAGCGTTTCTCTGATAAGGGAAAGGGAGATTTACACACTATAGCAACAAACTGATTTTTTTAGATTTGTTACATTGAGTTTCCCTCTTAAGTAAATTGTTTCTTCGCAATAGTTGCCTACTCGCAGTACGTCACATTGCCACAATTATCGAAGTTAATCGAAACACTTGATTCTCTGAATTGTTGTCACAATATTATATTATATTAATTACATTATTTTCTCGCGTTATTTACTTGTCTTATTTTCCATAAAATAATAATAATTACAATTTTCATAAAACGCAAACGAAATGAATAATCGCACCAAGTCGGTTGACTGGTATTATACGGAATCTAATCCTAGTTGCAAAACACCAAAAACAACGACCCAGGAAATGCTGGAGGCAGGAGGATTACTCGGTGGCATAGGACAAAAAATTAGTATTCGTAAGCAATTGAATTTTCAATCTTATCCAATAAGTGAAGCGGACGTGATCAAAAAGCGAAAGGAAGCGGAAAAAAGAAAAGTTGAGATTACAACGTCATACAAACGAGACTATATGGAACATTATCCGCCCATATGCAAGCAAAAACCAGGACCAGAATTTACACCTGATCCGTTATTTAATCGCAAACCTTTGTCAGATTTTCCATCTACTGAAGCATCAGCGTTTAAATTTATGGACGATCATTTTATAAATTTATCCGAAAATCGTAAGAAAATTAACGTCTTAAGGCAATTAAGGTAAAATGCTTCATACTGAGATAATAAATAACATACGTTATTTGGTATCTTTTGATTTTCATTCACAGAAATGCTCACCATCCATTCATTTAAAAAATGATTACCTGATATTGTTAATATAAATGTAAATTGTTAGTAGAACTAACCTGCGTTTATAATAAAATAAAAAGAAAACGGAAAAAGAGACCAAGTAAGACAAAATAATTGTGTTTGCATCGTAGACTAGGTGTAGATGAGTGAATGTAAGTAAGTAAGCTGCTTCACCTTTTTGCCCGATTTTTATACCCACCGCTGTAAGATGAGTGTATACACATTTTGTTTTTTTCCATTATATATGTAAGACCCAAAAAGGAAGCTCCAGAGACCCTATAGAGTATATATACTCTGGATCAGCGTGAAATCAGGTTGACATAACCATGTTTGTCTGTCTGCCTGTCTGCCTGTCTGCGTGATGTTGGTTTTTGACACTCTTCTGGTCGCAAAAATGAAGCTATCGACTTGGATGTCGTTCGAAGCACTTTGTGTCGATGATTTTAAAGGCCTTTTTTAAAGTAAAGGTTTTCTTAAATATTCTAAAAATGTTACAACAAATATGACGTATGCTCTCAATGGTTATTACGTAGCGTAAAATTTTATTTGAATTATGGAGGATTTACTCCACCTTGGAACTTAGATACATCAAATTTGTTTTTCATTTAGAGCACTCATCGATAAGCATTACAAGCGCTCAATCATCTACTAGTGAAAGTCTCAATACCGTTGAAGTGTGTGTTCTACTAGGTCCGATACATACACACACTTTTATCGTCTCCACTATTGGCTAAATACGAAAACGATTCAGTTAATTGTTGGTAATAAGCTTTGCGATTTTCTTGGAGAGCAATACTTATGGGCCATTTTCTCATTTGCTCATTGGAAATACGCATAGGAGATGCCATAAAGCGTATCTATTCATCTTCACTGTGGACGCATGTAATAATGTCCGCTTGACTGTCAGTTTTTAGGCCCCGTCTTACCCCATGCGCATATATGGCACAGCAATTTGGTAAACACCCCTGTAATGGAGAGGTATGGGATGATCTTATAAGCTGGACAGTGGAAGTTGCCGCTTGCATGTAACTCCACTGTGTAAGAGAAAAACAAAGACATTCTCTCATTAGTAACCATTGTAAAGATGTTTGTCTGCCATTTTCAGAGAAGGTTGCGAGAATGAACTTCATATTAAAGGAATCCTTCAAAACTCCCGATCCTATACCAGATCCTTGCTCCTAATTCTAAAATATCCTATTTTACAATATCGAAACTTTTTCAAAATTCCTTGAGAGCAACACTAGCAGTATTATCGAAGCCTAACGTAGTAATCAATTCTCCAAATGTGTTTTCTGTCATAATATTTAAAAACAATAGCATTATTTTCTTACATTTACTGATTTTGTTATTTTTAATCAAATATTTATAATTTTTATAAAAGAAATAGTGGTAACGTGGACAGTATGAAGGATTGCACTGTCGATTGGTATTATACAGAGCCTAATCCCAATTATAAAACTCCAAAAACAACGACGCAAGATATGTTAGAAAAAGGAATACTTGCTGAAGGCGAACGAAAAAGTAGCTTCCGTCGGCAATTGAATTTTCAATCGTATCCGATAACTAAAAGAGATGGCGGCTTCAAGCAAATACCAAAGAAAGTTGGGGAGACGTCAACTTACAGGCGAGACTATAGAAGAGATTACATACCCACACCTCCAGCATCATATGAAACGCCTCATCCACTATTTAATCGTAAACCGGCAGGAAAGCTCCCAATCACGGACGTAACAAATTTCAAATTTATGGACGATCATCTTGTAAATTTGTCGGAAGCTCAGAAGGAAATGGATTTCTTCAGACAATTAAGGTACAAACCGATATCAGATATGAGAGAATAAATTCATTTACATTTTTTCTAAATTTATTTTGCAGCACAGCTCATCATCACTTTATTTAGAGAGCCAACTTTTCGAAGGCAGGTGATGTCGTTATCAAAGTAAATCCAAATTGCTGATAAACTTTTTAATAAAATAAAAATAAAGCAACAAAAACAAAAAAAAGAGAGTTAAAAATGTATATACGACCGGTCAGGCAAATTCGTAGATAGCTTTCCTATTGAGCGAACGTGTTGAGTCTGTATCTGCTTCTTTGTAAGCTTCTTAAAGTTTTGATTAAAATTGAGTGTCATGAGAATTCCAGAATTCTGGAAATTAATAGCTGAGATATACGGCGACGTACCTGGACTGGAAGGTAATAACCGACGAGTTCATGTTTTTATATCGCTGGTGACTGGCTATGGGGCCTAAGGACGCCCAGCTTATATAAATGAACGTAACATGTCTGCTTGATAGCGACAACAGATCAGTGTATGTGTTTGATGATAAAGCACCAAATTCCAAGAAGAGAGAAGAGATTTAGTTAAGCCAAGCCCACTGAAGGCGCTCAATAGGCTTTACGAGAGTCCATAGAAGTTGGAAAAGTGGAAGATGAAGCTCATAAGGATAAATTAAAAAAGTAACCAAAGATATGCTATACGAAGACATAGTTAGCGTAGTAGCTATGGTAACAATGGGTTACTCTTGGTCCTGGGATTTTTTAAAGAAACTTCATATTTATTACCGGACACAGAAAAGCAGTCATGATAAAGCTCAGATAGTTTCAGGTGGGTTAGTATGCAACATCCAGAAGCACGCGAGTTAGAGTCAGAATCATTTTTTTAATCGATCTGAGCTTGATTACCCGTCTGTCTGCTTCGTTTTGTTTGTGTACAACCTAAAGATTGCAATTTTCGACACATTTTAATGAAGTCTGGTATACAGACATATTTTGGCCCAAGGACGAACGCTGTTGAAAATGGTTCGGATCGGACCAGTTTTTTAACCATTTCCCTTATAACGTCTTATTTTGACGTATATGGATAATTGCAGGGCGGTGTAGGGTATTTAATGATTAGCCGTGCTCCCACCATAGAGTTTTCTTTTTCTTCTCCTCCTACAAAATTTTTGGATGTCCTTTTGTTTGCAGGATCGATTGGCATGGCCGTTTAGAATTCTAAACTGTGTACCTATTACATATAAAAAATTTGGGATTTCCTGAAGTTTTGACGTCTTGCGAATGAAGCGAGAATATCTTAACTACCTTTTCCATCAACGCTAGAAAACGAATGCTACAGTTGATCCAATTCATATGCTTTCGTATTCCGGGATGTTGCCATTTAAAAAAAATGTTATCCGACAGTTCATTGAAAATTTACGAAGTCCGTAGGCAAATTTTTAACTCGAGGATTTTATAACAGTTGCGAACGTGTTTTTGAGTGAATCTAAATTAAATGCGGTTATGTCGATTTAAAAACACATGTTGAACATCAGTATTGGTCCTTCGAAAGGTTTTTGAAATTTTTTTATATACGCTCTTCAACGAAGAAAATTCGTTTCTTTTTCATTGGTAAGTGCAAAAATTACTCATCTCAAAAGCAGTGCTCTTCGTTATCATGTTCACTTTCCTTTCACTCTATATTTAGCTATTTGTGGAAATAACTTTCTAAAGGTGTTCAGAACGGAAAGTATATACGCACATTGACATCCTTGTATGACAAATCCAACAGCGTTCTCTTCACAACAAAGTGTATCTGTTTTCTTTAGAAATTGATCGAATCCTGCACAGCATTACAGCTCGATTCCAATTTCTATCATAATACTGAGTACTTAGTGATAACGCAAAAAATATGAGCAAGAGGACGAAGCCAACTGATTGGTACTATACGGAAACTCATCTCCCTTTCAAAACACCAAAATCAACGACTCGGGATATGTTAGAAACGGGAATACTTGCTGGTGCGGGACAAAGGGCTTTGCTTTGTAGGCAATTGAATTTTCAGTCGTATCCAGTAAGTGACGCTGACTTGATCAAAAAACGAAGGGAAGCGGAGAAAAAGAAAGTTGCGATCACAACATCATACAAACGAGACTTTACGTTGCATTATCCACCCCTTTGTGGACCACGTGAAAAGGAATTTATACCTGATCCACTATTTAACCGTAGACCATTGTCTGGCTTTCCATCCACGGATGCAACAAATTTTAAATTCATGGACGATCATTTTGCACATTTGTCGGAGAATCGTAAAAAATTTAACTTCTTAAGACAATTAAGGTAAAGCCGTGGTAACTATCAATCAATCAAATATCCCGTAAGAAACTAATTTGTATCATCCCTTCACGTCTTACAGAAATGCTCATCACCCACTTATTTAAAGGAACTACTAATGATGGCCTCATATTTTGAATATAATTGCAAATCATAAAATTGAGATGCGTTTATAGTAAGACAAGAATAAAATAAGAAAATATTGCAAAAAAAATTACATCAGCTTTTGGAGCAACATTGGATGCTTCTTTGCCTTTAAGCTGTAAAAACGGAAATTGGAGTGTGTTAGCGGAGCTTTTTTTCTGACTTATTAAGACTTATATGTTAAATATTTGTAACCAAATATTGGCTGAAGATAAGCTTTTTGATTAGCTTGAATTATGTTAGCTTACTACTTACACCGGCCTAAAGAGTAAGAAAGAGATACATTTAGCATTACCCTTTTGCCGGCTGCGGACGTAAAGACGAAACACTTCATATTTCGATAGCATAGCATGCGGAACTTAACCATACATAACCATACATTTTTATACTCTACAATACTTACAGTACAAAGGTACACTAAGTGTACTCGGATGTATGCGACATCCAAAAGAGCTTGAGGTAAAGAAAACTTTTGTCATAGGGTAACTTGTCCATTCGTCTTTCAGTCTTTTTTTGTTGTATCCCTTTTGCCCAGTTGCGAACGTAAAGACAACACACCTCATATTTCGATAGCATAACATGCGGAACTTAACCATAAATAACCATAACTTTTTATACCCTACAGTACTTACAGTACAAAAGTACACTAAGTTTGTTCGGATGTACGCGACAATCAAAAGAGCTTGAGGTCAAAAAAACTTTTGTCAAAGACGAAAATGGTCTTTTTCAGGATACCCTATATCGGAAAAATGCAATCCGAAATATACATCGTATTGCGTATGAGGAACAGAGTACGGCTATAGTTACTGACTATAGAAGACAAGATACAGTATCTTGTAATTTCTGTAGGAAATGAAAGTTCCTTCCTTTTCAGTTTAACTCGTAGGCGTGCCAAGTGGCGTGCTAAAATGAACTAGTGAATCGATTGTGATCATCAATAATGCAAACTTTGTTGGATTCGAGCACAATCCCTTTGTGGCCACGCATATTTTTGGACAGAGTAAAGTGAACGCAGACTAAAAAAGAGTAAAGTAAACCCACCATAAGCGCAAAATAAACAAAAGCTGAATTTAACATAAACTTTACATTTTTGTATATTACATAGTCTTAAGGGGTTACTTAAAATGTTTTGATTGTTCAGCTAAGCAACGGAAAAAATTGTCTTTTACAACAACCATTTGGACTGAACCGAATAACAGTTTCTTTCCTTAATAATGTAGTTTTTGCTGAATGTTTAATGAAAATTTCTGCTGCTTGAAATTCTTGCTATTCAAGCAAAAGGGGTTTCTATCTTGGCTATATTAAGAATAAATTTTGCAACCAGAGGTCGTTAGTTCAATAACTGACAGCTAAGTAAAAGTTTCTTGACACCAGCATCGTACCACCGCTCTTTCCTATATATACTTACCATGCAAAAATTCAGATATACTAGGTATCGTATTCTGCTTGTGACACTCTCAAATGTGCCACAATTCGCCCTAAAATGTATATGTTTGCAGTTAGCATAACGCAGTTAATCGATTTAGTTCTGTCCGTCTTTCGTTTGTCTGTTAATTGAGTGTCAAGGGCCACAAATTTGACCTACAAACTTGAAAGCTGGCTCATCTATTAGTAGATTAAAACGTAGTAGTAAAACGTGCGAAACGTACACCCAATTACACGCTCAACAGGGAAAACTGTGATGTATACGTTGTATAACAGATGTATTTCATTTCATTTCATTTATTAAATAAATTCCACTACAGAATAAATCGTTAGCTGAATATAAGCTAAAAGATAATTTAATTGTAGAATAAAAATAAAATTTACTTATGATATGCAAGAGAATTTGTTTAAAACTAATTCAACTTTCAACTACTTTATATACCAATAATAACGCATGAAGAAAGTGAAGGTATTTTTAGCCTGAGCACAACTAAATAAAGCATACATATAAACCAATATAAAATATTGTTCCTTTTCTTCCTTTTCTTGATTTTATTGAAATGAGTCCTATGAATAAAGGTTTTCTTATTGCTTTGCATTTTGCCACACTTCTTGTTTTTTCAGTTTAGCAGAGAAGCGTGTTCTTATTATCTTTTTTAACAGCGCAGCGTGTTTTTAGCAGAGAAGCGTGTTCTTATTATCTTTTTTTTTATATTTTTCATATTTTCCTATGGTTGCGGTAAATCAGGATTATTTGCCCGTAATGCACATACCACAATACCTAAACATTTTAAGTTAAATGAATTCATATCTTTCGTTGTTAGCAGATGAAAAATACGATAACAAAGAATAGAGAATTTAGAGAAATCTGAACGTACGGCTGAGACATAGCAAACTCGAAAAAATTGTTATGAGAGAATTATCTATATTTATACAAAGATTGAAAATTTTTTGGAATCAGTTACTTAATATAATGTTTTTGATCTCACTAGCAGACAAACACACACACACATATATAAAATAAAGAAATCAAGTAAGTGTTAATAGTCGTCGAATATTTCGCATGTTATTAAAAATGAATTCAACAATTCATAATTAATTTGACACTTTAAGAGTACAATATGTCTTTCAGCCATACTGCGGACATAATGCTCTACGCTTCTATGTAGTCGGCAAATAAATTTCCAAGTTTGTTAGCTTGAATACGAACGTGACACCCAACATTGGATGTCTTTTTTCGGCAGCAAGTAAACCAATGAATGTCGATCTGTTATCATACGGTGGAAGAGGTAAGGCAAGCAAATAACAAGGAGACCCGTTGAAGAGATTCGAAGAGGTTAACATGGCATCTACACAGATACCGTATATATGATTTGGTCATTGGTTTGGAACTTAACGCAAGCCGTTACCATCCAAAAATGCATTTTAAAAATGTCGTGGTCCCCCAAAGTGACATTCATTATAGACCTGCATGTATATGAAGATTAATCCTTACCGAATAGCTGACATCTACGAAAATAAAAAAACAATCATCTTCTTGTCTTGTTCTTTCTGGTGTAACATAAGTTCAAACTTCTCTAGGCAACGAATTTTTGTTTAAGGTCTCATAAAATGTTTCTTGCTTTGAGGATCAATTTCACAGATAGTTGAATTAAAGCCTCAGCTCAGTACATCAACAGACAGATAAACTTGAATAAACCGACTCAGATCTTCATCTTAATTAAAAACATTAATGAGGTCTCTGATATTCGGTCCATTATAAAACTGCTCAGCAAAGCAGCACCTCATGAATAGAGGCGGAACTTACCCATAGATGGCCCTAACTGCCATGTAAAGATCATGCATATCTGAAGTGGGGTTTTTTTTTTCTTATAATTTAAATATCTGACAACAATTGTAATATTTTTTTCCAAGAACGAAGAGCTCTTTGCTTTTCTAGTCCAAACGATACGAGGGGAATACGTTTTTGCGTCGTGATTAGGGATAAAACGTGAATTTACTTTGAAAATCCCGTCAAGATGTGATCTGTTGTCTGATGAAACAAGAGTTAATCGGTTTGAATCGTTCGCTACAAAAAGAAAACGACGAGAATATCGCAAGATACGACATGTTTTTACCCGACATCCGGCCATCCATCCAGCAAAACCGGATTCGCAATATATTGGAAGCACTCGATTGGAAAGTCCTTTCGCATGCGACTTTTTCACAAAACTTAAGTTCTTCCCAGGTCTTCATGGACTTGCTGAGTAGCGCTTCATTTACGAAATGTCTGAAACAGACTGAATGAGTGATTTATCCCAACGCTATATATATATATATATATAGGATTTATGTCAGACATCGACGTAATCTTTAACTAGCGATAAAATATTTCTTATCTAATTTTTATAAACTAAAAGAAAGTTTATAAATGTTTAATGCATGCAATGTGAGCGGAGTAAATTTATGGAATTTTGTCCAAGTACCCTTGATAATCTTCCCTAACATAACATCGCAAACTGATTAATTTCTTCGAATATTTTGTATATAGCCTTCGAGAAGTCACTCATGAAAGTTGTTTGACAAGTGCATTAAAGTAACATTTATAACTAATCCAGAACAATTTATATAAGCAATTTTTTAAATTTTTAAATATTTATATTTTTTACATCATTTTTTATTACGTTAGTTAAAAACTCATTTATAATTGCAATCTTCGTTAATATTATTAGCTGAAAAAAAAAATTTTTTGCGAAGAATAGAAGCAAATGAAAACCAGCGATTTAGCTCCACATTGGTATTGTGTAGACCCTCTATTACCTACACCAATCTCCGAAACGCATGAATCTTTAAGCAACGGCAGACAACAAGTCGCCCTTCGTAATACGTCGCGGAAAATGGTGAACTTCCAATCCTATTATAGACATAAGTAAATTGTGCTTTCATTCGTCCCGTAAGACCATATCTGTAATTTTTGTGATTTTTCATGTTCAGTTGTGGTCGTAGAGCAATTGAAGGGACAACTAGACCCGAAAAAGAGATAAAACTTGGAGAATACGTTTCGCAATATATGATGGACTATCCTAGATACTTTCCATTATCTTGCAACGTGCCGACGGATTATTTTGTTGATCCACTGTTTAATCGGATTCCTAAAAATGAGTTCGTGGTATCGAAAGATAGTGAGCATAAATTTATGGATGACTTTTTAATTTTATCAAATCCGCATCGCGCTCGAATTGATTTTTTGCGTCAAATAAGGTTAATTTCACGTAATGAAAATTAATTTGATTCTCCTCTCAAACTTTAAATCTTTTTTACATTACAGAAATATTTCCTATTTTGATCGCCTTTCTGAGCAGCTATCGTCATGATGATCACAATACGCTTTATATACATTATATATAATTGGTATTATGAACATACATGATCGTGCTGGTTATTAAGTAAACCGGTCAACGATGCAAATTACATTCGCAAGGGCGGAGGGAGTGCTCACAAATGGATTTCATATAAAAATCGATACATTCATATCAGAGCGAAACAGCAAAGCAATCCACTTGGGCTCGTCAGATTTTAACGAATTAAAGAAGATATAAATTGATAATAAATGCATATTTTATAAAAATGAGCTTTACATGATTTGAGGATGTCAGGCGCATATGACTAATTGGCCGACACGTTGCGTGATATTCTATTAGCGTATTAGACTTTTTTGTACGGTTACTTAAGCTAAGACCTACTACTACTACCTGTTGTCTGTGATATCTTCGTTTGAACGGATCGATTAGTCTTTGAATCGAGGTATTGGTCGTTCCACAGTGAACTTTATATAAACATTTAAGGTAAAGGCTGACTAACTTCTATGATACGTTCCGCTGCTTTTAAGCCGTTATTGAAATTAAACCAACCTATTTATAAACCCCTTTCAATTCACACCAAAATCTATTGAAATCGAACAGATGAGAAAATTTCGTGCTCAACTGCTCGATGATTATAGATTTCGTTTTGATCTCGTTTATTTGTGTCGATTTTTATTCAACGGTTTTACCGAGAACAACCTAATCTTTAACTTTACATTACAGCCAGGAAATGATAATCACTACATTACTTTTGTGATTAAAATTCAAGTCCTGTTGAAGCATAAATGTTATGACGGCGATTGCTCAAGAACATAGTCAAAATAGGAAACATTCCTAGAAAGAATAGAACATTAAAACTAGATTCAGTTATGAAATTAAATTTGAATTTCACCTTATTTGACGGGAAAGATTGATCTTTTGCCGGGCTAGAGAAGGAGTTTCAATTAAGAAATCGTCCATGAACTTAGTTGGGGCCATCGGTGACATAATAAGTTCATATTTTGCGATTCTGTTTAACAAACTAAAAATTGGCTTTACGTCTTCTTTAGGACGTTGTGAACATTTGTCAGGATCCAGATTATATTGAGTAGACATTCCTCGTCTTAAATTCTCCATATTCGCTACTTCGAGAGCTTGATTCTTCCTTTTTCCAAATCTAAGTATGAGTGAAATAAATGATGCTAAACCAATGCTTTCAACTGCAAGTGAATAAAAATAACTTTTTTGCATCCATGGATTGAAAGCTTGCCAATTTTCGCCTTCTAGTATCGGAGATCAGGTTCGCTCTACCCTCTAACAGAAAATGATGAGTTTCTGAGATTGGCGTAGTCAAAGAGTGATCCATGTAAAACCAATCCGAACTCAGTTTATTTTTTCTTGCCATTGCCAAATTTTTTCCTTTACAAAAAAAAACGCTTCCAGAAAAAATGGATGGAAAACTTATAAAAATCTTATAAAAAAATATAAAAAAAGATATATAAAAAAATATATATAAAAATAACGCTCCTTCGACTGCTTCAATATGCAAATTGTGAGAACACTAAAGACGAATACGTAAATTTGTTCTTAAATTCTTAAGAATAAGTTGATAAAGGAATGAATAAACAATCGTATAAGGGTTGTCGTTTAATAGTTAATAGAACTCAGGAGTTTCGTTCCAAGCATTGGAAAGTGCGTTAGAGCACACGATACTTCATCGAGCCGCTAAAGGTCTTGAGCCAATGTGTTCGAAGACGCACACAGGTTCAGTGCAACAAATTCTCGTAGACTTGACGAAATCAAAAATCCACGTCTACGTTGAACTGAACTGTAAGTGCACTATAAGCGCACTAAATGTTGTCTTTGATGAGAGCATTTGAGGAATTTTTCTAAAATAACCAATTCTTCGGAAATTTATCGGAAGGAGAAAGCGCCCTCTTAGAGGAAATAATAAAAAATATTTTCCTTCAAAAACATTTTATGTCCACCTGCATAAAAGAGAGCAATAGGAGCCCTATATTCACCAAGGCAGTCATATAATTAAGTGAATATATCGATATGCAACCAAATCTTCTTTTACATTTCAATAAAGTTATACAAGTTGTACAAGTTAATGCTCGTTTGTTAAATATCCAGTCTCTAATACACGCTTGTTATCAAGTAGCGGTGAATGGCTCCGAAATTGAATTTTATTCCGGATTTTTTAAAGTTGTGCATTATATCCCCAAATTTACCATATGTTGCAGGTATTTTTTTACACGATTCTTTTTGCACGGTTTTCTAAGAAGGAGTTGGGTATATTCAACTTTAGTTCCCACATCCGCCAGTTAAATCTATTAAAATGCGACTCCCACAGACTTTGTCCACTTAATATATCTTCTTTATTTTTCAAACGAGTCCAGTTCCTTGTGTTCAACGCCAACTATGAAGTCTATCCGAGGATTCAGTTGCAACGTTTTTTTACTCCCCACATCTTCTGTACTAACAGTACATTAAGTTCCCGTGACCCTCTATGCGACATCCAAAAGAATTTGAAATACACCAAACCGTTTATTACACCAATGTCCGCATCCTTGATATCTGTCCATATATTTTTGTGACTTGACATACGAATTTTGGATCTCTTAATGTAATGTCCACACGAAGGGGATTTGAACATATACCCCCAGTCTTTATAATTGCAAGAGACTTACAAAAAAAAGTAAATTTAAAAAAAAGGAGAGAGTTGAAGCACTTATGTTCGTCCGTCTTATGCGAAGCGTTCACTTCTTTCATATCCGGTGTCCGTTTACCAATTTTTTTTTTCTTTTGCAAAATGTATGTTTGTCATAAAGTTAGGTTGCAGTCCGCCTTACCGACCTTTGTTTACCCTTAGCTGTAGCATTCTCGATGCTATAAAAAAATGAAAACATTATTGATTTCTATTACAATTTCAGTTAAAATATAAAAAAGCTACTGCAAGAGGTATAATGGGGATATGTTTTTGTTTCCATACCAGACAGAAGAACGTTAAATATGCAGCACGTAGCCTTAAATAAAGGGCTGGTCACGTACAAGTTTATTAGTTTTAGGTACCAGCATTAACTACAACTAATACATGAATGTCGCTACTGAACCCCGTGATAATGTCATCAACTCGGCATTCATCGACATTCCTCCGCTACGTTTCAGCTTTTACTTGCTTTAGGCATGCTTTATGAACGTTTTATTGCATGAAGCTTTCAAATTATCAAGTATAGTGCGTTGATTATACCCCACGCCACTTGTGGCACAGAGTATATTAAGTTTTTGCGGCCATATGTAACAACCAGAAAGACTTGAGACAGAATCACTGAATTTTTTGTACAGATTGATTCAGAAATTGATTTTATGCATGTGTGTCCGTCTGCCCGCCTGTCCATGTATTTTTTTGTTTTGAGATATTTCGATGAAATTTGATACACTGACGTCCTTTGACTCAAAGATAAATGGTCCTACCACTCATTTTTAGAAGTAAATTAACATTTCTTTCCGAATTCGTTAGCCCTTCACATGAAACTGACAACTTTTCCTTAACTATCATTAATTATTGTAAACATTAATTTAATTCTCAATAACTCAATACTGCTCATCATTCCCAATAGCTCGGTCAGATCTTTTTCTGTATTTGCAGTTTCCCGATCTGAACAAGCATTTGAGGAAAAAAGAGTGAACTAATATTAGTTGCAGTTTCATGATCACTCAATAAATTTCCTGTTTGACACTTATATACCAAATTTGAAATTTCAAGACATTCTGACCGTTGATTTATTATACGGCGACCAAAATAACGAGAGCAACAATAACAACGAGGACAACAACTACGTAAAAGCTACAGCAACCACAACAATCAAAATAATGTGGGTACAACAATAACAACGAGGACAACGACGACATCTACGAAAATGCTACAGCAACTACGTAAAAGCTACAAAGGCGAAGACAATGCTACAAGAGCGACGACAAAGCTGCAACAACAACCACAAATCTGGAGCAACAACGACATAGCTACAAAGGCCGAGGCAACTGCAACTACGAAACTACAATCAAGGAGGTGGTCGGGCGACAAACCGGCAACTACAGAACTACGTCCAATGCGTTCGCCGGATACAGCGCAGTCGATAGGTGCAGCGCAATCGCAGAGGAGTGCGAGCCAAACTTGAGCTTTCTGTCTCTAAAATTTGAAACATTTTCTTCAAAATTTCTAATGAAATTAAGGTAAAATAGTGAAATTTTCGTTTAAAAAACGCGTTTTATTAAAACTTTGAAACGAATTAACATCCCTGATGCAATGATGTGTTTAGTAGTAGCTAAGATTGTGTTAGTTCGTCGAGAGTATTTGTATGTAATTTTGGATCGATTGTGCGACAGTGGCTTTTAATTTCCATTAAGTTGGAAGCGAATTAGATACCTTTCGAATCCCCTTTCTCTTTGTTTGAAAGAGCTTTCACATATATAAACATAGACACTTTCTGGGAACAGATTAGATGTACTAGGCAAGTTAGAAATGAACAGTTTAGGCTCAACAAGGGAAACCGTTGGCCCATTATGTCGTCGAATACGGCCCGCTACCTCCAAAATTTCCAATAATTCAACTTGCTCGTACATAGCACATAATTGATAAATTAAAATCGGCCCGTTGGTGAAAAAAGTTACCCATCCCTGCCCTAGACATTGGGCTATATCATCTCAAAAGGGGTTTATTTGGTACAAATAACATTTTTGAAGCACTTGAAGAAGAGGTAAAATGCTAAATTTCGCTGAGATAATTTTCGTTTTTACTTTGCGGTAAACCGTAACTTGGCGAAGGCATATTTAGCGGAAACACAATCTTGAAAAAACGTGAGCGATCTTTACTTTGGTAAAATCGGAAAGCTTTCATGCGGATTCCTTTTATTAAATGTGTGAATTACGCAGCAATGTCTTTGTTCACATATATATTTGGTTCAATCAGTCAAAAAAGTATTCTATTTTCTTCATAATATAAGGTTTTCCAATCTAAGCTGTTCTTCAAGTCACAAGCATTGCTCGCAAAACTAGACTTAAAACAGTTAGCATCACACACAATTTGTTGGTCGTAAAAGCGATTCGCAAACGTTTAAATTTCATCAGGAAAACCATAAGCAAAGTAAGGAATAAAAGCGCTTGTAACCTACGGAGATTAAATTCAATTTTTTTTTTTGCACAGAGTCATATTGGTTTGTTCGGAAAGAAGCCAGCAAAACTGGTAACCAAACTTACACCTTTGGCACGTTTAACTATAGGCAGCAAAATATGAAACTCTGGCCTTGAAAAATTTGTTAAAACAATTATTATAAATCCACCTTTGTTAAGCTATTGCAACACACCAATTGATCCTTGAGAAGTCTACCCTACAGTTAAGGATAAACACTTAGTGTAGCCTTATGGACATCTTGCAGATACCTTGAGACATAATTTCAACAAAACATTTAACTTTATTCACGTGACTTGACTAACCGTCTAGTTCCCTTTTTAAAAAGCAAGAAGAGCTGGCGTTCTTTAGCGATGGGTATAAACGATTCGTTCACAATCGAATATAATTCTCTCACTTGCTAATCTTAGAAATCGTTTATTTAGTCTAAATAAATTGCAATAATAATAATAATAATTTATTTTTAAATAATGTTTTGTTTTATACCTGGCTGAGAATACTTTCCCGTAGCAGAATTCCTTTAATAAATAAACTACACAAAGTACACAAGTTAGAATAGAGAGCAATTAGGAATTTGATATATCGCCAAATTTTCAGTCCTAAATATGTTCAAAAAGAACAAATTTTATTGATTTCAAAGTAATTGCAGTACTTTAGTAACTTTACGGTCTATATATATGGTCAACCGCAAACTGATAAATCCATAACGCTTTAAAGTAATGCTTGCAAATTCAAACATATACGTACGCTTATGGTTACTGGTAACTTTTTGTTTTGACCTACCGCCCGTCAGACTCCTACATCGCTTTAGTAATAAAAGGTCGTAATTTCAAACTACTGGCTTTAGTGGTTATTGTGACAATTGCGCAAAAAAATGACGATGCTTAAAAAAGAATATACGATGGCTGATAACAGTCGCTGCAAAAATACCCTTCAACTTGAAGCAATCCGTACTAATTACTCAAGAACAAAAAAAAAAGAACGAGCCATTTTGGAACATTCCTTTTTCACTATTTTCATCCGGATGAACAAACGTATCATCACCTAAGAATACGCTTCGTGATATCACCTAAAAGGTAGAGCCATTCAAGCTTAGTGTCTGCTTAAGTAAACACACATGCTTGGCTTTGATCGAATTGCACAATTACTTGGTCAACTCATGTATTTCTAGTCGCTGTGACCGTTGTTGTTGCTTCCACTGCTTGTGGCGCCAATATTCATGTGTTTAGACATAAACAACCCTCTTTTTTTTTGGCTGATGTACGCAACGAATTTTAGGTGAAAAAGAAACGATGTAATTTTTTCAAATTTGTGAGCTCTTAACATACAATCTTTTTTTTTTTTTTTGGTAATCGTTAGTATGTAAGTAAGTATGCAAAATGGCTACTGTCCAGCAATGAATGTTAAACAGTTACCGTATAATGTGAAAACTTATGTCTACATGGAAACAAATGTACGCAGCAGACACATATACACATGGAATTATTTACACATAACCGGGATAAAACAAGCGAAGCATAAATTTGAAGGACTGACTATTCGCTTGCGACCATACTCTCTCAAGGATAGAATTTCTTTTTTAGACCTCCCATCGAAATATCGTTGGTATACTGCTTTGCTCATATCATTTGCAATCACCAGGATTTCGCTTAAAAAATAACCCCTAACCCCAAGTCAATATAGCCGAACGTGTCCGTCCAACTGTTTGACAGTTGTCGGCACTTTTAATGGCGTGAAACTTTGTCGTAGGCATCTTAAGCTTGCATATATATTCTTGATTGCCGGCAATGTAGATAAAATTGAACAACAGGAAGAATCTTTAATCACGACCTTTTTACGAGCTCAAGTTCGCTAAGAAAGAGACAAGAGAATATTAATTTTGTCAAAACGCTTTCAACGCCCACAAGAACGCTTCAAAGACTTCGCAAAGTATATATATTCTTGATTAGCATCAAATTTTGAATCGCTTTAAGCACGATTTAGGCTTAGTTTGTCCGTCCGTCCGGCTGAGTAATGTCTGTTGTAAAAATTCTCCTGGCCGCAAAAGAGAAACCATCGACTTTCAATTTTGCAGAAATATTGAGAGCTCTTGCACGCAGGTTGGTATTGGAAATGGGCCAAATCAGTCGAAGGACACGCCCACAGTACTGCCTAAACTGAGAACACCTCTGTTTTTCAAAAGGAATAGAAGACTGTTTTTTTTATCCATAAAGTACAAGAGATAAATCTACAAAAATGTAAACATATCTTTTATGGGCGATGATGCAGAATTGACCACGCCTACGTAATGTTATAGTGTATCATAATTTCGTTTTTTTTCTAATACCTTTATATAACACGCAGAAGCAAACTTCAAAAATTAGATAAACTATAAAAGTTCTTAGCCATTTTCAAATTCGGAATGCCTATCCGTTCATCTATCCTTCTCTTCATCTGCGCAACTGTGTAGTATCTGTGGTAAACATTCTCCCGCTCCCAAAAATGAAAATATCGCCTACAAACTTGCAAATATGTTCCACAAATTTCAAAGAACACGCCAAAAAGGCCCAAACAACAAAACACTGAACACTTTTGCTTTCCCTCGCTCTTGCTCGGTGCTCATAAACCATACACAAGTTTCCACAAAGTTATTCTGAAAAAATAGGATAACAGTGATGGGTACAAAAAATTCGATCACGGCTGAATATAATTTTCGCAACCTAGTGGGTGTGTGCCCAATCGACTGAGCTTCTACTAAGTAAATGCTACCGCACTAAGATTTAAACCCTAATCGCGATCGTCACCTGCGTCGGCATTACGCGGTGCAAAGTGAAAATGATGCTAATCAACCCATCTTCATAGTTAACTAAATATGTATGCCTGTCTAAAAAGTATTGAACCTATTAAGAGTCAATTTCAGAGCACAGTTGTTACTATTTAAAAATAATGTGACGAATACTCCATGCGCCACTCTTTGTGCCTTGAAAACCCTGTGGCACTTATCTGCAATGAAAAAAATAGTTGGACCCTTGTAATGTACAGACAAAGCTATAGTTCTCAGAGGGTCGCTTCGGAATCAATGAGCAGACATTGCTCATAAACTTTCAGATCACTTGAATGCAGCGTATAAAGAAAATGAAATGAAATAAGTTTCACTGCTCCTTTAAGGACTTTAAGCAAAATATAAATTTTAAATATTATTGTCCTTAAGTACTAATATTTACTAAAGCGTAGGTATCCTTACAAGTCGGAAACAAAATGTGCAAAGGGTGGAAAATAACTTAAGCTGAAAGTGGCAGAAAGAAGTGCTTACAACTCCACCTAATTGAAGGATATGAAAACCAAAACTAGCTAAGTCTATAAATCAAAATTCATTGTTTTTTGTTTATTGATTTATTTACCCTTTTTTCGTTGATCTAATACTCTATGAAATGTTTTTATGCATAATTTTATTGCTTAAAATTTTAGTGAAACGTCTCTATTTCATTTAATCCTTATCGCTTAAACATTTAAAAAATGATTATGACGTTACTTCGACTGCCATACCAATCTCGCAACTTTGGACGTTTTCATTAATATCGTACATTTGAATCCAACATCATTGCTTGTTGTTGTGAAACTTGAATTTCTAATAAGAAGTAAATAAGGTTTACCTGTGCAAGCGTGTTACCATGAAATTTTCTTTCGCCTTAGGACGAATGATGGATTCCTGCCTCATCTAACATAAGTTTTGTAAACTTCAGTCTTCATATTCCTTGAACTCTTGGCAATAATATTCTACGAAACGAAACTTATTCTTTCTCAGAGTTGATTTAAGGGAACGAGGTAAGAATATATGATACGCAACTAGATTTTATTTTTTGGTCTAATTTTTTCAAAAAATAGAATTTCAAGAATGGGCAGACAACCATACTCCTTTCGTTAGCGTTACTGAAGTAATGAGAAAGTTAGTATGCCTTTCTTGTTCGATGAATTTTGATGAGTCATCAAAGATTTTGTAAATGAAATGCGCTCTTCAATATGTCAGAGAATCGATGAATTTTACTTACGTTTGCCTATGCTTTGCCAATAAAGGCAAATATGTCTGCGGCTGAAAACTCATGTAAATTACACGGATTATTGAATGAATGACCACCCTACGTTTAGCTACCACAACGATTGATGAATGATTGTCAGTTTGAAAACCGCCCATCAAAAAAATTTACGAAAAAGGGGAAGTAAGAGAGATGTATATACATGTGTGCTTCGAGCCTGCGGAACGTATGTTTGCTGTAAAGTTAAACAAATTGGTAAAGAAGGCATGTTTGGCGATGTATGTTGCGTGCTAACAAGCGACCATAAAAGCGAGCACTACGACCATGTTGTCAGCAGCAACAGAACGCATCAACTCTAATGACCGGAAATGAGAATTAAAAGCATCATCACCAATGACACCAAGAATCCATATCATTACCTACACATTTGTGCATGAACGGTTGATAGGAACCTACGCTATCAAAGAAAAAATACAATATGTATATCTATATATACATACATATATATATATACATATATATATATACATACATATATATGTATATCTACATATATATATGTATATCTATATGTATATCTACATATATATCTACATATACATATATATATATATATATATATATGTATATATATATATATATATATATATAGATATATATATATATATATGTATACCGTGTCCCATTCGATGTCTATGCGATGGCTGCGCGTACTAAAAAATTTTCCCATCGACCACAAACATTTTACACCGCAACTAATGAATGCAAAGAGTCTGGCTAAAAAAGATAAGGATCTGGAAAGTAATCAGTGGTATGAGAAATAAAAGAAATAAATGAATTTCGTTAATGAAAAGTTCTGAAAAATAAAAAAAGCAAAAACAAGTAGGTAATTTCATTCACCTTCGGCGAGCCATTGATACCGCAAGCTCAAACAAAAGCAATAACATCATAAAATGTTTTGTTCAATCCGAACGTCACTGTTGATCGATTAAGCCTTTTAGAAGCCACTATGAAATGTTTGTGCAAAGTTTACGTCCTATTGCTGTAAAGTTGTAAAGTAACATTTTCTCTCCCCGATGGATGCCATAGTTGATCAATTAGACCTTAAACAATTTTGGAGTATTAAACAAATCTTTGCGAGTGATTCTACAAACTAAAAGCTACATTTAAATTCTGTTTTGTGGTTTCTCGATAAATGGCGGGAACACTACGTTGAATTTGTTTAATTTTCACCTTTAACCCTCAGAATTTGTTAGGCAAAACTTGAGAATCGTTAGCTCAACGATTTTGAAGCAATTATTCAAGAAGAATAGAACACTTTCTCTAATGATGGGTACATTTCTCGATCAATTTTGTTGATTTTTGTAGTTTGCTTAATCATAAGAAAATAATAGGATACGAAGTTTGTTACATTTCTAGCCAAAGCAGATTGTTTGTACTCACAAATAAAAGAAACAAACTTAGTCATGTCGATTTTAATTTCCATGTTGATCTGTGTCTATGATGCAGTCTTCTGTGCACACTTTTATAAGCTAAAATGAAATTTTTATTGAACGTGCTCGTAACATTGTATGAAGCGATTGCTGTACTTACGTACGGGTATGGAAGCATTTCCAACAATTAGTGAGAATGTCAGCAAAGAAAATCAAGCTTGGCTGAGATTCTTGAATTTATATAAAATTAGAGAAACTGACCTTCCTCTTTATACATCTCTTCCCTACTCTGTTCATCTCTAACATATACAAACACAATTAACGGAAAGTATAGACAAGGTCTCCTTTTTAATGTGAATTCATTGTTGAACTCAGGTCGATATCGAACAATATAATCCGAAATATACCGAAAATAGTAATAAATTCAAACTTAACTCCAGCCATGACATTGCTTATGTTCGCTTCCTAGTGTCGGACGCTAATTTGAACACAAATCTTTTAGATAAACATGTTCTAATATCTTCTTTTTACAATTTTGATATGTTTTCGACTATACCCAAGTTCGAAGGAGTAGCAGGTAACTTTCAGGGCGTTTTAAATGAAAGTGCAAGTTTATTAAAAATATGATCATGAGTTTTAAAAATTCTAAAAAACTAGTTCTGCGCGCAATTACTCTCTAGACCCAGCCGCGTATGTTATTCCCGGCGCCTGCTTAAGATGAAATCTTTGTTTTAGTTAACTCAAAGTGATTGCAAAAATTTTTTTCAGCTCGAAAAAAGGTAATTCACTTCGCTCGTTTATGTCCTCTAGTGGTTATAAAATATCCGATAGTCAATATTCTTCCATTTAAACCTTCGCTTTACTTACTCGTATCAAATAAATGTTTGCATATCAATTCCTAGGATAACTATTCCCATTGATGAATTATTAAATCACCTAAAATCGCGATGTTATCGTTGGCTGCCAGTTCTAAGCGAGCTTTCGTCTCGTGTGCTTAAAATCTATATATTAGAAAACTCTATTGCATTCAACTTTAGCGGTTCTCTGGAAACAGCTTGATTTCCTCTTTGTTGGAAGACTAACTTTGTTCGACCCCTTAAAAAAAGCGGTACTAGATGTTGAGTGGAAAGTTATAGAGATACTGTTAAGTTTGATGTATTGCCTAACAATTTGGCCTCTCTTTAGCTTCTACTATTTCTGCTTGCTAATAGGCATTTCTGGAGGGCAACTGAACAACTACTAACCTTTTTTCATCAGGTCAACTATTTCTGCTTGCCAGCAGGCATTTCTAGAGGGCAGCTCTACAACAACTACTAACCTCTTTCAATTCACTCGCTCTGCATTTAAAGCTTACTCCAAGGCTTACAAACCAATATTATCTGGACAATTTTTACTAAAGCCTTGGAGAGAATTAGCGGAATTGGGTCTTGAGTGAATGCATTGTTGATCCACAAAAGTTGATTTATTTTTGTTGTTGATGTTCTTTTTAATCGTAAGAGTGTCTTTAATTTACCTATCAACAATCCTTAAATAAAGCCAGGACTGTGGTGATCCTAGTCTTAATCTTACTAGGGTTAGTCTAGAGAAATCAATAACAAATGCATCACAAAAAGCCTTTAACTCAGCTTTCTTGTCGGTGCCAAGTTCTTTACAAAACAATTCTTCCTTTATGCGCCGACAGCTTGAAGCTTTAACCCACCTGTCTTACCCCAATAGCTTTGCTTTACTCTGATTAGGAAAACCTAAGTTTTCGTAAACATTTCCCTTCTGGTTATTAATTGGTTGGTTTTGTCAAATAAAACGAACTTCAAAGCTCCTAACTTTCCTTCAAGGCGTTTCCTTTTGATAACATTTAGCCAATCATGATCTATTTAATATATAATATTTTATCAAGTTTCTTACGTATCATTAAACCTGTTCTTCTTTATACTCGTCCGTTTGCGGTATCATACATAAAGCAAAGTTCATGAATTTGTTAATGTCGCATTGCAATCCATAAATATACTTGCTAAAGTTTCTCGCTACTCACAGTTTGCCGCATATTGTTTACGATGGGATTTGTGGGTAAGATCCATATACTTTCCCTTTTCTTCTGTTTTCGTGTCTGCTGATTTAGACTTTTATATACAGATTACATAATTTTTAAATTACTTTTATTTCTTCCATTTACGATGTAATGTACTCTACACTCCTTGTGATACGGGATATGTTAAGCTTGTACGGATGTATATAACGCGTAGGAGTATTTAAGAGAGACCCATCTGTTATTATACTTAACGAATCGATTTCAGCTTATCTGTCTGTCCATCTGTCTATATAATGTGGGTAGACATGTGTTTTACGTTCAACTTATAGGTCCCAATTTTTGGGATATTTTAATAAAATCTGGTACATCAATGATTTTTGGTCCCTTCGAAGAATATTGCGATCGTTATCCTTATAATGTCTTCATTTGAAAACGGCTGTATATATACATATAGTTTGTGATATTTTACAATGCAAAATAGACCCCGACATTTCACATTTGACATAAAAATTGAATGTACAATATTCGGACTATGTAGGCTTCTTTTGGACCTCATCCTACAGAGTTTTGATGAAAGGTACGCCTATATATGGGATAACAAAGCTTAGTCAAGGGAATGTTAAGTTTGCATATTAAGTTTGCAAATTAAGATTGCAACATAGAAGAACTAGAGATACATTTTATTATACCGGTCTTACTTTCTGAATCGATTTAAGCTTATCGATTTTGTCTGTCCATCTTATTTCCCTGTGCTCAACTCAATTTTGACGAATTTTGGTACAGTAACGTGCTGCGGGCCAAAGACGAACGCTATTGAAATTGTTTTGGATCGGAACAGTTTTACGACCGCTTGTTATATAAAGGTTTTCTTTGAAAAGTCGTTATATGAATAACTGCACTAAGCGAAGAAGTGTACGGTATTTAATGGGCCGCAGCTCACTGTAGTGCTTTTACTTGCTCATACTCTATCATTCAAATAAACGAAGACTTGTATCCGCCAAGTGAACATAGAATATTGAACGACGCGGTTATGCGACTATAATGTTTTTTACTTATTTCCATATCCACTTAGTATCGAGTTTCAAACATTTAAAGCCTGTAAATGGAAACCTAAGTGTACATATCATGCTATGCCTAGTAGCGGGTGCAAAAATTAAATTTAATGCATAAGCATTCTGCTGACATTCTGACATGAACAAGCAGTGTACACTTTCGCACAACTATACATATATATATATATATATATATGTGTGAATGTAGGTATACAAAAATCCATGTATTTCCTGTTTGTTCTTGTTTGCACTGTTTGCTATTATTGATTGCTACAAGCAAAAGAAAAACAACAAAGCAAAAAATTTTCAAATACAATTAAACAACAGGACTTTTGTGCAAATACATCTGACATTTTACTTTGATTTTTTTTTTTTTTTTTTTTTTTTTTTTTTGTTTCATACACACCGGCATAATGTAGTCGAATGTAAATCATTGAAATATTGACGCTACTAACTAACTAAACGAAAAGTCCGCCCAGTATATGGTTAAAAATAAAGCAACACCAACAGCAAAAATATTGTAAATTCAATATAAAACCCAAAATGTCAACTATATTTAATTGACCAACATGCAAAGCGCTGAAAAACAACAATAAAATCAGCAAAATAGAAAAAAAAAGAAATTATTTGTTACTTTTATAGAGAAGTTTGTATACCCTTCAAAAGAGAATAATTTTTTTATTTATTTTAATTCGCTTATTTACTGAGATACGCTGAAGGGAGGTTGAACTGAACGCGATACATAGACGATTGCATTTACAAAAAATCTAAACAAATTAAAAGCATTTTAAGGCTATCGACTGCGCTTCCTATTCTATCAAAGAGTTGCAAAAAGAGATGATAGCTTGCGATGGCAATTTCCGTAAAACATTTTAGCAATTGGTATAATATTGCTCTTGTTTTTATTTAACATATTGATGTTATTGTACAACTTGTTTAAATGTTGGCAAATTTACACAATTTTAATTTGGAAAGTACCGCCGCCAGAATGTAGCCAAAAATGTATATACATAACCACATTGAAAAATATATATCTGTGTATATAGTTAAGTTTCAAAAATTCTCTCTAACTAAATATCACTCGAGGGTAGTTGCATATAACAGTTGCACAAAATAAAATTAATAAAATTTTTTTAAAAAAAGTAATTTAAACACGTAATCGATTGGAATTATAATGGGAATAGAAGCTTAATGGAATAACGATCGATGACCATTGGAAGATGAATAAAACAGTCTGTCCTTTAAAAAAATTTGAGATACATTTAAAAAGAATTTAAAGGAAAAATATTTTCTGATTTTGTGTCTAGAACAAAATGATTTCAAATATACAACTTTTTATACCTTACGCCACTTGTGGATATATTAAGTTAGTGCGGATGTATGCAATATGCAGAAGGATTTGGAATTGGCTTACATGTTACTATACCAACCGATTCAGTATCACTTTCAGAATCGATCTTAAGTAAGTCATTTTATCGCCGGCTTCCTTTGGAATATTCAGAATATTGAATAGAAACCTGAAATTTGCGGCACACATGCTCTGTTTGGGCCCGAAGATAATTTCTTGCAATCGAGGATGAGTTCTGATTTGTGTGAAGCTTATTGCAACCATTTAGCAAGGCCATCTAAAGCTATAGGACGAAAAGCGCTGCAATCGATTTAGTGACACTTCTACAAGAAACAAAGCACTACGCAGTTTTATCTCTTGACTTTAGACGATGAGTCTGAAAGAGTTCGACTGAGATCAATTTTGTTTCCCCGTTTATTATACCCTACCATTTGCGGTACAAGGGTATATTAAGTTAGTATAGATGTATGCAACACTCGGAGAGACTTTAGATAGATATAGCTTTTATTACGCCGATCGATTGAGAATCAATTTCTAAATCGATTTAAGTTAGTTCGTCTGGCTGTCTTGCTTTCCTGTTTTCGAGCTACACATACATTTTGATGAAATTTAGTACACCTACCTGTTTTGGGCCAAGGACGAACGGTATTGAAAATGGTTCGAATCGGTCTACTTTTGCAACCACTTCCCTTGTAGAAAATTATTTAAAAACCATTATCTGAATAACTGTGAGGTGATGTAAGGTATCTAATGGTGGGCCATTGCCTTTTATAGGATTTTTACTTCTGAATCTTTAAGAGTACATTTACAAAAACTATATTTATATCAAAACAGAAAGCAAAAAGAAAAGCGCACATAAAGCTCAAGACAATTAACTCTAAATTTTTTTATATTTAATAAAAATTTATTTGCGTAAAATGACATTTAAGGGAATATAATAAAATCTGACAAATGGTCAATGATTTATGCAAAAATTTTATTGAAAATGGCAGGTGCTTAATAATCACAATTGCATAAAGAAAGCGATTAAAAATGAAAATTTAAATTTTTTATAAATACATTGCGTATACATTTTGTATACAATATGATATAATATCCCGGTCAATAATTCCCGGAACGAAGTAAGAAGATAAAGATTTTTTTCGCCAGACTTCGAGTTTATTTCTCATTATAGTCAGAAATGACACAATAAGTTCCATGCTTCTCTAATATTTTCAATGATTGTTTAGAAGAAAAATCCTTCCACCACTTGTGAGTCACAAGCAATTTTGACAGACGACTTTTGGCGGTTAACGTTTATCAAAAATAATAAAGGGTTTTATTTCGAGCCAACACATCAGCCCCGGTAATTACTGATCGATATATTATTACATATATACGTACATACAGCATAATGAAAAAACAACAAATACTGCATAAATGCAAAAAGAAATGATGGATTTTTTTTTATAGACGATGATATAAGTACTGGAAGATTATACTGGAAAACCGTTGGTTACGCAAACACACACACGCAGCTGTTAAGAGTTTATAATTTAATCATAACCTATAAAATTGAAAGGAAAGAGAAAACTGTGCTTTCACCAGCAGAAAAAGAAGCGTATAATAATAGTGGTCTAGTTATTATATAGTCATTGGCAAACGTACGTATGTTAAGCCAAAACCAATTTTCATATAAAATAAGATACTGTAGATCTGTACGTACAGCCTTGGACGTATAAATAGCACCATTGTAGATTAAAACTAAGAAAAAATTTTTAATTACATAAATAAACAGATTTAGTTTCCTTCACAAAAAGAAAATAATCTTTAGAAAATTTGCTGGAATGTTTTAGTTTTTCCCTTTTGCCGATTTTGTTGTCTACAATACTTTTTGGAATAGGTATGTTATGTATGGTACAAGAAAAAAACTTTTTGGTAAACAATCTTCAAGTTTTCCTTGTAAATAATTTCTAATTATTATTCTATAGCGTGAAAAGTTGACTCGAATTACATAGGTTTGCCTTAATGTCCGTCCGTCTGTCCACCCTTTGGTTGTTAATCGGTTTAACCTTTTGTCTGTCTATTTGCCAGTTCCTTCTACATATGTATCTATCTGCTCATTGAATTTTTCAACATCTCGCTGGGAAAAAAAAACGTTGTCTACCAATCTATTAAGATTATATGCGAAAAACACAAAAAGTTCACTCGCAGGTTTTTCAAATTGTAAAAATGGATGGTGATAAGGTTTTTGATTTTTATGCTCTATATCATTGGTGGTACAAGGGTATGCCAACTTGGTGTGGATCTATACAACGCTCAGAGGGACTTCAGATAGATTGATTCAGAATCACTTTCTGAATCGATTTAAGATTGTTTGTCCGTTTGTTTGTTTTTTTTCGGATCGGACTATTTTCACGACCACTTACCATACAACGTCTTATTTTGAAAAGTTATTTGGACAACTGTAGGACATTTATTTATCTTATATGCTAAGTTAATTAACAACTATTTAATGCCTTCAGGAGAAAAGCCGATATAACAACTAATTTATTAAAACCCTTCAACAAAAAAAAATAGGCAGCAAAACACACAAAGTCATAGTCCAGAAAATTCATAGCTTCCAAACCTGGCTGTTCTAAAAACAAGTTCATAGGTTACACGAGTGCACAATCTAAAGTATATCTAGAAAGTCACTAAGCAGCATCTGGTAAATTAGCCT
Source organism: Glossina pallidipes (assembly GCA_000688715.1). Taxonomy (NCBI): domain Eukaryota; kingdom Metazoa; phylum Arthropoda; class Insecta; order Diptera; family Glossinidae; genus Glossina; species Glossina pallidipes. Next base: position 891,078 of record KK499803.1, on the reverse strand, counting down.
AAGGCGATTTTCCTGGCTGGGATTAGGATAGAAATACATTGGAGAACGGATGTTTTGAAAAATACCATTCAAAGCATTGGAAAGGAATCATAAATGATTAATGTTTGCAAGACAACAAAAAAGTGGCCATCAAAGAATCTCAATGCTTTTACTTCCACAGGAAATTTATTTCCATAAAAGTAAAACTTGTCCAGGAAATGTTTAAACGTAACAATCACTGTTAGAAGGATACCAACGGTGCTCCTATACTGAAGGACAAGTAACACAAGTTTGCCGAGAAATTTGGACGCAGATGTCAATCTGTAACGAACTATTCGAGATCTAGCATGAAATGTTGAATGAATAGTAAAAGCTATGTGTTTTTTACTTCCATTTTTTAAGTTCGAGAGTTTTGTGCTTTCTTCTCTGTTCAAAGAGTTTTCATATCACAGAAATTGTTTTTCTTTCTATTATATAAATATTATCAAATGTTTTTTGTGTGGAGTAGATACCAAAGTAAAAGTAAACTTTTTTCTTTATAAAGCTTTGGGATTTATTTATATGTTAAAGCGTGTGCAGATAATTTTCCCATGGCTGTAATAATTGAATCAAGGAAGAAGTTCGTGGCATTTTTTCCAAAGCATGGCCTTAGAGTCGCCTAACTTTACTTCTATTGAGCATTTGATCAGCGTGCCCGGTTAATTAAAAAAAGCATTGCAACACTGCAACGGGAAACCTGAAAAATTTTCCATGTTTTACAATAGCGAAACGATCACAGTTATTGGTGTTCATGGTGAAAATGCTGCAACCGAAATTATCAGCACGCAGTGGTCCACCTGAAATTTAAGGACATTGTTCATAGGGTCGGCAAAATTCTTCAAAAAATGTAGCAAGAACAGCACATCTTCTCTTAGTGCATTGCTGTGAGATGAAACATAGGTCAAAAGGCACTTTTGTACTATGATATAAGTAGCGCAAGGCTCGGTATGACAACAAACTCCACGCTTAGATATCATATGAACTAACATTGTAAATTTAAATTTTGTGGACCGAATTTCCACACGCAAATAGCTATTGCGGCATTAGTAGCCGGCAAAAAAAATCTTAATAACTTGCGAAAGAGGCTATGGTTAGTAACACGGGAAGCTGCACAAGCTGATGGTAAAGCTCATGCGACATGAGAATAATGCTATCTGTTTGGCGAGATTTAAAGGAAAAGATTCTCGATCCCTGCCAGATGCGCTATCTACTTCTAATAACTAAGGCCTGTATTACCTAGACTTCCCCATCCGTGGTTCTCTCCCCCACTAAACTTTTGTTCTCCGCACGACTTTCTTAATGATGTAAAGATGACTTTAAAGGATGCCTGTGAAAGCTACATACGTTGTTCCCCCAGAAATTTATAAAATGATGATGCAGTACCTCCGCCAAGGAAGATGATAAGCATAAGAACAGTGTCCTAGAAAATTTTAATAAAAAATGCAACGAACTTTTTCCTTGACGTTCTTATAAATATACATACATACATATATTTTCTATACATGACAAACGTTTTGCATAATTATATGCTTATACATACGTACGCAATTTATTCACCGATATAATTCATAACACAATTAAATGTTGCATCAGGGTGGATGATATGTAAAATTTCTCTGCTTTTAATTGTAATTTTAAAATGAGAACGTAGTCATATAGGCCGCATATGCGTATTATGAGGCCTATGTGCGTGTAAGAATCTATCCAATACTTGCTGATGCACACGACACGATTACCGAAATATAATAATGGAAATAATTTAACTTATTGGATTTTAATGAGATTACATCTGCTCTACATGTCACCATTAAAGTGGTGAATAATAATCGCTATGTGCATGCGTGTGCTGGTTTGTTGTTGCGGCAATGTATGTTTGTTTCTCGGTATCTGCTGCTATTCCTGCTGCTTGGTATTATTGCTGCTACTGTTGAGAGTGTCGATAACTTTTGATGATGTTCTGACCATAATTATATATTCCACTGATCATCTTTAGTTCTTGTCATTATTATCAGTTTGGTTGGTTGTCTTTCTGTGTATTCGGGCGTCCGTTGCCTAGCTTCTCGAATATTGTTTCTGCGCATTATTGCTATAATCGCGGTAAAATTACTATACATGCAGACGCACGCTTATACATACATGCAATTACGATGCCTATGTGCACACAGTTACACATATCTATGATTTTAAGTGACAGAAAGCATATGATTTCTGGCAATAATAAGTTGATGAGGAAAAGTTTGCTTCCATGGAAATATAATAAATATTATGTTAGCGCTGCAGTCGTTAAGGCATGTCTTTAAAATATTAATTAAATTAAAAAAAAAGAAAGAAAAAAAAATCCCATTTCATTATCACAATATCGTATAATGAATGCACTTAGACAACATTATACTTAAGAGATTGATATTCTTCATCAATTCTAGTCATGATTCTGGGATTTAATAAGAAAAAGGAAAAAAATTGAAAAATGGTTATTCAATTTTCTCTTACTCTTCCCGTCATATTCCCAAGCACGATTTTCTTTATTGTCTACTCTCTACAGAGACCAACCACATATGCAATGCTTCTGGCAGTAAAAGCCATTCGAAAAAATAATAAAACATATATCTAAGTAATATGAAAGCATACGGAAATGAAAATACTTTTCACTATTGATGTGGTTTCTTCCGTTTGTTATTTTTGCTTTTGCTTCCTATTACATGCCTTAGGATAGGCGAGGTCACTTTTTTGTTTATTTGCTATTCTCTATAAGCATGCATGGTGAGGCTAGGGATTCAATTATACTGCGTTTCAAAATAAATACTTAGGCGTATGATTATTAATAAATAAATAAAATTAAATAAAAAATTTTTTAATATCGAAAATTTTTACAATTATGATAGGGACGATTCGCAAATCTCACCTTTCGAGAATATTTTTGCATTCACTTTTTAGATTGATGGAAGAGGTTGGTAGGGTGGACATGATGCTGTTTTCAGCATTTGCTAATAGATTACCTCATTATTGGACTTAGTCTCACCAAGAGGAAGAACAAAGAGCTTAGACCAAAGTTAACCTTTTCCTTTTTTTTCTACGTGCAGTACGATAATGGTCAAAACAAAGTGGGTAAAAAGATAGACAGAGGCCGCAGCCTAGCACGGTCGCAGAGACATGTTGTGGGTATCTTAACTGCACTTGAACAACTATGTTAATATAAAACAAAGACAAGATAAGCTCTTAAGTTCGCTAAACGAATTGTCTGGTGCAAGTGTAGCGAACTAGAGACACAGCCAAGATTTCCCTAAAATTTTTCTCGCAACCATCTTTCCCAGATTTTGTGCCAATCTGCCTCCTTCATCACCAAGCTGCAATGTGGAAATATGATTTTCTAGTGCGCATCATGGCGTCTTTTCTTTCGATTGTTCAGCCGTCTTTTCAGTGAATTTTCCTAAAAAGGAAAACAAATCGTCGGTACTCGCGATGCGTACTCGTTTTTAAATCACTTTTTATTTCATAAACTACAGAAACATCGCTTGCATTTTTTATTTACGGTTTCGATCGCGTCCATTTTGTTCATAAGGAATTTATGAAAGTTTGTTATGTATTTTAAAACTTTTACTTTCATAGGTGAGCATTTATAAATCCTTATAATCTTTTACCCTACACCACTTGTGGTATGACGGTAGATTAAATCTGTGCGCTTATATACAACACTCACAAGAACTTGATAAAGACCCAACTTTTATTATATCGATCGATTTATAATCACTTCCTGAGTAGGCCTAAGCTAGGCTGTCCGTCTGTCCAATTATGTCCTTGTCCTTAAAGGTCACAAATTGGAAATATCTTAAGGGACGGATATTGGATCGGCTCAGGTTTTTCCTCCCTTCCCACAAATGCCCTGTTTTGAAATTGCTGGGCACGAAAGGGTGGCCGTGGCCCACGATTTTGTTTATAACTATTTACATGAATTTAAAAAAATTATTTATTTTTTATTGCGAAATATGGTAATATTAGCCCTAAAGAAATCTCTGACCTCTTTTCCGGGATGGTCTTTTAAACAATCCACTAGAAAATATAGCTTGGTTAAGTTATCTAAAAATTTTGGCAATTTAAAATGCTCTCAGTGGAGTTTTAAAGTGTTCCCAGTTCGTACGGACGCGGCTGCGGTAGAGCTCTTATCCAGCGTGGATGACACTTCAGAGCAAACGGCCTCTTTGTGTATGTTGTTAGATGTTACGGCTTCCCGCACGGATAATTATTAAATTTATTTTTTATTTTGACTGGTAATTAGATGCAAAAAAATTAGAGATAAGATCTAAATATTTTACATTTTTAGATTTTAACGAATTTTTCTTTACGTTATTATTGTTTTTCCGCCCGAGTGAATACATGACTACTACAACAACAGTCTTGAATGTAAGAAACAATCACATCTCAGCATTGTATAGGTAGAAGCAATCAAAGCATTACGCCAATGTAAAAACATACATCTTTTATATTAACAAGCACAAGAACATCACAAAAAAAGAAAAATAAAAAAAAGAAAAAAAAAAATAATAATGAATAGAGTTGAGGCAATCGAACTTAGCAAAATGCAATTTTTAAGTTATTTTCAATGTATACAATATGTATATATAAATATATATGTATGTCTGCAGATATACGATATGCTACATTCTGTGGTTAAGATAAGTTATATATAAAGTTGCACCAAAATAAAAAGAAAGACCACAAAATATTTGCCACTAACACTGTTGCAATCTGTCGAATACTGCAGAGTAGCACGATGAAGGAATATGCGACTGTATGTAGTAGTAGTGTATAAAGTTATATTGCTGTACAAACAGTTATTTTATATTAGTGTTTCAATCAATTTAGTTCATGTTGATGATGCACTACACGAAGTCTTTCTCTCTGTGCATTACGTGCCTTGAGTAACGATTTTTGGCTGAGCTAAGCTAAATATGAGAAAAAAAAAAGAACGAATGGGAAAATCATTCCCATGCATATAGAGCCTTTTTCTCATCAACACAAAAGTTTAGGTCTACGTACTCACAATATGAGAATTCATGTCGTTACGTTGGGTGTTGATAATGCATGAGTATGACCAAAACAAGCAAGTATTGAAAATTGGCATGAATTCAATCAATAATTTCAGCTTCGATTGAATTTCGAATCGTTTGCGATTTTATGAGGTTGATTTAAAACGGGGTCTTGATTGGCGTCGAATTATGTTTACAAGAATGAACACACATTTATACATTCAGGCACTGACAAGAGTACAAGAGTATGTGCATAATTGAACGTGAGCACAATTTCGGCAACGCCCTTAACTTCCGTTTGCAACAATGCGAAAGGAGAAAAACAAAAATAACAATAATCATAAGCATAGTGTGGTAGCAATAGTGCGTGGTAACACGTATCCTTGCAGCAACATGCATACACACGTGCACACATGTGTAATTCAATTTGATAGACTAGCGTTCATATTGTATGCATATCCGCTTAAAATTTTCAGTTTATCAAAACGTTCTTATAAAAATATCAATCAACGTGCGTAATAACTGAGGATTTCGCCCCTTCTATTATAATTCATAGCTTTGTCATATTCTACGCTTGGTAGTAAACCGATATGTTGCATTTAAAATAATTCTTTCAAATCTTAAACACAACAAACGAAAGAGAAATTTTTTTTATTTTAAATTATGTGCCTTTAGTTATGTTGGAAGTAAAAATTTGGAACCGTTTCTGAAAATTGACTTTATCTTATTTTATTGGATTTCGAAAAAAGAAAAAGTTTGCCTCCTTAATAAAAGCGAACAAACCGTCATTGCACAGCCAAAAATTATTTAAAAGTATAGCAAATTGTGTTTTTGGTTCTTATCCCGATAGTACTAATGACATGGATTTTCCAAGCATTCCACTATTCTTACTAATCTTCTGTGCAATTTCCAAACATTCGACTATTCTTACTCCCCCTCTAGTACTATTCTTAGTAGTACTACTCTTACAATGAACCGCTTCGTTACTAGAGGCAGAAAAGAAGCAGTGGAAATGTTTAAACGATTAAATTTCGTCTATATGTACCAGAGATCTTAATGCTTCAAACCTAAGATTAGTATTTGTACGTTCTTCATAGCCATTACTGCCATACGGGTTTCAAGTCTTATGCTAAAAGTATGTCCGTGGCCTAGTTTATACTTGAACCATGCATCGCCTGTCCGTCAGAGTTGCTGAGAGTACCGGCACTCTTCTAGAAGGTAGTTCGTCAACTTACCGTTATACTCAAAAGTAAACTTACAAAGACAATAAAATTGCTTCCAAGCAACTGCTTCGCTGAGCTAATGGTCGACACGTTTAGTTGAAGTATACTGCAAAATACTGCGTCCCTAAAACCTAGTTAACGCGTGAGTGGTCAGTTTCATGATTGTCATACAAATTTTATAAATTCCTGAGTATCCTACCCTCTAACGACCAGTGAAGTGGGTTAGAAACCACGTTCCTAAGTATTGTTTGTTCCTTTTTTTTTAATTTCACGTCTTTTAATTGCATTAAGGGTACATGAACATGATTGAGAGATGGCAGTGATTAGCATTGACTTTACTTTTACGACACAAGTTCAATACAATAAATCGTCGATAATTAAGCGGCCTTTTAGCGAGGAAACCCGTCAGAGGAGAGGAGCCACTAAGCCATCTTTCCTTTAGATTCGCTTTTGTACCATCGAGATCATGTGAAATTTGTCAGCGACAGTTGCAATAGTTTGATTGTAAAGATTTTTAGGGGCCGCAACTTACACGTATTTGATAAAGTGAGTAAGAAAAAGGGCGGACATAAAGTACACCTAAAATCAACAATCGAACTTCAGGTTAAGAAGCAATTTGTGTACCTCGTAACTAAACGTTAAAAAATAAGAAGCAAGGTGCACCTCTTTCGTAGTCGTTAGATGCTTAAAGAAATTTTTTTAAAAAGATTTCAAAAAACGATTTTGTTTTTGAAGAATTAATAAATTTATGTTTAAAGAAAACTGAAACTCAAAAGAAAGAGAAAATTTGTTCTCATTAAAAATTTTATGCTTTTCTTTTTTGTTTTTTTCTTTGTTTTGTCTTTTTGCTCAACTTGTTTCACTTGCCTGAGTGAATTTTCGTTTAAAACAAAGTTAAGTATGCTTGCAATTCTCTTGTTGTTCCTATTGGTTTTCTTGCGCATGCATGCGTATGTTCATACGTCTGTGTGTACTTTGCACATAATATTCATTCATTGTTATGTGACTGTATATGGTAGTCGGTAGACTGTTATGCTGTTTTGTATTATACGGCCATGTGACACTTGTTCAACATAATGAGTGTTTTATGGCTACAAGACTTCTACACAAGCACACACTCATGCATTTGTATGCTTATTTCTTTATGTATCTTCAACTAAACTTGTATTTATTTCTTGTTTTTTTTTTCGTCTTTTTTGCTTTTTAGCCAAATAATTTATATTTGAATGTCTGCTTGAAGTTTTTCCGAGTATATCTAGTTTTCCACTTTTGTCTTTATAGTAATTTCCGTATAAATCATGCTGAAAAAAAAAACATTTTTTTTTTCTTTGTTGTTGTTTATAATACATTTTTGGTATTTTGGTTGGCGCGTTGTCCTCAACTTTGCACATTAACGAAGATGCATGGCCTTACACGTCTCTTGTACATTGCAGCTGAACTTTTTACATCTGTCATCTATGTGGTGTGCGATTGGTATGCTTGGCTTAGCTTCCTTTGGCTTGGCTTGCGTAGAGTTGATGACTTGGCGTAGTAAAAGCTTTAGGCAAGACATTTTTGCTTTTTTTTTTTTTTGTTGTTTAAAAAAATTTATTACGCTTAAGCTTCTTAGGTCTAATGAGTTATAAATGTGCGTAAATATGTCATCACACGAAAAGTTTACACGTACATAGTCGTACAAATATCATTACTCATATGTTCACTATGTGCTGTTCGATTTAGTTAGGCTTCCTTGTCAAAGTTTCCAAATTTTTTCCTTTTTCGAAGTGTGCTAAAAGTATTATCAGAGCAATTCAAAGAAGAAAAAGTATATATATATATATATATTAAGAACAATATGAGCGTTTGCTGAGATTGATTTTTTGTTTGGAGTATAATTTATGCACATAAAAAATTTATGTTAAAAATTCTTAACCATATTTATGCTGAGAAGAAATTACATACACATGTCAGATTAACTAGATTTTCTTAGTTGTGTGTTGTACTGAAGGACGAGTTCTTCTTCTTATGATACTCTGTCTGCAAGATGAACTTAAACAAGTAAAAAAATTATATTCAGCTCTGATCGAATCGTTTGTATTCATCACTGTTATCCTAAAATAGACTTAAAAGCATGAATAAACTAAATTTTCGCACTCTACTGAACTAAACAAAACTAAACGAAAATTTCATACTGGGCGGGAGTAATTGTTTTTTTTGATTTTTGCGCAGATGCTGCACAATCGCCCATAGAATATACGTTCACATTTTAATAGGATTATTTGCTACGGTTTGTGAGTAACGAGCAAAAAAGCAATTTTTCCCCTTTTCGCAAAACAGAGGTGTTCTCAGTTTACACGGTACTGTAGGCGTGACCTTCGCCCGATTTGGCCGATTATCAATACCAACGTGCCTGCAAGAACTTCCAATGTTTCTGCCAGATTTGAAGTCGATAGCTTCTTTTTTGCGGCTAGGAAATTGTTTACAACAAAGTTTGCACACACAGACAGATGGACATGGCTAAATTGATTAAAAATATATCTAGTCTGTGGGGTCTCAGAAGCTTCTTTCTCAGCGTTGCAAAAGTTTTGACAAAGTGAATATAACCCCTATTCTTGCGGATATAAGACATAATATCGTTTAAACGACGTATGGCGATTCCGATTACTGGTTTATATCAACAAAACCAATTTTTCAATGACTTCAGGATTAAAGCTAGTCTATAGTCTAGCCTCCATTTCAGTTATACAATATGCTTTCAAGACCACGAAAATCTCCGTTGATGGTTAACATATGCCTTACATCTCAAACAATCCAAAGGGAAAATGTCAAATGGTAAGATCCAATGGGCTTGAGCACTTTGGGAAATTATTCCTTAACATAGATATGTTTTTTGGAATGGCACCGCATTTCCACTCATAGGCAATATATCGTTTCTCTACATCAACTGTTTGGGTTATGCCTGTTCATGTATGTGTCCCTTCACTAATGGTCTTACCCATACCCAATTTGATTTTTTTTATGCTCGATCGTTTAAGGGCTCAGTCTCTTCAAACTGATAAACTATTTTCCCGCAAATTTTCTGTTTTACAAAAAGAAACGCTTAACTGAAACTACTGTCGATATCTTAAGATGCGGAAATTAATATTGTACACGCTCCACTAGATATACGAATTTTCAGGATAACTATGCCATAAAAAAAAAACAAAATATATTGATATTAAACCGTGTCATTAGAAAAATTGAGACAACCAAAATAAGTAATTAATTCAAAAGTATTAGCTTTAAAACTATGTTTAATGTTATAAAGGGAACACAGAACGAAAGTAACGTCGCCTTGCGTCTTGAGCTGTCATATGTTTTATTTGTTACGGAACTTTTCTTAAAAACAAGCAAATAATCAGATTTAAATTCAAACTTTCAAAGCATTTGTTTAGTTTGTTTTTGTTTTATTTACTTTTTTTTTTTACAACTTATATCACTTGCGGTGCAGGGCGTACTAAGTTTGTGCGAATTCATGTAACTTACAAAAGGACTGAAAAAGAGACTCAGCTTTCATTGTATCTGACGCATCTCTGACGCAGATTGACGCATACTGACGCATGTTGACGCGCAGTCGGCGTCAGCAACGATGTCTCCACTGACGCACGTTGACGCACACTGACGTATATTGACGCACATGAGGACACATGGAGGCACATAGACCAAATCCACTCAGAATTTCCTGTTGATCAAGAATATAGATACGTTATAGGATCTCTGAAGCTATCTTTTTCCACGTAAGCAATTTGACATAAAAATTAACCGCAACAAATGCGTATAAGTTAGACTCCTGGTGGCAAAAACTTCTATTTCTTCAGTTTACATTTCGGGTCACATCCCGTAACAGGGCTCCCATTAGAATATGTGGCTTTACAAGGAAGGGAGCAAAGTATGAATAAAGAATTGTATTAAACACGATGTGTTGTATTATATTAAATGATTCGTCTTTTCCGAGTATAGTGCTGTCACTTATTTTATTTTAAACAAAATTTATACGCCAACTACTTGGGACAACACATAATAACTATTTTGCTCCGTATTTTCCCTACATATATGTATGTGTTTTTGGTTAAATTCAAAACTTTCCTAAAAAAAAAAAAAAATTGGAAACCAACAATAAATTTTAATCAATTAAGAATCTACACGAGAACTTTTTAAACAAACTGTTGTTTGCTGAACTCTTGATGAATCAAAAATTACACCAGATACAAAACATATACGCATATGTATGTGCGAATCCTATATCAGAGGAAAACTATTCAGGCATGAAAAAAGAAAAAGCACAAGAAAAATGAAAAACGAAATCTATATATAGTACACTCATACAGTCATAAGTATACTTAGATGGGAGATCTTAAGAAGATGAAAGAAATTAAATGGCACAACAAGCTGTAGATAGAGGCAGATGTTAAGCTGAGCTTAAAGATGAGCAGATGCACTAGAGTGGTTATCAACACTTGGGCAAGCTCAGTGGAAATGTTTATGAAAAATTCTATGTAAAAATTTCTCAAATTCCGTATGCCTTTTGCGTCAATTTTCAAGCACATGACTTTACGAATTCGCATATCATATCTTTGTATACTCCTTACCGATGGCTGAAGGGTATATATGCATTTTTTCAAAACGTTTGCAACGCCCGGAAGAAAGCATCAGAGACTCCACAAAGTATATGTATTCTTGATCATGGTTCAAATCCTAATTCGATTTAAGCATGTGCCCTCCGTCCGTGTGTCCGTCTGTGTAATGTTTGTTGTAAACATTCTCCTGACCGCAGAAATGCAGCCAACGACTTCAAATTTAGCAGAAACATTGGAAGTTTTTGCACGCAGGTTGATATTGAAAATGGGCCAAATCACTCGAAGGATACGCCCACAGCACCACGTAAAAAAAAAAAACTTTTTAATTTTTTCGTCCTTAAATCTTTTTATCCTTCCAATCAACTTTGTCGGCTTTTGATCGCCTTCGAAAGACTTACTTAATATTCCTCGTTGACAGTTAGGCCCACCAGAAGGAATTCTTAGTGCACACCACCACGATAATCGAAGAAAATTGTTAGCTTCACAGTTTTTTGGGGCTTGGCCCATCTTTTGCACGATATTCGCTCGATTGATCTGTTGTTTCCGGGTCGTATATATAGATCCAAGTCTCCTCTCCCGTAATAACGCGTCGCAAGATCGATCGCAGCTTCTTTGCTCAACGAAATCATACATAGTAAAAAAACAGAAAAAAGTTTTTTTGTGCAGTGCAAAACCTAGCGCCACTGAAATTCTACGCAGAGGGAGTGCTACCAAATTTAAAAGAAGAATTTTTCTGATATTCCATATTGAATTCTGATCTTACTTTTTCACCACACTTCTATATTTAAACGATCGAAAAAAGTAATCTATAATTACATCTGCCTGTGTCCGGCAGAAAGTTTAGTATAATTGACAAGATCTTGCCTAAAAGCGTTCTATAATTGGCAATGAAGTGATCAGCCTTTCGTGGTTGACGGTAGTATGTTTAACGTTCTCGACACTGTTAAGCGTCGAAATAGAGCGGACCGCACCGCGCTTATATGTCGAGAATCAAATCTTTTAATAGGATTCAAGTTCTTTAACACGCTCGTCCTATAGATGGCAATATACTACACAACTCATACATCCCATGTCATGTTTGTAATAAGTAGAAGAACGTTTTGGTCAAAAAAAAAAAGCTCGACAAAAAAAAGTTGTTTTGGAATAAAAGAAAAGATATCCCAAATTTAAAGATAAAATATATAAAAATTTTATATAAAACATTACGCGTTTAGAAACTTATTGTTTTTAATTTTTTAAATTTTTTTTTTTTTTTTTAATTCATTAGTTCGTGGCTTATCCTGCCTTAATTTAGAAGATACAATACATGTAAAAACATAAATGTTCTTATGGGATTTTATATCAATAGCAAAAGTCATTTAATGTTTTACATACCACTATGCCGTACTGTATAACACATATTCATAGAAATCTAGACTATCTTTTATAGTACATCTTGCACTCAAGATTTACGTAATGTTTCTATAATAAATATTTTAAAGTTTTATACGTAAATGATGATGACGATGACGACAATGAAAGACGGGATTGCTTTAAATACGAGAGAGAACATAAGGAGGGATCGTATAAAACAACAATGACTTGCCCAGTGTATGCATGTACATATTCATGTACATGTATTTAAATCCATTAAGATAAACAGTGCACACAAATGCAGCAATGTTTTGTTATGCTATCATTATTTTGTCCTGGCATTACTTGAATATAAGCGAATACCCTTTACATCTACTTATACTAGCGAACTATAAATGTGCATGGGTTGTACGTGTATGCTTATAGGTTCTGGCATGATTTTGGTTTTCGTTGTCGCATCATTGTATTTTGAATGTTCTCTAACGGATGTTGCACACATCGGCTTGTATTCCCAGTTACCATTTGTACTCCCACAATACACCATTGTTGCCTTTGTACGCGATAGATACCAAAAATTGCTATTGTTTTTATACATATCCATGCGCACATATGCTCTATTATATAATGGAATTTGGTCGTTTAGCGTCCAGTTGCAAAACCAAAATTGAAGTCACTTTTAAAGTATGTTTGCTACTCTCCATTCTAAAATTTATTTTGTAAGTACTTTTCTCTCTCTTTGTCTCTCTCTTTCTCTCTCCCTTTCTCACAGTCTGCAAAAAAACATGAACATCAAGGAATTATCTTTTAATTAAAAATTTTCAGATGTGTATAAGAGACAGCTCTCACAGTCTGCAAAAAAACATGAACATCAAGGAATTATCTTTTAATTAAAAATTTTCTCATATAATGAGTAAATACTCTGCAGTTGGCTTTGAACCATATATACGCGTATTTTAATTCTCATACATATTATGTTGAGATTTAAATCAACAATGACCCGAACGAAAAGGAGACAAGCAAAGAACTGACATTTAATTTAAATGCTGATCTATGTGAAATTTTCTAAATGACTGCATTTTTGCCAAAAAAAAAACAAAATAATAAAATTCATCTCCACATAACTTTTTTATATCAAAGTTTGTTAAGCATTCATTACGTACACGTATTGGAGACCTCGTAATATATATATACATATTTATTATATATTTGGATCTGGATTCATCTATTCTTCCGACTATTGAATTCACAAGTAAAATCTCACAAAATTTCAAAATTCATTTCTTAAAACAAACACTAAAACAAGCTTTTTCCTTTATGGGAGGAAGCTTTGATGCATTCTGTTTGCTTTTCATAACATCCTTCAGATCCTACACATCTTTGAAAATTTCACCACGATCGGTATTTTTTTGGTTTGTTTTACATAAATGGCGCTTAATTTTTTCCACCCATTGTCGGAATCGGAATTCATTTTCACTACGAACCATAGGCATTCCTTACTGCAGCCCGACTTTCACAGATATGTACACTTAAAATAAAAGTTTATTTTACATTTTGAAAATGCTATACGTACACATACATAAAATTTGTTCCAATTGCTATATAATCGTTAAAAAATGTCGGGCGAAAGTGAATGTTTTTCTCAAGAGATTCTGATAGCGAATGGCTTAATTGCGAATACCTCTTAAGGTTTCAACCGAATCAAAAGAGTTTGTTTAGATCAAAATCACGTTGTATAATAACAAAAAATATTTCCTGAATTGCGGAGCCGACACCAATTAGGCGATCGGGACCATCCTTAAACGGAGTCTCGGACGTTTTTGCAATGTGTCTGTGACATAATCTATAAAGATGTCAGTTATAATAAAAGCTTCTATAGACTTTCTTCTCCATTCTTGGCTGTTGTGGAGGCATAATGTTCGTTGCTCGAAAGGAAACAGAGAAGGACTGACGTACTACTAAATATAATAAGATGCGGTTAGAAAGTCCCTTGCATGAACTTGCACCGGAATTGTTAAAGAAAAAAACTTTAGCATCTTTAACACTAGAACTACCACCAGGGTCAGTTACACCTCTTCTACCTATTGATATTAGAAGGGCGCGCAAAATGCAAAAATTTTTTTTGTTGTTTGGCTGTCATTTTTATGACAAGAATTTTCAAACTACATATATATATACATATATATATATACATAATGTATATATAATCAATATTTGTAACGGGCAATACCTTCCATGTAAAATGTATATGAATTTTGAAAAAAAATTATTGTTTACATGAGAGAATTTGTTTTCGCATCTTTAACGCTAGCACTATCAAGGAAGTCAGTTGGAGCGCTTTTAACTGTTTACCTTCAGGTGGCATGTAAAGTTCCAAACATTTTTGGTTACTTTTATTTACATGAAAGGTTCTTTAAATGTCTGGAATCAATATTTCTACCTCTTCGAGTTTTTTCGACAAACGGATAACAACCAAATTGAGGCAATTTGACCAGTGATATTTTCGGAACTGGCATAGACGCGGGAATTAAGATAGGGAATTAAACCCTCACGAAAATATTAGGAACCCAAAGGAAGACTACCACGAAAAAACACTAACCATTTCGTCCCCTATTTCCTCTAATAATCTGGATCCCGCTAAAATATTTCTGAAAAGCTGTTACCCAAATGTTCATCGGAAACATTTGCATGTCTGGTGCAAAAATAGTCCTCATCGGTTTACTAACGCGTAAAATTTGCATCAGTCGTGTTTTTACATCTTTCTTAGTTCACTTTCCCATCGATGATACCATCTTTGAAAGAAAGCTAAAGCTTCTCTTTAGGAGTTCAGTTATTGAAAACGAGAATTTAGACGGCAAGTGATGTTATTTTTTTTTTGTAAAAACTAAATTCTTTATCTCATATGGCTGTTTTTGTAATGAGTCCATAAAAATCATTTTACATCGCATCGCGTTTGCTCTCGTTAAGCGAGAACCATGTGGCTAGGATGACTTTGCGTCGCTTTTGTTTTTCGCACAAAATATATGGCCGGCTGTGTAATAATTTATGCTGATGTATACCTTTTTTGGGTAAATAAATGACTTTAAACACTTTAAGCTACAAACAAAAACAATAAGATGGAAGTTATTTCTAGGTTTTTCATAAGTGACTGACAATCACATTGGGTTAGGATTCCTTATAAAAAGACGTGGGGTTTAAATATAATCGTGAGCTAAGTGATAACAGCTTATATATATATATGTATATATATTTTTTTTTTGATAATACATCAAGTTTTTGGTTTTGGTTTTCGAGCATGTTCTTAGTGAAGATTTTGAATGAAAGATTGAATTTGGCGAGTAACACGATGTAAAGACAAAGGGTATCGAACATTTGCAGACAGAGTTATATAGAAGAATTTATCGGCTCTAAGTACATTAGCAGTTTAAAGCTAATGTAGATCCGCTCTTATACGAAATAAACAGCCTGCCTTCATTTCCTTCTTCTTTTCATTACAGTGTGCATATAGTGTTTTCAAAAACTTAAGTATACTCTCTTCGCTTTATTTATTAACGAAGAACAAAACCATAAACACATTCGATGATTAAAAATTCGACCCAAACTACGTAAACTTGTCAAATCTTTTTCCCTTGGCCCTGTTTAACTTGAGTGCTTCTACCTACATAAATGTCTTGTGTTCTCTCTCAATGTTTATGCAGGCAGGTCTATGTATATTTAAGTAACTTCTTTGTTATATCAGATGTTTATTTGTAATTTTCGTAACATGTCTATACAAAGACAGCTTACACTAAGAAAACTTATTAAATACTTTTAACTGTTGTTTTGATGTAAAATATTTTTAAAACAAATTTTCCCAGTGTATTTGAATGTTCTATCTGTTACAGATATCTATGCATGCACCTACACATATATATATGCTTCGTGGCACTGTTAGATCACAAGTAATTTCTAGCTTTTGTTTTTTCTCATTCTTTGTCTACCACCTTTTAATATCCGGTTCTTACAATCTTAAAATCTCTGCTGCCTGAGACTCGCACACGATAATAGGTAAACATACATATGTGTATATCTACGCGAACATAACATATATGTACAAAATATATATATATATATATATATATGTATATATATATGTACATATATATGTATATATGTATACATATATATCATATCCTGATGACATTACCAACGAAATGTTACATTGCGTTAAAGAATCTTGTTGAAAATCAATTTCTTGCATCATTGTTTGTCTTGTGAAGTGCTCTGGAAAATTTAGTTGTGTGATTTCATCTAAAATTTCAATTTTTCCTTTTTTTTTTTGTTTTCATTGGGATGACAGCAAATCATGTTGATAATGACGACGACAATGACAATAATGCTTCTACTGCTCCTACTCTCTGCTACACTCGATAACTACAAGTATTTGCAGTTGTCTTAGTCTTTGCCTAAATTGTACTACACAAACGGCTGCACAAGAACAACAACAATTATAGCAATATTGAGAGGATTTCATTCCTAATGATATTAAATTTTAATTTTCGAATAAAATTTCTTATTTTTGTTACCAAGAACAATAGATAAATAGCTTGATTACTAAAAAGAAGAGAAAAAAAAACCTTCAAATCTTTGCAATCTTATAAACTGTAATGATTTGACAAAATTTGATATTCTGTCGAGTGCTTGGGATGTTTGGATGCAATCTAATCAGTTTATTTAAAATTTAAAATATAATCCAAGTTTAAAAATGAAACTTGAAAGGAGAGGCCGCAGTAATACGTAAGAACTCTTTTGTTATAAGGGAGAGTAATATTAATAATCTTCTCTTTCATTTTCAAGCTTATTCTGAGCTATGCCAAAGAAGGGAAACTTAGATAGAGAGAACCTGACGTCGCCTGTGGCTCTTATACTACTCACGTATTTAAACCCAGGACATTATTCTAACACACACGTAGATATTAGTTAAGAGGAGTGTTGCTATGATGGATAATGTGAAATTGCGTCGTAGAACTTTGACGGCAGCGCTTAAGCAATCGAAGCAAACTGTGCTTGTATTTAAACAAAATGGAAGAATCTAAAGAAATAGGTTGTAACAAGTTTACGTTAGAAGACCACAGAAGGACTTATAGAAATTTTATTAGCCTAGTCTGCTCATTAGGAGAATTCAGTGCCAACCAATGTGCGACAACTTCCAATGTTTTCAAATTTATTGCAACCTCCGCATTTTGCGCAAGTCATGGCTCGAGCAGCCGCTAAAAGCCGTATTTTAACTCTTGTCATATCTCAATTTTTTTGCATGAAGGTATTCTACGATAAACAGCATCTGCAGAGATTTGTCAACAAAGATAATCTAATGATCTGATATCTGAGATCTCAGCGAAAAATTATTCGAATCTAATCGTTTCAATTTAAACATCGCGATAATGGATATACAAACTAGTACGTGTCACGATAAAACAAAACTTGTTTTTAAATGGAAATTATTTTACGCGCATTCATTTGCGATATATAGGAGAGATAGACGATGATAAGTTGGATTAACTAAAGAAGTATTCAATCATTTCAGTTGTAAGGGAAGCTGAGGAATAATCTTATATATCTATATAATGGTAAAAGGAACAATATGCGAACGATGTACCGACTAAATGGATTTTCGCTCTATCGAACTCGTATGCGACCGCGCTACGCTAAACTTAACCCTTTTTCTTTGAGGTGGTAACAATTTACCATGCCTACTGAAAGTCATAGCGTACCAAAATGTAGTCGTTTTTCAATCCCCTTTGTAGCGCACAGAAACAAACTTCAAATACTCTGTAAAGTATATTTGGAATGTACCTAAGCATGCCCGTCTGTTCGTCTGTTCATCTATCTGTCTGTCCAACTGTGTAGTACTGTCTCTCGTTTGCAATGGATATCACCTACAAATTTGCCAAAGAATTTGAAAGTAACCTAAGCTGGACCTACAATGCCCACAGGCCTATGAGATAAAAATTTTTTTTTGAAAATAAAAAAACATCATCTTCGCTCACTTCATATGAGCATAAAAATTTAGTTCTTTTACTTATTTTGTCTTTTTACTATAAGGGTGATGGGTGATGGGTATAACAAATTCGATCACTATCGAATATAATTTTCTTGCTTTTTAACCCTCTGTAGAGGTGTGAATTGTGGTTATATTTTTGAAAAATGCCTTTTGAGATGGTATTCTCTAAACACTGTAATAGCTTGAGACTAGTCAGAAGAGTTGCAGACCAAACATGCAGATCTAGCTTGTGTACTTACAAGCAAATATTTTAATTATCATTAAGAATGCGGTGGTTTGCCTTCGCTTTTAATCGCTCATTTTATGGGCTGCTGAACAAGGAAAACGCCGCGGGCCATTGGTTGCCCATGCCTGATCTAATATATCGTTTTTCTTAATTTTGGACATTGTTGATAATAAGCTTTTCTCACTGTATGTGTGACGCTAACAAAGTCTTAAAAAATTCTACAGAATGTTTTATTGAGTTTTTTTTTATTTTTTTTCTTTTTTTTTTTAACAGAAAGCAACACTTGGCTTATTTTCAGCTTCAGTAAAATTTTATAAAATTGATAAAGGTTTTTTAATCTCCTTGACGCATTAACATAGAGTTGTAACATTTTAGTTTTTCTTTTCTTTATATATACAAAACAAAAATGGAAACTTATCTCTACATAAACCTTACACTCATTCTCCTAAAGCAAGATAAGACGTTTTACTGTAGTATGCTCTAGGCAAAGCTGACCATTAAATACCCTGCAACTCTTCGCCTAATAATATAATAAAAATCAAATATTTTTAGCCTACAAATGTTCAATAATCGTGGGAATTCTGCGAAAACACATCTATATGGTTAAAAAGGACCCCGGGAAATTTTTGTATTGATAAATCATTATATTGACCGAATTTTTACAATAAAATACTAAAAGTTAAATCCTTTTGGCAGAAAAACGCAAGAACTTTTATGTGGAACCGAGTTTAAGAAATGGTCTCATCCCATCTAAATTTTCTAAATACTTGTAATACGTCGAAATAGTGTTTTTTACGATTTCACTTCTTTTTTCTTTTTGTCAAGGATTGAGCAAGTAACTCAGTTGCGAAGACCATAGGGTAACTCTAAAAGAATGACGATTGATGGTGACTGCTCCCGCAAGGGAGAAACTAAGCTTACTTTTGTGCCGCCTTAAGGTTTAAAAAAAGAAGCTTTAATCGTTTAAATTGAAGCTACTAATGTTTGCAGAGTCGCATTTTGAATATAAATATCAGTAGTGAAAGTTTTGAATGGAAAGCGAAATCGTTGGAAGTTCACAATGCATTGTATACATATTTTAAGTCCTTATAAGTAAAACAGTCTAAATGAATTGAACATAGCGATAACAGATGAAAGAGAAAAATTTATCTGCAACTGATCACCAAACTAGACAATATAAATACTGGAAAGAAATGCATTGGCATTCTTAAGAGTCCATGCATGTATTATTATTTGCAAACTTTGAATTAAACATTGATCAAACATGGTAAGAAAATTAGAATGGTCTTGGCTGCACCTCTTAACAGTAAATTTTTAAAATTGGGCTCAAAGCTCTAATTCAAACTATTTTCAATGGGGTTCGTCTTGTGTCGAAATATCTCAATATTAATTGCGACGTATAGGTTGAGCAGACATGTTTAAATCGAAACAGTTCTGCAGCTGTCGATATAATAATAGGTGAGTCTATAGCAAGTTCTATGCTATCCGCGCTAACTTACTATACCTTCACCATATGTTGTGCGAGGTATAATAAGAAGGAAAGACAATGAAATTTCATAAAACTTAAAGAAATTGGATTACAATAATTAAATTCACCGCAATATATGTTAGCGTGTTACGTACAGTTATAGCAAAATTCTATATAGAAATTATCCCAGCACTTCTCAGCTGCTTTAAAAAGAATTTTCGGGGAAAGCGTTTATGTGAGAGTGTGTCCACCGCACGCAGCTAACTATATTATTATAAAATACAAAATGCAAAAATGTTTATATATTTCAAAAAGAAAACAAAACAATAACAACAATAAGAGCAGAAATATTACACTAAACGAGTTAACAGACACAAAACATATGAAAGATATTAATGCCAACAAATGTGGTAAATAAATCTTACTTATAAGCAGATAAACGACTTTAAAGTAAACTTGAAATATGCAAACATACCTGCAAAGAAAGGCCACACCATATACATATAGATGCTTTCATGCACACACATTTTCACCTTCCAGAAAGAAAATTAAAATGAAAATCTAAAAAGGAAAGAAGAAAATGAAACGAAAAATTCGAAGCAACGTAGATATATATATAATTCCTGTGCACTCTTAGGTACTGCATATAACCGAATGAATATTAATGTTTTTTGTATTAAAAAGAATTACTATACAAACTGATATATATGATATGTATACACACACATATATATATATATATATATATATATATATATACATATATATTTGCATACGTATTCATATTTATGCGTATAAGTAAATTCATCATGTTATCACTCATAAGCACACATAAAATTTGTAAATGAACCACAAAAGACATGTGAATTCATAAATATCTTTGAGACCAAGTGAATACACATTTGTGGTTATGCATGTATATGAATATATGGATATATTAAGCAGACTCGTATACATATTCATATATTTACTTATTTTTTATGCAAAGCCAGGGTTATCGAAAAAAAAACATTGCGAAAAGGTGTTTTTTTTTTTTTTTTGTTTTCCTTGTTAGGATTTATGATGACAAGACTTTTCAGGACACTTAGCATTTCGAGGGTTTTGACAGAAAATGGGTTATAGCTATTAGTGTTTTGTTTTCTTTTATTGCCATTTTATTTATATGATGGATATACAAAGCACATAACGGACAATCTAAAAAATATTGAGCTTTATAAGAGACATAACGTTACACAAAATATGAAATTTCAGTATTTTTTTTGTTTATGTAGCATCAAGAAGAATAGTAGATAGGTAGATAGATATTGAAGCCAACACGAAAGCATACAATGAGTAAAAGAAGTGAAATGTCGACGTAAGGATACATAAGATAGTTGGTGATAAGCGAGCTGTAATATTTTATTGGCAAATATAGGGAGCAGAAAATAGGGTTGTGGAAAATGCTTTTAGGTCAATTGAGCGAGTTTCAAATTTGTGAATGTAAACGTAAATCCATATGCTTAACTATACGCAAGTTTATTGCTTTAAGTTCGTTAACGTCATCTGAAATTGTCTTCAACAATTGTCTTAGAACAACAGCAATGTTTTTATTTGATCTTCCAGCACATGAGAAATAAGCTTTAAGTCTTGCTATGGCGAAGAGTTTTTTTTCAAAATATTTCATGAAAGGATAAATAGTGCTTTTTCACATAATAGTATTATGAGAATAACAGCAGGATTTTTTTAGTGCCTCGCGAAACATAGGGCCTTCGTGGGTTAATAGATGCCTCTCATTTAATCTACACAATAATAGTTTCAATAATAGTTGATGGGTTTTGACAAAACGATCTTAATAATGCTTTAAGATCTTCACTTTAGGCCTATCAAATATGGACTGCAAAAGTTGGTGTCAACCAAAGTAGCAACAAGAAGCATATATCCCTTCTCATCTCCCTGGGTGTCCTGGCATTAGGGAAAGAGATTACAATTTCGATGGACATCATAGATACATTATATGCATCTATTATTGTATCCAAAGTGTGTACTAGTTATCGTCTCAACTTTGACACCCCCAACCTTATGAAACGGTGTAATAGATATATACCACCGTTTGAAACATCCAAAAATACTGGTTTCCTCCTACAAAGTTTCAAGACATGAATCCCGAGATTGATCGCGTTCAGTGTCTTACAAAAGATCCATTGTTTTGTAGAAAGTGCGTATATGTTGTGGTTTATGTGATTTTGACCATTTTTTTACGAGGGCTTCAGCAAAACTACTTTTGCTATTTTCAAAAGAATGGAAAAATCCGAGCTTCATACATTATTACAATGGCTTAGTAATAGCTTGGAAAGTGGTGTAGCAACTCTTCGACAGGGAAACTATTTTTCAATGGCTTGCCAATTTTAAATGAGGGCAGCAATGAATGAAGTGGGATTACAGATTACAAGATGAAAAAAAATTTAGAAACCTACTGTCGATAATCCAAAGATATGAAGATATGGAAACGCGGTGTAATCATTACCTTAGGTAACAGTTGGAGCACAAGCAATCGCTTCCTCACTGTGGAATAAAATAACCATACCACAAATCAACGATTACAATGAGAAAATTGCATGAGTTAAAGTTTCAATTCATGCCTCCTTCATCCATCCATCCACTGGTTCCTATTACCTGTCTGTGAATCTCAAAAGATTATTTCAGGGCAGACAATTTTGAAAAAATTAAGAAGTCATTACAGACTCTAAAGCGTGTGTTGAGTACCCTGATGGACCGTCCCGTAAGAAGAACACTAAGATGTCAGAGAGGCTTTTTGTGGCACTCTTAAAGAAAAATTTGTTAACAAACAAATTGGAATTTTCGTACTATTTACGTATGTATTACTTTCTCGATATGCTTAAGAATCTGGCTCGATTATTAAAGCACTGCATGAGCATAGCGAGCCCTCTGAATCAAGGCAAGTAGCAAGTACTTTTTAAATGTGCTTTCTCCATTCCGCGGAGGGGCAACAGGTAAGAAGGAGAAATGAGTGCGGCTTACAGTTAGAAATCAAGGCCGAGTTCAATAACGAGTTAATTACGGCGTTTCGCAAACACGTTAGGAAAAGACCAGAGTACTCAGAAATGGCATTCGATCGAAATTGCTTTCGCGTTAATAAGCCCCGTTAAAATTATGTCACCTCTGAAAACTACTTCATAGGCCATAAGTTGAGAGACAATTGCGCGTGCGTGGATCGCACGGTTTCCTCCTTTTCGAATTTTTTTGATCTAAAAGTGAATAGTAGTCCATCTTTTTTGCGACCACATTGGCCATTGTCGACTATATTTTTATTCTAGAAGAAAGTAGGCTTGTTCAACCTTTGTATGTATAAGGGAGTAGAATGAGTAGCCGAGTAGATAAGAGACGTGACTACCAAGTCAATATTTGTATGTATAAGCGCCCAGTGCGGTAGAATTTGCTTTGGTCGTACCTATAGTGGATACTCAGTCGATGAAGAGATAACCCTTACCGACTAGACAAATCGCAAACACGTTGTGACGACCACCTTCCTATCCCTCTTTGTCTTCGCTTCATTCTGGCCGTCACCGTGTTACACAAATAGGCGACATCCCCTGGACAACTGGCCGTAATGAGAAAAACAGAGTATGAACAGATTATCCTATAAATCAGCTCATTCGGTACAATGCTCATGTAAAATGAATTAAGCTTCGACAAGTCTTTTCCTGATTTTGTCCATTTCCGGGTTTGAGACCAGCGTGTTTCTTGCAAGCCTTCGCACAAAACAACACTAAAGAGTTAAAGCCATCTATTTGGAGTGACAGTTGTTTCGTGCAGACATTGGCGCACGTACTTGTCATTCAATCTATATAAAGTTTCGATCAACATACTTATTAAGTCGATTGAATTGTAACATAAAGTAAAATAGCAGTAAGTATGAGGTTTGTTTGTTCAGTGCCAGAGGGAGCAGCATAAATATAAACCCTCGCCGTCTTACGCAATGTGGAAGACTTCGAACGATGTGACATTACTTCATGTAAGAATGTTTATAGTAATGTTTTTCACTTTTATTTTTCATCTCTTTTCCAAAGTCTCAAAAGACCTGGTAAAATGCTGAAATATAGACCAATGTATAATCCTGTTCATATACATATGCACGTGTAATAAGTTACATATAAATGTGTATTCATTTATAAAAATTGTCTAATGTCTGCACGCATCTCTCGAGCAACTAACCATACGAGTGGTAAAGGCAAACTCCGTATCGCATAATATATACTAAATATAAAAGTATATGTTCATCTATCTTAACAAGCAGCTGCTGCAACATTTAAACATATACTCATCCCATCAAAGGTTCTATATGTGTATACGAGTATATAAGAAAAGAAAAACAAGGAAATCTTTGGGGAAAACATTTTATAATTTATAGTTAACACTTGGTCTTGGTTAGAGACCTTAGCTTTTATGACATGCATTAAATAACTTCTCATCTTTATTGCAACTGTGTGCAAACAAACTAAGAGATACTTATACATATAAACACACTCATACTTGCACTCATGCCCGCATGCAGCCGTACGTATTTATGCACATCTGTGTTGAAAATTATACATTTGCTTTCCCTTTATTTGCAAATAATTTTACATAAAATAATAACAACAAAAACAAGTATGGACAAAAAAGAGAGAAAAAAAACATACTCTGATACAGGAGATTACATTGATTACATTTGTATTTTATGCAGATTAATATTCAAAGAATATAAATAATCATTGTGTTATATGTAATATCCGTTCCTTGTACAAGGGATATTATATATAATACGTGTGTATAAGTTTGTATATGTATTTGTTTAATCAATTTACAAAATTTTAGCATTTTTCAATAGTCTTTGGTTACGTAAATTATGAATCACTAAGCACGAGGGTATGCAGTGTACGGAAAGTGTGAAAACAATTAAAAAGAAATAATACCGCAAACCATTCAAACTCATCAAATGGTTGCTTTTGTTGCTTTTTCATAAATAATTTTTGTGAACGCTGAGAAGACTCAGTTCACATAAAATATTTACAAAATGTAAGGGTAACATACTCCGTATAAGCGCAAATATTCTCTTCTCAACAGAAAATTCTCTAAAGACACTAAAAAATAGCAAATGAAAAGACGATAGTCGGCCATGGCTGACCCAAAAATATCCTACGCCGCATTGCAATTATTCGTGTAACCATTTTTCAAAATAAGACAAAAAGTGAGAAAAAAAAGTAGTCTAAACCGAACCATTTTGAATAGCAATGATCTTTGGGCCAAAAAACGTCCGCGTACTAAATTTCATCAAAACAAACTCCAAAATTGCGACATGTAGGTTGAACATAAGAAAACAAGGCGGAAAGACGGACAGACAAGCTTAGATTGATTCAGAAAGGGATTGTGATGCTGCAAATATTACTACAACAATGAACATCACCACTTTACCACTTAACAAAATTCAAAAGAAACTCGTTACCTTAGATTCAGGGTGGATCGAAAAACTCGGTAACAAACAAACAGCTTTTCTTTTCTTTTTAACTTCTGGTGGAAAGCCTCTTTTAAAAACTATAACAATCTATACTAAGACTTACTAAATTTAGCGTAACTTGCTTTGTAAGTGTACAATTTTTTTCTTTTTTCATATAACTAATAGTGTGAGGTACGTGACACCACTTAACTTAATCAAAATCTAAAATTACACGAGTGAAATTAAAACCAAATTAAACTTATTTACCGTATGGAGCACTCTTAACAATAAATGAATATTTTTAATAACAAATAAATCAAAATTTATTTGTGAGTTTGATTTATTCAGATGTTTCCTAATTATATAGAAAATCCGCTGCTTAATTGAATAGATATATAAGTAATGCGTAAGTTGAGGAGAGTGAAAGGGAAGAATTTAAAATATAATTTTATTGATTTAGCCGAACATATAAGTGATTACAGGAGACGAACTTGTTTGAATCGGTATATGTGTGTTTCCAAGCCATAACACTTCTCCATATATTTTAAAGAGACCAGAAAGTAAAAAGCGATCAAAAATAAGTCGTTAGACTTTGACAGCGAGACTACGTCTCCTACTAGTCATTTAATTCGGAACAAAGATGACCTAAGAGAAAGCAACCAAGCGTGACGTGTTGATAATTTATATCCAGCCTTCTTCCATCTCGGGCAGCGTATAGGGAAGATAACTTTATCTAAAGATTTGATAGGCGAAAAGTTGGCTTGAACTAAGATCTAACGAGAAAAGCTCGCGAACATTGTTATTACCAAAGAGCAAACACGCCTGACACGTTAACAATATATGTCCGTCTTATCTCAATCTCGGGCACCATATAAGACAGACATTTTTATCCAAAGATTGGATGTAGGAGAAAAGGTTGGCTGACCTAAGACTGAACGAATAAAGCGAGCGAACTTAGTTACCACAAGAGACTGACCTTGAAGTGCTTAAAAATTGTATGTAGAAGGAACACAGATAAAAAGGGGTATAAAGTATTGTTTATATCTTTGCTATATGGATACAACATAGCAAGGTTAATGAAATCAATTGAATCCGTCTCTTTCTGTTGAATTGTGGGCTCAACAAAAACTTTCGGTTACCAAGCCAGTGTTATCAATAGTGCGTGGAGAGTTGATAAGGACATAGGACTTACTAATCAAAATCCTCTGGATGATTAATCGTATTACAGAGAACGTAACAGAGAAAGAAAGGCTAATCTTGGCATAATATTGGTTGTCTTTTTCTTGCTCAGATTAAGTTCGAAAAGGAGACCAACTGTCGTATCCATCAACGAAAAGTAATAGTTTCCTGACATTCCCCAAAACAACTGCAAGAAACTCCATGGAGTATGTAGATTCTAGATTAGTGTACTGTAGCTTAATCAGTTTAGTTATATTTGAAAACAACAACAAAGATTTGGCCGCCATAAAGCAATAACGAAAATAGCTGCAATTCGGCTGCAATCATGGCCACGACCAGCGAACAACTCCGAGTTACAGGTAAATATGGACTAAAAACTTAATACTCTTGCAATGCAGGACCATCTGAACGAATGTATAATTAAGAAGAAGAATTTCTAATCGAATACAATCTCTCTGTTGGTTTATTATACGATCCTAATGCTTGAAGTTCGGGAAATAAAGTTCTACGCCGACTCCTTGCATCCTGACTGCAGAAAGCATGCCATAGAGAACTTAATTCCTTATAAATAGAATACATAGACATATTCATTCATTCATTCATTCATTCACTCATATATATTTTATTTCATTTATAATAAAATTCAAATATTTTTAAATTTCTGCCGTATTTCACAAAAAGTTTTAAACTCTCATAATTATATTTTATGCTGCACTTTTTTATTTATAAACTTTTGAATGTGAAGGAGCTTTTCCCTACAAACATCTAAATGAAATATATTTATGAATACTCATAGTAAATAGAAGTTTGCTTACAGATATATGTTTGTTAGTGCATATATTAGTGAGTAATTCACGTTGATTCATGTATACATACATGTATACATATTCATGTATACATATATATATATATATATATATATATATATGCTTGCATATAAAAAATAATTTTGAAAAAGACTCGAACTAGAAAAATGGTTCAACTACTTAATCAAATTTATTTTTCAGCTATGAATTCATAGTAAAATTCTAAACAATTTTAAAAACATTATCGAAGTTCGTACATTCATGTAACTTATAAGCTTTTCCATACATATATGTGTGGAATGGATATGTGAGTGAATACCACAAAAAGGATTGTGGTCGCAATATTTTGGTTTAAAAATTTGCATAATTTTTATACAACGGCTACCCAAAAATACGCAGACATATATAGAAAATTACATTTGCTTATAGTAAGTCTACTTTAAAATGACATTGAACAACCAACCAAACGAACGACTACAACATTTTTCAGTATATTTTTTAAAACATGTTTAGGTCCTTGTTTTACATATTCATGTATTTAAAAATAAAAAAAATAAAAAAAAAACAAAAAAGGGAAGAAAACAGAATAAAAAAAAATAAAACCGGACATAATATCCTCCAAGCAAGTACGGAACCGTATATGGTACGACCCTACAGCATTTGTTATCAAGAGGAAAATATAAAACTTTTTGCTAACCGCATACATCGACGTCATGTATCTTCTCTACATTTGATCATTTTTGCTGTTTGCTTTACTGAAATTTATTCGAATGTATTTTTAAATTTTTTATGTTCCTTGCGAACCATGAAAATTAATCTAAAATACATCTCATTTACATAAATTTATAAATACAAAATATTTAGAAAATTTTTATTCCAAAAACAAATTTCTAAACTTTTAATATATAATTGAATTTGTGTAATAAAAAAAAAAAAAAAAAAAAAAATAAAACAAAAAAATTTCTCCAAATAAAATTATTATCAATTTTACATGAAAATTTTTTTGTATGATTCTAAACGAGTTGTCCAGCTAAACTAAATAACCTTTAATTTCAGAAAATGTGCGAAAATCCAAATTTCAAATCAATTAGCGAACGGAATCTATTTTTCGTAGCAAACCACAAAAGCTATTTCCAAGATTTATGTTAGGGCTAAAATGTTGTAATCGAAACACTCAGCCTAAAATAAACGAGTAAGGACATTTTAGACGGGCAAGGCCGACTGTCCGAGATATCCTATACCACTTTGCTTAATACACTTAATCGCTCGTTTTGATAATAACACACTACAAGTTACACATTATTTTCATGCACAAACTCATACCTTTCATGAGGTAAGCTTAACTTCTATGTCAATTTGCCACCTTTCCACATAAATCTGCTCTTATTTCACCAAGAACATGAATAATCTTCGTAAGTAAAGTCGCTGAGCAAGTCAGCCTCACATGGTCGGTGAACTTTTCATCCAATAAATTGATTTTCTCACGTAATGTATGACAAGATACACCATTTTGTTGAAGGCATATATCATCCAAGTCGAAATCATCTGAATTTTTGCCACAAAAAATTAATTATCATTTTCCTCTAGCGTTCTCCGTCGGAGGTGACTACAATGCCATTCTCATGTCCAAAAATGACACTTTTAGGCCATAAGCCACACCCGAAGGCTATTTTTGTACACGTTAAAGGCCCTTAGGAACATCAAATGGCCTTTCTTTACACGAACGTAACCCTGAGTTTATTGTTTTTGTAATAAGTTTTAATAACTTAAGTACGCTATACAGCGACGTAGGCATTATATTCCACAAGCAATGGTCAGACAAGATACTGAAAAAAATCATGATCCAAGTCTCAAAAAGAAACGTGCTTTAGTTACATTTGCTTTCGGAGCAACGAAATGGATGCACTACACGTCTAATTAAGTTATTGGAAGTGTTCGCCACTTCCACAATTTCTTGAATTATACTAATTTACAACGTCACTGAGGTGTGTTATAGGAAATCATGACTTGTAGTGATAGTTACATCACTCTTTAGTGTTTCCATTTCACGGTATCAACTCCTGAAAAATTAAAGATTAACGCAAATACCGTTATCGTGAACTTTTTCTTTTTCTTTTGAAATAAATGATTGCCAGACAAATAACAGACAAATAATACGTCAGTACGTTGCCATTTGTATTTGGAAGGAGATTAATTTTAATGGCCAAGTAAATAAAGTGACTCACAACTACAACTACACAAAGACTTTTATTATTGTCGCCACGGTTTAAGAGAATTTAAGTGAAAGTACCTTGTCAACGCTACACTTGTCTTTGTTGAAAATACATCTCATGATAGTGGAAAATAACAATACAAGAAAGGCACAGATTCAACCGTAACTCGAAGACGAAATAACTGCGTTAACCTACAAACTAAGCTTAACCATCGACCTCGATAATCTCGTAGTATTGTGCAGACCATTCAATATCTTAAATCTGCTCTTGCTTTACTTTAACGACGGACTGCGTTATATATTCAGTCGAAAGAATATTAAAGGATCAAAAATTACTTTATGCTTCGTTCGATGAAGAAACCCTTTCCAGCATCTGTTCGTAAAGAAAGTACGCTAAGCTTATCTACGACGGCCCTAAAGTAAAGGGGAGACATTTACGTATCTCTAAATTAAGAGCCATGTGATTTCAGTCACAGCTGCTAACTAGTATCTAAAACATACATAAGTACTTGTGATCCGCAAATTACGCATGAGCGATCGTTCATGAAGACAAAATAGAGAAGAAAGAATCCAAGTGGACGCTTTGAGGAGCACCTGACTTAACCAGCATCTTCATCAGATAGGAAAGCCTTGAATAGCGCTATTTGAATGTGAACCCTTTAAGTATTATTATGATTACTGACAGGCACTTCAATTACAACATTTTTACATAATTCTTGTTTGAAGCATTAATGTTGTTGCTTTCAACTATTTCGTAAATAAGATCGTTTCCAATATTGTAAATTATAAATGTATATCATGTTTTCGGATACCGGAAAAATAAATTAAGTACACTTTCGTATAAAGTAAATTTTAATTTTAGCTGTAGCCAGCACAACGTATGTTAAATTATGTTTGCGTTGATGTACACAACATCCAGAAGCACTTAAGATAGACCAGCCTGTTGTCACATCAAACATCAGAATAATATTCTGAATCAATCTAATCATTCTCAGGTCATGTACTTTCCTATGATTTTTAACATGAACTCTTTTAAGCCCGAATTCGATTAAATCGTTGACCACAACGGAAAAACACTGTAGGGAAAATTGCTTTATTTACCGAGTAAAACATTATTTTCGAAAATGGACATAAAATAGTGATTTGACATATAAACGGGCTACGGCAATTTAGATGTAGGTGTGTTTTTCAGTCCCCTCCCTTTATACAAAAGCTATCATGTTAAGTAAGGCTTTATAGGGTAAGAGAGTTTAATTTTGGAACTGCTTTAGTGAGTTACTTTAATTGAAATGATGTACGGCACTTACTAAGCCCACCTTGCTTAACTACAACGTTTTAATTACAATTTTTAACTGAGTCATATTTCCCTTTTTTTTTCTGCCAAAAATTGTTTTGATAAAGAAATAATTTATTAATTAATAATTTATTAATTTATTCTTAATTTATAATAAATGTGAAAGAAAACTAACAATAAAATATAAATGAATAAAATGAATGAATGACATTCATACTTATATGGAAAATATAAGGCAAGATTGAAATTAACAACAATCAGTCAATTTATTTAGTTGCGCATTAGCTTTAGCTTCGATTAGCTTAAGTTTTCCTGGAAACCGTATTTCAATTCACGTAAATATTAATAAGCGACAAGATAATGTGAACGTTAATGACCTTCATCTACAATTTATTTACGATCCTATTACAAAAATATTCAGAATAAAAATCAAATTTATCCTTTCAATCGTTTGCTTCATCAACGTTGACTTTCCCAAAAAAAAAAAAAAAAAAAAAAAAAACCAGCAAAACCCTTTGCTGCAATATATGTGTTTTCAAAGTAATAGCTCGCCTTTCTCTTTACACTCTTCATCATTTAATGTCCTTTCTTTTTTTTTTTGTTTTTCTCTCTTCTTTCTCGTTTCCACGTAAGCTGACGACAAGGCTAAAGTTACGTTGCACATTAGTTGGCTGTCATTGTAAACGTCACCCCGTAGTCATGCTGCAAATGCTATATATGTATGTATATCACCTTATGCTCTCTTTATTTTTTTGTTTCACTTTTTCCAGCTTTTCTTAAGACCAATAGTATAAAATTTATACAACAACAAAAAAAGTAATTGGAAAATAAAAAAAGAAAAGGACAAAAAAACACAAGTTAAACGAATTTATTTTAAAATTGAATTACAAATTAGTGAAATAGTTTCTCTATCACTACGCCTCTCCGTCTCTCTCTGTCGCACACACACACGCACACACACGCACACATACACACTTTCTTCGTGTCTCTGGCTTTGTGAGTTTCCCCCACAGATACACCGAACCATATGTATACCATACATACACATTTACATATACAAACACACATATATTTGTATACATCTACAAAGAAAATAATAAATAAAATTGAAATATGTTTTGTTCTCTCGTGTTTTTTCATTTGTTACTTTTTTTTTTTGTTGCTTTTAATCCTATGCTGCAAAATGAAGATGAAGGCTTGTTGAGTTGCTTTCCACGTTTGCAACTAATGAGTAGAAGGCGTAAACAATTCATTCGCTATATAGAATAAATAATCTTAACAAAAATTCAATTTAAAAAATATCCAGTTTCTAAGAAATTTAAGACTTTTGCAATGAAACAATGAATCCAACGAAATTGTGCGTGAAATCTTTTTCCTTCAGCAGTTTTGAAGTCCCGATTGTCAAAATAATCTGCCAATTCTCTTAAAAAAAAGAAAAAAAAGAAATATTTATAATGAAATATAAAGTGAATCGCATTGAATTCCAGATATTTGCATCTGGCGTGGAACAATTATAAGAGCTCACCTTTCTATATTTGTTGCACTCACTTGAAATTTGGGAAAATAAAATCTATGCTCAAATGCTTAAACTACATTCAAACGTGTCATACCAAACTATGACCATATTGTTGGTAACTTAAAGTTTCCTATGATTTCTTTTTTGATATGGACAAATCGTTCAGGGGATGTCACCTATTGGTATAACCTGGTGACTGTCAGAAAGAAATGAGGAAAGAGAAGGAGATTGAGAAGGTGATGGCCGCTGTCTAATGGCAAGTGTTATGTCTTTAGTGTTATGACTGAGCACTCGCTATAGCTATGGCTAATATAAACTCTATCGCACTTTGAGATTTGAATCTGCGAAGATTGGCTTGCGGTTCTTACCTAGCAGGTTACTTATGCAGACGGATTCTAGTAGTTTTCTGGCAGTTTTGTTTTTTTTTTTTGGCCCCTAGAAGTGAACCTTAGGACTGGGCAAAACCAAAATTTTTAAACCAAAAGTTCCTTATCCTCAGACCAAAACAAAAAACGTTTATAGTGAAGGATTAGCTGTTTACGTAGTTGTATTTGAACACTTTAACTTATCATTCTTCGATAAATTATGTCTTCAAACGTGCGATTTTCATCATTTACGTCTCCTCTTCGGCGCATACCCTTTTTATTTATTTTTTTTTTTTACAGATGTAATAATACAGTAGCCAGTGTACAGTTGTCGATATCGAGTAATTACGACGTATACAAATTACAATCGAGTTTGTTTGATATGGCGAACTGTTGACCGGCCACAGATACTCCTTAACCACTTATGTACGTGTATGACGAGTGTAAATGTCATGATCCATTTATCCGTACTTGTACTTTCCTTATAAAATTTTATCATTGTGAGTTTAACCGGCCACAGATACTCCTTAACCAGTTATGTATGTGTATGACAAATGTAAAGATCGTGATCCGTCTATCCGTCCTTGTCCTTTCCTTATAAAATTTTATCATTGTGAGTTTAACCAGCCACAGATACTCCTTAACCAGTTATGTATGTGTATGACGAGTGTAAATGTCATGATCCATCTATCCGTCCTTGTCCTTTCCTTATAAAATTTTATCATTATGAATGTGTATATGCCATAATAATGTATTTTAGAAAATGTTTTTGTCATTTTATCAAGTTTTTTCATTACAAACTAATTTCATATTACACGTACTCTTTGTTTGACGGGTGTGCGTCTGCATCGCTAAAAAAGTCGACAAGGTTAACTGGTTAGGTAATAAACACAAAGTCTTAGCGCCATTCATAAATTGGAAATTGTTGTTGTAAAGTAATTAAACCTTGTTTTTTCTCGGTTTTTTTATTAAATTCAAAGAACGTTTTTTTTAAATTTCTAATATTTAAAAAGCATTTAAGGCTTTTATCAAACTATGTAGCCATCTCCATAATACATGCTTACTTTATCAAGATGCATGAAGCATGTAAAAGCAGACTTTAGAAAACTCAATAAGTACGATGTGTCAGATATTCACAGTTCTATTTGTTCCCTACCTAGCTTTGCAATGAGACGCTCGTTTATCCATTACAAACTCTGACCGTCTGACCTTTTAACTGTATTAATGGAATACATTGTTCCTTTACACGGAAGTATCCGGCATTGACTCGAAGATTAAAAACTTGCCTTTTTGTTACATAAAATTGAATCCGATCCGCATTGAAGCGATTCCAAATAGAATTGCATATCTATTGTGAACGGAGCTACTATTAGGGAAGTTTATGGAAAAAATCACATGACTTTTTATTTGAATAAGTAACAACAAATTCGGCTTAGACTAAGTGCAAGTAAACGGTCCCTCTTTATTTCTATTTTCCATAAGAATTCATTCATTATGTAAAAATCCTTTGATACTTGTATAGAAACAACGGCAACTGCAACAATACTCATTCAACACAAACGAAACAACTAATTTGATGTTCTTACTTTATGCTGTGCGCTTTGTTGAGGAATTTACTTTAAACTACGTTGTGTAGAGTGATGAGTCGTAAGCAGTCAAAAGGATGATAAAAAATATGGAGAAAATAATTTTTTGATAAAAGCATTTTAGATGCAAGAGTAACTCAAAGTAAAATGGATAAAACTATTCATTATTTACTGATGGAGAATTCTTACAATTAAATATTTACTAACTTAGTAGTAAACTAACTAAAATATTAAATTCGTAAATGCCATGCGATGTTTTCAACATTTTTGAATCTCATTTAGAAAAGAACACTGCTGCCCCTCAGTTCTCTTCAAATATTAATAAAATGTAGAGAATTTCTTTTTAATAATTTTATTGATAAGATCATAAAGACTTGTTCAGTAAGAATGCTGCATAACAAAATGAGCAATTCTTATGAAGAGACAGGTGATTGCTTCCACCTTTGCTTTGACTTGAGAAGCACTGGTTACCTTATGTGTCTCCTTCGTAGCCAAGTAAAGAAATAGCGTTATTCACTTATCGACCTTATTACGAAAGATGAATTTTTATGCCCCTAATCGTTCTTCTACGATCCGCTTCATTTTCGTAAATCCTGACCGTTGCTGATATAACTAGGAATTTTTCAATCCGTTCAGGTTCTTTTGTAAAGACCACCAATGGTATCTATACTCCCAATAACTTGCTCTTCAAAAAATATCCAATTAGTTCCTATTAATATATGCGATCTTCCGACAAAGTGTTTAGCCTGAGCAAATTTAAAGCAACGCTTATTCCGCAAGCTGATCCAGCAGTACTCAGTGCTAGTGATTGCCTAGATTTTGCTGAAAAGCCTGCCCTAATCTTTCGGTTTAGAATTTGTGTTTTGAATTATATTTTTAAAGTTTTATGTAATCCGGCAGTCACGTTGTAGCAGGTAAATTTTTCCGTGAAAATCCTTTAATATTTAATAAAGCTCTTTATACATTTTATAAAGTTGGCTGTGAGTTCTCTCCTTGAACTTTCGTATGCACTCTAACGTCATCATTGATGATTTTTAAATAACTAAATAACTAACAGGAAGGCATAGGTTGACGGATACAAAGCTCTTCTTGTAATTGATAAACGTAGAGGTTTGTGATTTCCGAAGATAAACACAAATGAAGGACACCTATGTTCAAGTTTTTTTTCTATATATTGCTTGGCATTGCTGTCATTTGTGGAATACAATCCATGCATAGTTGTGTAGCGTACAAAAATTATTAAAAATTATTATGAAAGCAGTGAACCCATGGCTACGTTTCATTGATGAGGAATGAAGTTCATATTTGGTTGGCTTCATAAATAGGAATCCCCGCTTGGGGTAACGTTGCTCATTTAGAAAACCAGAAAACATATCTGTTGTTCCTAAAGGACAAAAACCAATTTTTAGGTAATGGATTCTGAGCTGAAAATATCATAAATATGGCACTGCAATTAGCCCCAATGATAGAACATGGTAAGTGTTTGTTTGGCATAAATTAGACGATTTCGACTTCGACGGGATATGGTGCAACAAAATCTTGCAACATGCCATACATTAACATATTAGCAAATAACATCGTCGTAACAAAGTCGTGCTAATATCAACAGAGATAAATGAATTTAAATTCATTCTTAACCCATTCACATTCGTTTCTTCTCGCTTAATGTTGCTGCGAAACATGTTGTTTTGCTGAGTATGTAATCTTTAAAAACTCATTGAAAATAATTCTTGAAAAAAACACTAGAAATTTTCTCTTTATTTAAAGTAGATTCATATGATCGACGTGAACATAGGCGACATTTTCTAGTTTTACTGCGGTATAGACTCAAATTTGACAATTTTTCCATGAACATTTTTTGTCAACAGAGCAAATTTTCAAAAAATTATTCAAATTAGTTCCGAAAAGCCGAATTTGAATTTGTTCAACTTGTTTGAAAGATATTTTCATGCATAGTGTCATGAGGTGCCAACAGAAATGCTTTCCGTTTCTAATTTGGACAAAGAAGGCTTCCAAATCCAACTGTATCATTACGCTAACTATTTAAGAGAGCCCAGTTAGATCGTTTACATAGCTCTGTTAAGGCAGGTGGTAGGTGCGAATTCACATCCTTACGGAATACCAAAACGCTGGGAACCCGATTTAAAAGGATTTTGGCGAATTAAAATAAAAAATTATCCAAGAATGAAGTGTTCTTGGCAAAAGAAACTTAGAGCAGCACGTAGTGCGTGTATTAGAAGTTACGTAAGCTTTCCACTTTCGTCACACTACACAGTTGCAATAATTCAAGTATTTGTGCAAAATCCTTAGTTAATTTCTTTAGAAAATTTTACTTACTTTCGTTTAATTTTCTCATTATTTGAATAAAAGTTTTAATGAATATTTGCTTATACCAAATTAATGTTTAGTTATATTAAGTGCCTTGTGCGTCGATGAGAGCACTTTAATGCTTAGATTGAGTGAGTGATATTGCTACTTACTTTGTTAAATTTTATTTTACATTAACGGAAGCGTACTGTGCGTGTGTGTGTGTGCGCACTTATCCCCTTATCATTTGTGAAATAAAATAATTCCATTTTAATGGCGAACAGCGCGGTCGGCAAATAGCAAACACAAATGGCAAAAATCAAAACTAAGGGATTTTTGCAAAACTCTTATTGTCTCTCTCTATCTCTCTTTCTCTCTTTTTTTCGGGGATTGTGTTTTCATAAACATGAAAAAGGTTCAAATATATTAAAGAAAATTTAATTCGCTTTGTTATATGCATACATGTGTGTGTATGTGTGTGAATGTAGATGCACATGTGCAAAGTTAAATTTTCGGCATAATTTTTGTGTACAATATTTTACCCTCAACTTTTCGCAAACCGTTACTATTTCGTGAATATGAACTTAAAAGCTATGAAAAGCACGTTACGGAACATCCTTGTTGATGCATTTTATTGACACAATCGCAGTGCACACCCACTCACTTGCATCCTATGAAAAAAAAATTTAATTTATTTTCAATTCGTTTTAAATGCGCGAAATTCATTCAAATCCCCATTTACAGCATTTGGTGCATGAAGGGTTTGCCGTTGCACTCGTCTACAGGGAATATTTATATTTGTAGAATAATCTGGAAAAGGGATCAGATGAATTTCAAGCAAAGAAGATAAAATCTACAATTTGCGAACGTTATCTTAAATATGCCCCGTTTTTACTGCGAACTTAGACTTCTTTCAATGCCTTTGCTTGGGAAAAATGGCTACTAAACAAAAAATACGTTTCTTTCAGTATTTTGTTCTAATGCGAGGCCATATTACATTAGAACTCTATTAGAAATAATCACGGATTGCCGATATCATATTTAATGCTCCATATTTTCCTTAGGAATTAATTTTTACGATGGATTCATTAGTCGCAGGCTTAAAGCTACCTTGTGGGCCAAATCGATCAATTTATTGAAGACAATTTTTTTATACCTTTGCTTGTATATTTATGAACGTATTTGAAAGAAATTTTTTTTGAAAACTTTTAATAAACAGGCTTTCTAGGTCCATCTTGATCGTATTCCATGCGGCTCAAATTTCCATTTAAAATCAAAAATAAGCAGAATTCTTGATACATTTTTCAATACCCAGAGAAGCAAAAAAAAATTTGAGGACATTGAGTAAACTTATAGTGAGTCACATATAGGGGGTCACCATTAAATACCCTACACCGCTTCGCTTAATACATTTAAGCTCGTAAAACTGCATCTTTGAGGCCAATGGTTATGATTTTTCAGAAACGGATGCGACGATCTTAGTGGAATTTTGCACACTTCTCAATACGATTGATTTGTGTTGGAACGGAGGATTTAGCTTTCCTTAGATCAAATCATGTCTTATAAGACTTATACATATACCATTTTTACTTTTGCACGTTAAATACCTTGCCAGACGTTCATAACTCATTTCATTTTTAATTCAAGCACAAGCTATAGTCATCTACTTGGAGAAAATACTTGGCTTTGGAATTTCAGATAAAATTATCACGAAAATCAGAGGTGTACGAAAATTTCATCACGACGACTGAACTATCAAAGTTTTTAAATGAAAATAAAAAAAAATACTTGCAAATACCGGAAAGTAGCGAATGTGACATTGCATACAAACGGCTTTCAATCTGAAGGTCTGCCACCTGCCTATGCCGTAGCAGATGTTTCAGGACAAATTGTGGTTAATCTTCTATTCCCCACAAAAGTATTTCAATTCTCATAACCGAAGGCAGGGCTAACCATCAAAACTTGTCGTTACTGTCATTGATAGTCTGCCTGGGATAGCTGTCCAGAATCCCTTGTCTTCGAGCTGGAGCACCATTAAAACATTAAGGGATACCATCACAACATGTGTTGATAAAATTAAAAGGCTTTGAGTGCCTGGTCATCACGGTTTATCGGAAAATGAACTAACGGGACAAGCGATTTCCTTCAGTTATGGACGATTTTATGGAAAATTTGAATGATCAAAAATGTGTTGGAAGGAAAGTTAAAGAGAAAATTATGGCAGCAAACCTATAAAACTATCATCAGCACTACGCCTCTCTTAACCTCTACTTAGTTACACCATTGTATTCAACAATTACTGGCAAGACCACGATCAAGAGAATTTGCCTTGGCAATGCAATTGCAACACACCAATAGATCGTGAAGAAGTCTTCTTCTCTCATCTGCAGTTGTAGGCAAATTTTTATTATAAGGCACATGCTTTGTGACTGTATATTCCTATTTCCTTTATTAGAAGGATCATATTCGGAAAACCAACTTCCATGGACATTGTGAATAAGCTAAAATATATGGACTCAATAGGTGATTTTCTTTTCCAAAATAGAGCCGATAGTTTGGGTTTTAATATAAGAATTTATAATAAAAATAATATTTGGAAATTTTTCAAAATACGCTCTTATACGCTTAACAGTTTGCATAAAATAATTCTCTTATTACATAAAGCGAAATAGTTTAGAAAAGTAGGGCCTTATTGTTTTCGAAACCTATGAGAGATAAAACCAATTTCATCAGTCTAAGAACTTTTCCTTTTACGTTAAGTTTAAGTTAAAACAAACATATATTCTGTCATTTCATTTTAGTGTAGCATTAGCTGCCAGAAAGAACTTTTGCATAACAATCATCCTTAACATGCAAAGTTTCCTA
Organism: Glossina pallidipes; assembly: GCA_000688715.1. Taxonomy (NCBI): domain Eukaryota; kingdom Metazoa; phylum Arthropoda; class Insecta; order Diptera; family Glossinidae; genus Glossina; species Glossina pallidipes. The sequence goes on along the minus strand of KK499803.1, from coordinate 851,531 downwards.
TATAGGTTAAGTTAATACTAGGCTTATGCAAGCACTTTGTTGGGTCTTTTGCTCTTGCCCTGAGCTGAAACATTATTGTCATCTTTTTTGTTATTACAAATTTTAATCTTGGAATAAGTAGAGATTTCTGTATCCCGAATTTGGTATTAGAAACTTGTAAAACCCTAAACTTTTTGCAAATGTAACATAAATTAATGAACTGTGCTGAGTGTGAAAAGAGGTCAGTGGGTTTACTCTTTTTTTTTTTGTTTTTTATTTTTTCTGTGTTATCACAAAATTTCAAACCAATTTTTCCTTTTTTTTTTGCTCTCATCCTTTTAAATAGAAATTTATTTGTGCTAGAAACCAACAACTCTAACAATAATATTTATTTTTCTCTCCTCTTCGTTTTTGTTTTTCACTCGTTGACATTACATAAATTGTTAAATTAATTGTAAATGTTTTAAAGTTCATGCAACAATTGCTTTGAAAAAATAAATGAATTATTTAACTCATTTTATTTTCTCACACGTTAATGGTGCAAATGGCGGAAAGAGGTAAAGCATTTAAAAATTATGAGAAATTTATGAAACGTTTTGTATTTAAAGTAAAAATTTATCGCAAAAAAAGCACGTTAAGCGAGAGCAGTTTTCGCCTGGAAATATATCTCACATTTTACTTTATAGTTTGCTTCAGCCGAACTTTTATAGATTTTTGGTTATGAAAGCACCAAACGTGTAACGGAAAATTTCTCAATTTTTGGCAGGAAAACAACTTCAGATAAGACTCTGGCAGATACTTTTTCGCACTTAGGCCCTGGCGGTGAACCTAGGTAACTGTCTTTTGTCTCAATCATTCTTTGAGAATTATGGATATTCTTGTGTGTAGTGGTACAGGCTATATTAAATTAGTCCTCAAGGTTGTAACAGACAGAAGGACTTTTTATTATACCGGCCGAATCATCACAACCATTTTATTAATCGATCTAAACTTGTCTGTCCGTAATATTCTGTTCAAACGACAGGTCGCAATTTTCGAAATTTACTAGGCCAATGACAAACACTATTGAAAGTGGGTCGATTAGGCCCACTTTTTCAACCATTCTCCGTATAACGGCTTATTTTGATAAATTGCTCTTAAGAAAAAATATTGTAACCTTTAAAACTGCGCTTAGTAATGGTATGTCGGCATGCTAAATTGGTGTGAAAACTTTGGATCGGATAGGGGAATATGTTGAACCCCTTGTCATATAATCGCTTCTCCAGAAATTGAATCTTTATACGGTAAAAAGTCCTAGTTCTCAATACTTCTTCATGAAAACTCTTTCCTAATAATCAATTCACATAAAAATTAATCTTATCAAATTTGCACCACGTAGGTTTACTTTTTGGATCCAAATCCGTATAAGAATTGTAATGAAAAATAAAGCTTTATATGCCAAAAAGTCAATTTTTTAATATTTTATAATAAAGATTTGTCCTCAATGAATCGATGTAGGATATCTAAAGATCGTCCTTGCCCGTTTATTATGAGAGGCCCGAATTTCAGGTTTTACTTCATCACTATATGTTACGCTTATTTTTTTTTCCCTTTGGTTATGTAAGTCGTAAATGGACCAGGCCTGTAAATGAAAGACTAATATGTCTGAATTTAACCCTTTTTCCACTACTGACGTGCCACTCATCGGAAGCTAATTCGTCTGTTCGTTCAGCAATTAGTCCAAAAAGCAATCAATTTCGCTTTACTAGTAGACGAGCCTAAGTCATAACGTAGAATAGCAAAGTCTTTAGGCCCCATAAAATATTAGGCCCTAGAGTACAGAAAGCGCAATGTCAAGGATCAACTGATTATAAGGAAATTCGGTCATTTGTAATCCATAATTTTCTTTCACAATAATCCTTTTATCCCATGGAAAGTGAAAGGTGTAGCTATGTCCTTATTTAACTTTTATAATCAAAACACCATTAGAGTACATTACAAAGCACATAGAGTACACTCGGGATCAAAATTAGTGTCTTATATGCGCCAGTTCTATTGTGTACCTACCACTCGGCGGGAATTGAGCCAAAGTATTAAGAATGATTGCACATATCCTTGACTGAGTTTCGCAACACAGCAAATTACTCACCTTATCCGCCCGCAGGAGAAAACCACAATGAACAAAGGATTATTAATTATCTCGTATAGGATGAAAATTCCAGAATTTTTTTATCAATCATTATAACGACACATTCATTATAAATATTGCAACACTTTAATCGCCTGTTTATATACAGTATTTAATTGCAAGATGAAGAGCCGTGCGTATCATATATCATACGTATATCAAATTTATAGAAAGCTTGGCAACATTTTAGAAGCAAAGGCCATAATTTAAAATCACATTCACATTCTTATTCGAACACGTTTCTCCGATAGGGATGAGCGTACCCTAAAGCCAATTTAATTAGTTTTCGAACTTTCCCTTATTAAGAAACAATTAAAAGCACTATAGTGGGGTAATGGCCACTATTCAATGTTTCACACCACATTACACTTTTTCACTTTTCAAAATACGGCATTATGTGGGAAGTGGTCAAAAATTTTGGTCCGATCGTCCATGGGTTAAAACATATCAGTGCGCCAAATTTCATCAAAATATCTTAAAAAGGTAAGTCTACAAATCGAACACAAAGACGGGCAAGCAGATGGGCAAGCTTACCTCAATTCAGAAAATTATTCTGAATCGATCGGTGAAGTGCTTCTGTTGCATACATCCGCAGTTTAGTTTAAAGCTTTACGATAAAACTTTTACAATTTTAAAACCATGGGTTTGAAAAAAGAGAAAAATAATCAGTTTTTTGGAAAAGTCGCGGGGACGCGAATTTGCTTAATTGATTTTCGAAGTTTGCTTGACGAAAAAATGGTTCTAATAAAAACATTGGAAGCAAGTTTATTTTTTGACGTCATAATCCCGACGTTCAAGGGCGGACACAATAATAGGCAAGGACAGATATAGGGATAGGCCGTACACATGCATTAATCCTGGGCGGATATGCAACCGAAATTGTTATATAGAAAATACACGACCATTATGCTAACAAAAATTTTACACAAAGTATAGGCCATCGCTAGATATGCATTTGTCTCATATGGCTGGCAATTTATGGGTAACAAGGCAATGAAAACGTTGGACTTCTGAGGCAAAGCACCCATCGAGCGTTTTTCGTACGTTTTCGTAAGAAGTGAAGAAGTGGTGATCAGAAAGACTCGAGTTTGCTGAGGAAACTACATAGGTTGGCACCTCGCAGTTGAGTGCTTTCATCGCAAACTGGAATGGACGAACGTCATGCAAAAGAATTAGCTTGTATTCCCTTCTTTGTTATTCGACCCGTTAATTGTTCCATTTCTATAGAGAGTGTTAGGATCATCTATGGGCAAACTCTGAATTCCTAATGAGATATGTGCTAAGATATCTCCAATACGTCTTTAAACCTTCAAGACATTCTCGATCTAGTTCTTACAAAATATGTATGTGGAAGACACGGAACTAAAATGGCACGTTAAAGGACGGAGGAACGCTATAGAACGAAAATTGTTTATTTTCTGATTATTATTAAATTTTACCTGAAAGGTACGATTTCTTTGGAAAAGGCATTCATTAAGTTCTGCTTCACCCAGACAATAAATCATCATTGAAGCGTTATTAAAAACAGATTAGCCGACACTACATCATCTTGGTAGCGAAAAACAAAAAAAAAAAAAAACAAAAATATTAATAATTATAAATTTAATAATTGAATGGCGCACGTATGGTCATTTGCAACATATACAAAACATACCGCAAATCACGGAAAAGAACCCAAAATGGTTTAAATGGTAAATTTTATGAATTTATTAAAATAATATATATATATGTATATATATGTATACGCGCAAATGGCATTGTTATATGTACGCATCTGTAGTTAAGTATGTAAATAGAGAGGAAGGAAAAGAAAAAAAATCATTTAATTAATGCAAATAAAATATATATGGATGAATACATCCATATATAAGCATGTATTATATATAAGGGCAAAGGCGTCTACATTTACTTTTTTTCTATTTTTTTTTAATTTTTTTTTTTTATTTATTTATTAAAATATTACACATTCCACGTTCATATGGTTTAATAAATGTTAATACCATATTTTTAACGCACAACATTAAATAATTAAAATAATTTATATAATGAGAAGCCGACTTAACCTACACCATGCAAACCATGCACATCAAGTGTGCGTGTAAGGGACGAATGTAGCGTTCGCATATAGCAAGCATGAAAATAGTAATAAATGTATACTGTTTTGTATTTGTTTGTGTGCACACACAATTGCAACGTGTTGGCAATAGTTATGAGTTCGTATGTGCACCCATAAACATACTGAAACATTTGTCCATATTTATCTATTAAAACAAAAAATTATATGTAGAAGACGTATACGTTATAAGTATAGAACACAAATTTTCCCATACGCGTACATATGTACATGTAGATTTACATATACATATGTATATGTAAGGATATACATGTTGGTATGGATATGTGTATATAATCGTATATATATATGTCGATTTGTACATATACGAGTGTTGCTCGAGATGTTGTCTTATTCTTTTTTCATAGTTTAAGTATGAAAAATATTATATCGTTTGGATCCCTCGCTTAACGAAACTTGACTTGAAATTACTTGCAAAATCAGCAAATTGAATCCATGGATCTGCTAGCAATTTAAAAGAATCCTTTCTCCTTCTCCTAGAATAATGACCTTACTTTAGGTTAAACCGTCCAATTGAATTTGAATTTTAAACTTTTCTTTAACACAATCTGGGTGTAGAGTTCGAATAGTAACTAAATTGAAGCACTGTCATCGGAATTGCGGACGAATATTTTCGGTATCTTTGTTTGAGTGGAAGCATCAAAATTGCTAAAAAGGACTTAATGCGTCCGAGCATTTAATAATGGCGGGAGTTTTCGAAAATGTAAGAATTTTGTAGCAAGCACAATGCACTTCATTGACGCAACAAAAGGTATTAAGAACATCAAGATAATAAGTCTTTCTCCTTATAGAGGCGTCAGATGATGTTTGAATGGCTCAGATATCCGGTCGTAATTCTGAAGAACAATTGTTCTTCCTTCCCGATCACTATGATCATAATGACTGTAACTTATTGCAAGAAATGAAGAGACATGAAGTAATTGTCGCTACAAACCGAAAAACACCGATGCAGATTTCTTTAAATTTTTTCAACTGCGTCCAGTCATAAATGACATCAGTTGTCAGCGAACGGAAACAATATGGCAAAAATTCGGACACTTCTAGAGACACTCCACTTGTTTGTCAACGAAACCCGCTTACAGTCTATCAAGAGAAAGGTTAACGTGGGTGATGGATGATGGTGTAATTAATCACACACCAGCGCTATAAAGTATTTATAGGGGAAAGTTTACATCTCTCTCATGAACATTCTGATGCTTCCAAGGCTTCAGTCTGGGAAAAGACTAGAAGACCAATCAGAGAAATGATTAGGCTCGCATTCTACATATATATGTCCCTTCTTGTACAAGTATAGTTTTATTGCACCACGTTGTGTCTGAAGAATTATTTTAATGTGTATGTGAGAACATGCGAATTCCAACAGGACTCTGCCTACTTCTCAGGGACAGTCGCTCAAAGATTTCAAAGATGCTAAGGAAACAGTTGAACACGTATGGGAATAATGTCAAACACTACCACAGCTATGATCAATTAATCATTTGACACCATCCAGGTGTGATTGGAATATCTATCAAAACAGTTCAATCAATTTTAAGTCAATTAATTTGCAGTTGCTTCGTTTATTTTCTTTAGTTGTTCTAAAAAACCTCCAAAGGCGTGTTCTTTGATACTTGCGTGTTGTTGCTATTGCCGACAGAGTGTTCTGTCCAGAGGGACAAAGGGTCAATAAATAAAATAATATGTAGGCCTTTATCGCCGTTTCCATAGGTCTACGTTGCAAAAATCGTCATAATTGATGGCAAAACACTTGCTAGTCTTTGTGTAACGGTAATCTTCGTTCGCATCAAATTTATATCTATGTACACTCGCAATATTCGTATGATGCCTATCGCAATGACTATTTACTTTTCCAAAGACTGGAAAAATAGCTTCTTGGTAATGGTTCCAAGCGGATAAAAGACAGTAGACACTACGCCTGATACTATGAAGACCATACCAGAAAGCTAATTCCATAAAAAATTCCAAGACGGGAAAAGCCATTAATGGAAGTCTGAATGGAGAAGCAGGCGAAGGATCTCGACTAACAATACAATGGTCGTGGGTTCAAATCTCAAGTGCGCTAAAGCTTTCAATAAAGCCGATAGTCTTAGATGGTAGTGCTTTAAGACTTTAGTCTTAGAACTCATTTCTCTGGCTAAATTATTTATAATAATAATACTAATGATAACAATAATCATAGGGGGGAAGAAAATATCCTAAAGAATACAAAATATATTTGAATGAGCAGATGTATGCTTTGGTTTATTTCCCTTATCTTTTCAATATAAATATTAGATGCATTTACTATTACTTCTTGTAATCTTCAAGCAACCCTCGCACAAGTTCATATGTAAATACATATCTACATATATGTAATAGGTATGTATATATATATATATATATATATATATAAATATACGCAGAGATACATATATAACGCATAATTGCACATTAACAAAATTACAATTATTTTTAATGCACAAAGCGAGTCAAGAGCTTTTGATATATCATACGCTACCATTAGCATTACTGCTACCATTGAACGCCAACATTTATATGCTATGCGAAACTGTGGCGGTAAAAGATCCGTTTATAAATAAAAATTTACATATATATTTGCAACTTTTACACCAGATACCATAACTAAGTAAAGGACTAAACGAGCAGGCGCAAGGGCACTAAAGTACGTGAGTTAAACTCGCTTAATGGATATATATATCAGTTTCACGTCTGCAAAGCCCTTACCACCGCCATATACACGGTTTCCTATAACCATTAAAGAAAGGGAAACAAAAAAAAAAAATCATAATAATAAAACTTTTTACTGAATACATAAATTTGTAACGCATCAACAGCATATGTGGCAATAAGAAAAATGTGGCCATTATCAAGCTAAGCTAAGTTAAAAGAGCATCTTTTCGCAGAGCGGAGAGTTTTTGAAAATTTGTTTTCATATTTATTCAAAAACGCCAAACATAGAATATAATAATTTTGCAATAAGCTCATAAAAGCTGATCGTTCTCGTAATATGCAAATTGTGATAGTTTGTACTAAAGAGGCAAAAATGTATGCAGCTACACCATATAACCGCATATACAAAAGAAAAAGAAAAGTGTTTTTCTATAAAACTTTGAATGGCTATTAAAAGCCTCATTTATTTCATTATGCGTAAAAGGCGTTTCCTTGGTTTTTATTATTTTATTACAAACATACATAAGCTTGTTTGCATCTTATAATAGCGTGCATAATACAAACGCATGTACTCACACACACACACATACAAGCCCGTAGCTACATTTAAACGAACAGCGAAAGCCAAGGCTGCAACGCATTTTCCTAGTGTGGAAAAAGAAAAAAAAAAAAAAAAACTAAAGAAAAACGAGAAAAGAAAACATCATAAATAATATTTAAAACTGTTATTATTTTGCTACATTCATACTGCCATACAATAATTATTCATTTAAACAAATGGTTGTGTCTCCATGGGAGCGTATGCACATTTGCGTGTGTGTGTGTGTGTGTGTGTGTGTGGCTGTGTGTGCAAACATGTATGTGGCTCTGTTCAGCTTGTTGGTTGTTGTTCTTGTGCTTCATTTCTTGCTTTCTGTAACTTTTCAGTTTTTATTTTTACTTTTACTCCCAGTATGGTGTTAATGCTGAACTTCACATATCATTCGAATTTTCTGTTGAACAAGCGCAAAAAGTTTAAGATTTCATTAAATTGAGTTATTTTAAGTTGATGGCTTTTTTCTTTTTTTTTTGTCTCTCTCACTTGATTGCCATGTCGTTGTTATATTTATCTTTTTGGCTCACATATGGCAGAGCATAAATATAATGGATTTTAAGAGTTTTTATCTTAATAATGAAGTCTCGTTTATTTTCTCCCGGACGTATACTTAACTTATAAAGAATTTAATTTTTACAATGCCTGTAAAACAACATTAACAATTCGTAGAAAATATCGCATACGCAGTGTATGTTCATTGAAGAAGAAATAAGAATTAATCACACATAACATAACAACAAGAGAAAGTTATATTCGTTCTGAAGCGACTCTTGACTAGTGCCACTAGTTGTGGCAAGCACATAATGTTTTTCATTTTTTTTCTTTTTGTGATTGCGTGCTTTTTTTCTAAATATCAGTTAAAATTTGTTATTTCCCCGAAATTATATACAATTGTGAGTAATTCTTTTCTATTATTATTATCGTTCCTATTAATTTATAGTAAAGTATTAAAGCTACCAGCATTCCAGACTATGGGGTTGATCAAAAAGTTTACCGTCCTTGAGACATGAACCCACGACCATCGACTTGTTAATCAAGAAGGTTTGCCTACTAAGCCACTCAGGCGGATAATTCTTCTCAAAATCATATTTTTTGAGACATTTTTTTTATTTACGGATATTGCATCGATATTTTAAAGATGCTTTCATCATTTTAATATTCATCACCCAATATGAAGGTTTTTTCGATATACGTCTTTCCTTTTGGAACTATTAGAAACACGTGATAGAGGTCTCATAACTCACACTACTGTGTTCAAGAATTAAGATAAATTTAAATGTATCTTTCCAAACCTATTTCATCGCCTTGAAAATAATCTCACTCCGACGCTACACATTTAAGGCAATTCTCGAAACAGTTGTCGTACTCGATCTCCTCTGAAGCCCCTCTCACGGAAGCCATTGACAAATATTCTCGCAGTAGCGAATGTTAATATATCGGCTTTAAGTTTTCCAGAATGTAGGCCGCAAGTTGGTGTTGAAAAAGGAACAAATTGAGAGAACACCAAAGAAAAAATATTTTTTTTGCTTGTTGCTCATAAATAGCAACAGTTGGGAATATGAAAATGTCTACATATATTCTGTGGATGATCCTACAGTAAAAATGTGTAAAAATTGAAAATCTGCCGCACCCATCTAATATTACAGAGCATTAAAATTTCACTCATTCATAATTTTTACCATTTTTTTGTGAATTTTTCAAGAGAGAATTTTTGGACAAAAAGGATATATTTTCTTGCTTATTTACATAAACACTGATCCTGGCCACATCTGCGTAATGCGTCGAAATATCTATGAGAGATTATTTGCGCACGTTTTTTCCTCCAAATTCAAGTGTACGCTCCAATGGCTTCCGATGCGTCTTCCACAGTAGCAAACTCTATCTAAAACTTTGTCTCTCTCTATTCCTTTTCTCTAACAATCGCTATCAGTGTATTAGTGTTGAAAACGAACTGATTCGTTTCGCTTAGAATGATTAAAATTTAGAATTAGAATTAGATTGAAATTTTTCCTTGTCCTTGAATAATCAAAAATAGTATCAATTAATGCCTTGCTTTATCTCACAATTTCACCACATCCCGTTCATGTACATAAATACATAAGATGTATTATTATTATTATTATTATTATATAAATTTTAGCCAAGGAATAAATTTTAAGACTAAAGTCTTAAAGCACTGGCATCTAAGGCTTTCGGCTTTATTTTTTTTTCTTTTTATTGATATTATTATTACATAAGATGTAGAAATACAATTCTGATTACGAAAACTTTTCTCGTTTCAACATCAACTTATGGCAGAATATATGAAAGAAAATTTGATTCAAGTGAAATATAATTCCGCTTTTGTTTTATATTGTCCTTTATGAACGATCAGAATACTGTCGGAAAAGCTACTAAATGGCTAGAGTAGTATTGTCATGTCATGTAAAGGGGAGGAAATGAGGGAAAATAACAAAAACTCGTTCAATATTTCATTAAACAAAGACTATTGTAATTTTATGACGATATTAGATTAAGCAATATTGTCATTAAATGTGCAGAATAAAGAAAAGGATTATCGAGCGAATGTGAAAGAAAACGCACGATTAAAAACCAAACAAGTAAGAAAATTATATTTGCCTATGATAGAGTCTCTCATATCCATCTTCACTTTTGCAAACGGGAAAAAGTTTATTACAAGTATTACACAGTTGGACAGAGCAATAGATGGACAGACGAGCAGGCGGTTGTCCTTAGATGCATTCAGAACTTAGCTCCCTGATCAAAAATGTACATACTTTAGAGAATTTTTGGAGCATGGCTCTGACAAAAAAATGATATTTTGATACACTATAATACTGACTAGGCGTGGCCAATTTTTCTATTTTTATACAGGTACTATAGCATCGTCGATATTTTCACGGGCTTATCTGCTGTAGATCATGAGTTGGGGCAAAACGCCCATTTTTTCCTTTTCGAAACAAAGCGATTTTGAATTTACGGGATACTGTAGGCCTGTGCTTCGACCGATTTTATCCATTTTCAACACCAAGTTTTAATGTTTTTGCCAAGTTTGAAAACGACAACTTTTCGCGACCAAGGCAATGCTCACAATACAAGTTACGCACACGGACAGGCGGAATGATGGACATGCTTAAATCAAAGAAAAATTTGATCCTAATCAAGAACAATATCTTTGTGGGTATTCTGAAGTTTCTTTCTGAGTGTTGGAAACATTTTGACAAAATGGTTGTCAGAAAATATTTTTACAAATACCGTAAAAACTACCAATCCTGATTTTAATTAGTCATAATACGTACGTAGAACAAGACTTTAACTGTAACTGCCTGCCCAAGTACTCTTGTATTTAACCTGCAGGCTGCAGTTTTTGAGATACTTTGATGAAATTTGTTTTCGTCCAATGACGAATGCTATTGAAAACATTTCGGAGCGGACCGCGTCTTCGATCACTTGCCATATAGCGCCTTGCTTGAAAGGCTGAATAACTATATTAAGCGAAGTGATGTAAGGTATTTATAAGCGGGCCGTAACCAACCACAGCGTTTTTAGTTGCTTTCGCTTACTTCCATCCGTTCTAAACACTTCTCATATATGTTTGTCAAAGGTGTCGTTGAGAATGTTGCATGAAACTTGTGCAGATAAGCATTTCTACAGCTACCCCTTCTTATGTCGTATATTTTCAAATTAATGGAGGATTTAAGACGAAAAACCAAATAATTTATGTAAGTTGACCTTGAATTTACTTAATGTTATACAACAACTAATATGAAAATTGAAAAAAGTCTAACCATGTTGTTGATGCTTCGTAATTTTTGCAGAAACAAGTTTATTTTTGCATAACTGCTTCTGTTCACTTGCCATAATTACATATATAAAGGATAAAACGCGGTGTGTGAGCTACAAGCGTTTCTAGATTTGTGTAGTAGAATGCAAAACTGCATGTGTAGTAGAATGCAAAAAACACGAATGATGCGACGATATTGGCTAATAATAACCTATCTATGTACATAATAATATAATGAAATTTCAACATACCTGCAATAACCATAACGACGTGTTTGATTGTATTTATCGAATTGAAAAATTCAATCCGTTCAACATAGAAATTCTCGTATATCGAGTAACAATCAAATGTTATATAAACCATGAATTTTACGTCCAATTGAAATAGTAATGAGATGTGAGTTCGACCATAGATATGTGTTTACGATGTATGTGAATATAGCTGGAAATATTTATAACAAAAAAATTCAGTGATTGGATGCACATATGGACATGAATTTGTGATTGCGATTTCTCGGCTTCTTTACCATTAATTAGTTCCGAAACCGCGAAAAGGTAAAGTTTTCAAATAAAAATTCCTAATTATGTAAAACACTTTTATAGCTTCGCATAATAAAAGAACAAACATGTTTTGCACGCATCATAATAAAAATTTCGAACTCCTACACTGAGTAACTAAAAACAAATTCATTCTATGTATAAGGTTTTTTGTTAAAAATCACTTTGGTTGAACTTAACTTTTTCTTTGTCAATATGTCCCGACAATGACTCAACGATTTCAACGTGCTCGGCAGAATTAAACGAAATGCAAGCAACTGTGATAAGAATCCTTTTTATATACAAAAGCTGCTGGTTTTTTATAAAACTTTTATTTCTCTAATACATTGACAACATCCTGGGTGTAGATTGGAGATAGATGGAAGATTAGGGCTCGAACATGGAAAACAGAAGGCCCAGGAACGATGATATTACGACAAGGAAGGTTACAAAGAACGTATGTAGCTTGTAGTGACAGTGTAACTACCGTTAAACCCATCAATTTTGTTAGAAAAACTGCATTTTTTTATTTTCTTTCATTCATTAATACAGAATTCAGCTACAGCCAGGATTCAGGCAAGAATTACGCAATTCCTACATTTAAAGGCTTAAGCTTTAAGTACACTGCATATAATCCGAGGCAATTCATCTGTACAGTTCTTGAGAACAGGCGGCAGGAGCCCATTCGGTCCCGGCATACAAGTTGATCATCAGAGATAATTATTCTTGGGATGGATATGCATTCGATATGAACAGGCCGGCTTGAAGTTACTAGAGTTGAAATTACGTTGGAAGAAATTAGGAAACAAGGTTGAAATCACAGCTCAGTCGACGATTCAAACCCATCTAAGGACATAAACGAAGGAAATGCGGTGACCTCTCTCTTAGAATTGACAAGTTTATAAAAAGGCTTGGGGAGAAAATTTAGTCGTAAGCAAGTACCTTCCATAACATTTTCTACTGAATTGAGAGAAATTGCTTCTGGGCACGGAGTATCGGGCACAGTCAAATGTTGAGCCACTTTTTTTGCTTTTCTTAAACAATCTACTCTTAGTATTTTTCAATCACATTTACTTAGGATGAAACCAGACTGGGTGTGAGCATACCACTTTAGGGCGGAGCACTGCCACAGATAAGAAAATGACGATGAAGTAATTATTCATAGTTTCAGGATTAGGAGCAAATTATGAATTTGATTTAGAGACAGTTGGGCAAGAGGGGTAATATTAAAAACATTAAAGAGAATAATTGGATTACTACTTATAAGAGTTAATTGAATAATTTTTCCTACTCCTATAACCGTACTATTCCTTTATACTTAAAAATTTTAAATTTATTAACTTTTTTCGTTTGGAGCTTTGACTGGTTATATTATTTCTTATGTAACTTTATTTTTTTTTAATAAATCTATATTTTTATATAGGAGATTTCAGTATTTTTATTTGATTTATATATATATAATAGGATTTTATATATTGTATATATTTATTATACCCACCACTAAAGGATGCGGGTATACTCATTTTGTTTTTTCCAATAATGTACGTAACACCCAAAGAGAAAGCTGCAGAGACGCTATAAAATATATATATATTCTTGATCAGCGAGAAATTCTGAGTTGATTTGGCCGTATCTGTCCGTCTGTCCGTCGGTGTAGAGTCTATTGGCCCTTTCCTGGTCGTAAAAATGAGACATCAACTTGGAGAGTAGAAAGCGAGAAGCATTGTGGTGGGCATGCGAGATTCGGCCCCCGTCGAATATAACTTTCTTACTTGTTTACTAATTCGATTTAACTTAGTTTTATGTAATTGAATAAATAGAAGTGGTACTTTACCTGATTTTTTATTATTAAATTAATGCGTACAAAGTAATTTGTTTACATAAAAAAAAACATTAAAAAAAATATGCGAAGAAAAATACTTTTATTCTCAGCAAAATCAAGAACACTTTTCAGAAGAAATTTCATTGTATTTTCCAGATGTAGAATTTTATTCTCAGCAAACTTAAAGGTCATTCAAAGCAGGCACCTGTTAACTACAACAAAAAAAGAGAGTGGAAAACTCTATTTCTTAAAACAAGAGTAGGAAAGAGCTCTCATTGAGATCGTCACAAACAGTGCCAGAAAGATCATTTGCGCGGACTTGCGGACAAGAAGAGTAACGCAAATACTAATAACTCCTAAGACTACCCTCAACAACAACAAATATTGACAGTTGACGGATATAAAAATGAAAACAAAGTGTTGCTTATTAGTTATAAGGGGTTATCGGAGTTCTTAAGCTTTACACATGCGTTCTTTAGGAACTTGAACCGAAAGTTTGTTTAATTAAGACGTTAACAAAGAAGACAATGATCGACCCCTTGGCTTTAAAGCTGCAAAGTGTTGCGTTAGTAGTTAACTAAAAACTATCGTTGTTAGAAAAAAATGGTGTGATATAATGAAGAATATCCGATGTCATGGATCGACTTTAATTTATTAATTAAACTGTGAGCGAGTGCAAGTAAAACGCAACCATCATTATAGCTATAATCAAGCTTACTCCACAACTAAATACTATCGCAGTGCACATCAGCTGAAACGATATGTTCACTGATCCTTGGAAAAAGCCTTAAAAACATGTTGGAATGCATGATGCACGAAGATTAGCATTTAAATATTTTATGTTATTCTCCGTCTTATTAAATATTTGCAACTTTTTGATAAACAAAAACATATTTTTAACAATTGAAATTGTAAAATGTGTACCATATTTACGGACTAACAAAAAATATCACAAAATTAATCATATGTGTTATGTTGTTTGTTTAAAAATATTAGGATTTAAAATATATAAGTAGATAGATCGAGTCCAATTTTTCCAAAGAATTAAAAAAAAGAGGAGATAAAGTTTCCCTAAAATAATTTTTTGGTTAAAGAAGCAAAAGAGAAAAAATTTAAAAAAAATTTTCAAAGCATCTTTGCAAGCTTAACGAGAAAAAATTTAAAAAAAATTTTCAAAGCATCTTTGCAAGCTTAACGTTTTCCTTCCTTGTTTTCTTTAATTGCATATTAATTTCATGTTGTAGAGAATTTTTCAGATGCAAAAGTGTTTTGCGCCAGAGTACAAGAGTTGCAATACACATATTGAAAAAGATGCACATCATTTGTTGGTGTTGCAAGCTTTCAATTTTAATTATTCTCGAACTCAACACATTATTGATTGTGCTATCAAAAAATTTATAACAGAGTTAAATAATGTGTGCTAGCAGCAGGTACATGGCTTACAATAACTGGTGATTGCATATGTTCGCACGTTTAAGAAATGTTGTTCCGAATGTGTCCATTTATCAATCACTTTTTCTTTTCAATCAATTAGAAAATTTCTTAACATTATCAGCCCGACCCTATTAGGTTGTGAGTGAAGGGGATTATCGTATTGTTACAAATTTCCGCTCCTCGATACGGTTCGCATCACTAGATCGTGGATATTGAAAAGAAAATGCACTTCAAGGTTCTATTACATTCCTAAATGTGGGATTATTTACAATTTATTTTTTTTTTAGTGATACTTTTTGACTGCTCAACACAACTATTCTTTCTTTATTAACATATGTTCTTGTCCGACTCAAATGTTCTTGTACGACTCAATGTTCTCATACGACTCGATGTTCTCTTCCGGCTAAACTGTCTTCCGCAAATAGTCTACTTATATACATTTTTACAGGCATGTTACGATCATCTAACTTCATGGCTTCATTTTTAATCCGTTAACCTGCTTTTCAGCTAATCTTTTTCGTCGGCCGGCAGATGTATGATGCACCGCGAATATGCACTAGGGACTTTATTATTTACGAAAATCAATCAGTTAGCATTAAATGGATTTGGGGTTTTCGTAACAGTATTACAACAGATAATGCTGTCGGAAGTATTGCATAAAAATTGTGATAAATAATGAAAAATATGATAAAAATTTGTAAGGAGAATAAAGGTAAATCGCATCGGCCTAGATTTCACCGAAAGACGATTTCAAACATATTTACATGCCGTCTAAACGGCTGTCATTACAAAAGTTTAGTATCCGCGAGTGTCAGTTCTCGCAATAACTATAATGTGTATGCAAATAAAAATAAATAAATCGACTGAAGACGAGAAACGGGCTTATATTGACAAACTAAATGATTTCGAGCCAACATGCCAAAAAGGGTCTTGATTTTCAAGTACGTAGAAGGACGAATTATTAATAAAAACTCACCTTTTTATTCTCTGCCGAGGAATGCGTTTAAAACGTAGAACCAAAAAAGGGATAACAATTAACTTTAAATATGTGCCAAACAAAAGAACTTGAACGACTTTGAACTAAATTAACATTTGTCAAGCTTCTCATTAATGTGCTTGTAAACACTGATCCAGATTAGAGCCAACAACCATGTGTACATGCAAAACTACAAACACGATGTGCTGGGCTTATTACGCATTACAATTTATACATAGATGTTTATATACATACATATCGTCCATTATATATGAAAATATATATACATGTACGGAGAATTTCAACTCGTTTTTAGAATACATTGACATGCAGCTTGTCGAGTCCATATATATGTGTTATATATCTTTCTATGCTTTTGCTGTTAGTGATCTGTAACTTCCGAAAACGTAAATGATCTCAAAGCGAAAAATAAAAGATTGGATTTTTAATTGCCCTTGTACCTGGAATTTTACCAAATACAACTATACATCAAGACGGGAATGTAAGCATAACCAAAACTGCAAATTTCTTCCCGAGAGTTAAGCATCTGGCCCAGCAATAGGTTTGCTGAGGTGTATCTCAAAGATAACACGAAAGCTAGACCAGGCAGAGAAAAACTAATTATTCGTTCTTTATAACCATGTTTACACCCCATAGCACTTATGATGCAAAAATATATTAAGTTTGTGCAGATATACGCAACACCTACAAGAACTTAAAATAGACCTATTTTTTCTTATACCGATCGATTCAAATTGACTTGTTAATTTAATTTATGTGTCCGTCCGTCTGTTTGTCTTGTTTTCCTGTGTTCAACCTACATGTTGATGAAACTTCGTTCCTCCGAAGGGGAACCCTGTTAGAAATGTTTCGGATCGTACACTTACGCTATAATGCCTTATTTCGAAGAGTCATTCTATGAATAATTGGATATTAGTTGTTTTCAAGTTCAAAAGCTCGGTAGTTTTAGTGTTAAAGAACAAGAAAATATGGCCTGCTGTAGTATTTTTACCTATTTTTACCTGTGCATACGGAACCAAAAAAGAATCCCTTTATGAGATACAACGAAAAATTATAAATCGGAGAACACTTCTGTACTATTATACATCAATCAGTGTTTGCTTTTGTTGTCAAACTTTTTTTTTTTTTAGCCTCATTAACTCTTGTTCTATATATAACTTTAATTTCTGCCCAACTAATGTGTGAACAAAAGCATACATCGCTTATGGATAATTGTTTTTAGCTTTTTCTAAACTTCCGCAGGCCCTTTAATTGTGGACATATATTTCGTCTACACGTCATCAAGAGCTTTAATGAGAGCATGTATTACCCAAAAAACATGTGAGTTGTCATGAATCCACATACCGTAACACAGCAAGATGCAATCAAATTGTTTTTTTTTGACGTTGATTTGTACTTTATTGCCCATTAAAATGATAAAAGGCCTAAATATGTTAACTTTTATTTTGTTGTTATACGTAAATTATAGTAAGAATAGAAAAATAAATTCGTTAACAAGTTGATATTACTTTGTAGCCCCCAAGTAAAAAGAGGGAAAAAAGATTGTAATGATCATTTATTAAGCCTCATAATTCGCCTTAAATGTCTATCGTGTACATATAGAACGATTCGTTTTTTCTTTTTTTCTAGATATTGTTGTATAAGAAAGACAATCAATTGAATGTTTGAGGATAGCCGCAAGTACAGATGAAAGACTTCGAATTCTAGTTTCAAAGGCTCTCATTAAGATGTACTGTTATGGACATAGAGTTCAACATTGAATTTTATAAATTAAAATAAGAAAAGGGACAGACGTTTATAGACTATTTCACTGAAATGTAAAAAATTCCCATTACTTGCAATGCCCGCAAAAGAAAGAGAGACACTTGAATGAAGATAGATTTTTTATAAGAAGAGTGCAAAACGCAAACAAAAAGGAAAAAGAACTGACAACAAATCTTTTTATTTAACAATTGAATTGCTGCAGTGCTCTTACGTAAGATAACAACAATAAAAAAAAGAAAACCAACTCGAACGTATAAGAATGAGTAATGGTTGGAATGTACTAATACCACACAGCGTGATTACAAGGCTAGGTGAGAGATGAGAGTGTTGTTCCTTTTAGTAATTTGAGTAAACGTAACTTAAGAAGGGGAGAGAAAAAAAGAAAAAAAAAAACCTAAAACAGAAATGACAAAAAAATGGGCATAATTTTGTAATATTTTTGCTGAGATTGTTGTAGAGCTAACAACACCGTTAGGATCTTTTTTTTTTCACATACACCCACAAGAGACTATATGTCACTTTCATGTTATATAAATATATATTTTTTCCGTATATTTATTCTTTTTTTTTTTTTTTGCACCAGCAGCAGCACTAGAAACGAGGATTTTAAATTTGAAAATTATTCATGAGCTGTTGGGCGTATGAAATTAAATTCAGGTTCAATGATTTATATAGCAAAGCAGGACAGAAAAAAAAAAGGAGGACATAGAAAGAGAGTAGGTAAAGAATTTTAATTTAAAGTTTGGAATTTTTATAATAGAACGTATCAGAGAAGCTCAATCTTTTTGCTCTATATTCATAGGCTATTTCGTACGATTCAAAAGCCATTAAGACTTAAAGGATTTATACGAAACATTCGCAAGCAAGTGCGAATCGATAAACCAGGGGAGTAATCACGTAGCTGAAAGTTAGCTTTCGATTTAAAAGCCATCCCTTTTCGCCAAGCAACTCAATATAAAAGCGATAGCTAAATTTTTCATACGTGGTTACCTTCCAGATTTCTTACGTATTACTTTGTCCTTGTTATGACCAATTTTAAGAACAATAACAAGACTTTTTTTTTCATCGCTCGGTCGAAAAAGGTAATCAAAGGTTTAACAGATAAATAGTCATGGCTAAGTTATTTTTTCTCAAAAATGTATATAGTGTTTACATAGCTTAGAACTTCCCGCATGAAATATAATAATAAATAACTAAATTTGCTGACTCGCAGAAGAAGAGTGGATATCTGATAACGACTATGTTAATATCTAACCATGAAGTGGGACGCAGTGGATTTATAACAACGAGAAATAGGCGTAGGTATGAAGATTCACAAACCGACTAGCCTGGTCGTTCTGCAACATTTCCAATCGTAAAAATTGACATAGAACGTTCAAACTTGGCGCATGCATATCTTATGCGAACGCAAGAGTTTGTGCTCGAAAATGATCCTGATGAACCCATGATAAGCTAGTATTCGATTGCAAGACACCATCTAAAAATTTTGACAAATAAATATCTGAGCTGTGATTAATTAAGGCAGGTTTGGCTTTTAAAAAGAGCCAACTTGTTTGCATATGTATATATGCATTGATCAATAATTATCGGGCCTAACATGTACAGGGTGTATTTAACAAAATTCTGGGAGGAAAATTAGCTGAAAGTCAGCTTTCGCGTTTGTATTTAGCCGTTTTTGCCAAACAGCTGTATGCAAAACCAGAAGGTTTTATTTTTCTTACGCGAATATACACCAGAGTGTCAACTCTAAAATGTCGCCTACCAAAAGTGTATGTTTTTTCCCTCACTTGTCTATTTGAGTGGCAATAGTTTCAGAGTGGCGCCAGTTTTGCTAGTTTTACAACAACAGAAAGCCTTAAATTTCCTATTTTGATTAAAAATTGCCATTGAAAACCGTTATTGCAACTCTTTTGTGACTAAAACTACAAAGTTAGCTGCCACTTTTTCACGCGTGATTTTAAACGATATTACATGTATAGCAAATGCAGTGCAAGCTTGAAAGGGCTGATACGTTAGAAATCGTAAAAAACAAAAATGATAGAGCGAATTGATAATCGAAAAGTGAAATTGCAAGATATAGCTGACATTGCAGAGATATCAAATTCAAGCTAATGGTTAATCACGTATGAACAATGTAGTTTTCGTATTCAGCTATTTACAAAAGAGCTGAGTACCAAAGTGAAACCTAGCTTTCAAGTACTTGATTAACCTCTCTGTTCTTGAAAAGAATATTATAATTACTTACAATGGAATAAAAGCACCCTGACGCAAATCGATGGCTGCAACGGCGTAACTCAAATTTCCAAATGTCGTCTCAAGTGAATATTAGAGTTTGCGGAGGTTTTTAAGAAGTCGTTCTAAAGGCATGGCATATTGATGCCGTATTAGGAAAACGTTGACTGAATTCACTCCTGCGAAGACCACGTCGGTAGAATCTTTCCATCAAGTTTCAGGATTTATTGAGCAATGTATTCATCACGATTAATGTTATTATTATCTTTTCTTTAAATTAATAAATTTCCTGAATTTTCACAAGAAGTAATATTTAACTAACGGAATGAGCGCACAATGATTATTAAAAATTACAAACCATATCGATATTAGCTAAGATTGATTTATGCTCACCTCTATTATGCAAGTCATTGTTAGTTTGTTTACTTTTCTCTTGGGAGAAAACTTGCAAGTTAAGAGCAATTGCAACTGATTTCGAAAAAAAGAAAAAATGGTAGCAATCAAGCAACAAAAATAGAGAGCAAATTTTTTCTAAATTTTTTTTTATTGGGAATAACAGTGTGTACAAGCATACATATCAAATTGGTTTAAAATGTCTTATTATGAGGATTATACAGAATTTAACTCATCTCGGCCAAAAAAATCGTATCATTTCGACATGTCTGTTTTCGATCAGGAATTGTAAATTGCTTTTCCTATAAAATATTCGATAATCGTTCAACATTATTATTTAGAAAATTTGCTAACTTCGATGCTCAAGCAACCGTAGAACCGAATTATGACTTGCTTTATGGTAATATTAGCACCACTGAAGCAGTACGATCATTTTACGACCGCAAGGCTTATCCAAGCAAGGAATGCAATCAAGACAAGAGACCCGACATATCCGGAGACAGTATTGATGATTACAACGATGAGCCTCCATTGTTAGAAGGTAAATGAAATAAATCAGGAAATCGCATATATATACAAACGCTAAGTCGACATGAATGCATTTACAGAGTTGGGAATAAATCCAAATCAGATTTTTCAAAAGGTAAGCCTATCAGTATTAGTATATATAGCATATGATTATTTAATATTCTTGAATGAGGCACAGACACTGGCCGTTTTAAATCCAATGAGAGCCGTTCATCACCAAATCCTACAAGATACTGATATGGCAGGGCCCTTAGTTTTTTGCCTAGCTTTAGGAGGTTTTCTATTGCTAGTAAGTTCATCGATTTACTGATATGGATTACATATATAAATGCCTTTTTCTTTGCAGAACGGCAAGGTTACGTTTTCTTATATTTACGGTATCGGGGTCATGGGTTGTATTGGCTTTTACGTCTTACTAACTTTAATGGCATCACACTCGAAAGTAACATTTGGTGCTGTGGTATCAGTGCTGGGCTATTGCTTACTACCAATGGTCGTTTTGTCCGGAATTAACGTCCTTCTTACCATACAGTACGTATAGTAATAAATTATTAATGTTCCACTTACACTTTCTAAATACTGATCAGAGGTAGTACGGTTGGCATTGCAACTACTGGTGTTTGCATAGTATGGTGCGCATTATCCGCTTCAAAACTTTTCGTTACCGCTTATTCAATGGATAATCAACAAATACTGATCGCTTATCCTTGTGCTTTACTATATGGAGTTTTTGCTTTAATTATCATTTTTTAATAAAATGTTTCGCTCCTTTATCAAATTACTTTCGAAAATTAAAAAAGAAATTTTTTGATGTTGATAGGAAGTACATTTAATCCATTAACACAACAAAGTTTAATGATTGTGATCAACGTTAAGGGACCTTTCGTTTTCCAAATTCGTTTATCTTCAAGGAAATCCAAAGGAAGAGAGCTTTTATAATTGTTGAAGGAACCATGGTCAAAATCTTCCGTTTTATTACATAATTATTTTGTTTAAGGGGCCATATAAAGTTTTTGGTTATTTACGTGATTGCTTAAGCCAATAAAAAAATAGCTTTTCTGAAATATATACAGTGCTTTACCCCTCAAACTGTTTCTTCATACGTCGTAATAAGAATTCCTTTTGAATCCAAATTCATTATAGAATTGTATGCAGTCTTGCGCTTTATATGTTGGGGAACTTACTTCTTACTTTATCCCTTATCAGGCCCTGAAAATTAGGCCAGACTATTAATTTAACCAGCGAAACAAATTCTAAGACTGAAACCTTACAGCAGTGGCATCGAAGGCTATCGGCTTTATTGAAAACCCTACCGCATAACATAATAGTAATAATTTCTTAATAGCTAATTAGAGTTCGCCTCTTCCAATACTATGATTGGTTCAATTTTGGACCCGATCATCATAGACCCAATGCATCACTTTGCCTCTATCCCCTCTAATAAATTCTTTATCCAAAGGCCGCTTACAGTTACTTAAACGCGGAGAACAAACCTTTTTTGCAAAACCTGAAAAGTCAAGCCTTTTTAAAATAAACAGCGATGCTAAAGTTTTGATTGATTGTCACGTTATATCAAATTATTTCACAAAATTTTATTAAATGAGGTAGCTCCTCGTATTCTAACATATATAAGAAGACAGGGTAGAAGTGCTACACATATTGTAGATAATGTTTATCTAACGGACGTACTATACGGACAAATTTAGGAGCATAGATGAATGGTAAAAAGTTGCTTAAAAGTCCGATCTACGTTTAACTTAGTTTCCTATACAAACTATACTAAGCACATTAACCAGCCTAACGAGGGAAAAGTTTGGAAAAGTTAGAGTAATAAATACTTTTTTTTTTTTTGAAGAAAAAAATTTTTTTTATATTTTAACAATATAATGGACGACAGTTTCAGCTTGACTGTTATATACACATTAAAATATTCTCTCTTAGTTACATAACGTAAAATTTGTTTAGAATAAAAGCCAGAGGCTCTTTTCGTTGTCTGACTGCAGCAACCATGGGCGTATGTTTATGTTTTTTTACTTAAGCTCATTAAAATTTTGATTGGGTCAAATACAACGAAGAAATAAAAAAAAAAATTGCATAGTTTTGCCTCAAATAAAACCGATATTATAAGTAAAGAATTGAAGTTATTAAAATGCTAATAAACTTATTTGGTAATCCACCACAGGATTATATTGAAAAAAAAGAGAAAAATAAATAAATAAATAAAAAAGAAAATAGATGAAATGTAGAACCTTTTAATATACTAAAGTTAAGGATCGCCTGGCGATGCTATACTTCAATGTATAATGCTACAGCAACTGCTAATAAAACGTCGTTTATGTTATTACGTTATGCTGATTTGCGAAAATTTATTCCTTTGCAAAATATTGTTTGTAAAAGGAATTAAATTTGCCATAGAAATGTAAAATTTTGCTATATTTGAAAAGTTTTAGAAAAAAAAAAAATCTCTTTTTTCGCTTATCAATGGAAAATTTCTCCTTTCCTCTTCTTATATAACATTAAGAAAAATGCTGCAAAGGGCAATTTTTCGTGGACATTTTTAAAGGGGGACAAATGTCGCATCACGGATACTTTGCGAATAAGACCACTATTTATATGACGCAGTATAAAGAAAAAACAAACGAATTTCGCCGCCTTTGCCTTAAATTAGGGAGAATAATTGCAAATAATGAAAAACGAAAATTGGGCAACTGATAGACTAAAATAGATGAAAATAAGTGTAAACATCCTGCACCAGGTCACAGTTATCCATATAACAACGAAACAAGGAAACAAGGGAAATGATGGTCGGATCCGAGCCATTTCCAATAATGCTGATCCTTGGGTTAAAACACGCCAATTTACCAGACCTCATTAAAACGTCTCAGCAATTGTAGCCCATGGGTTGAACACAAGAAAACAAAACAAACATATGGACAGACAAGTTTGGATGGTTTTAGAATCATTCTCTGTAAGTGATGGATAAATATATCATACAAAAAATATAATAAAAGTTGGATCTATCTCAAGACCTTTTGGTTGTTACTTACATCCGAACAAAGTTACTATGCTGTTGTACGACAAATGGTGTAGTGCATAAAAGGGCGACCATGGCAAAAAAATGCCATTAAAATTAAAGCTAAAGTGAAGTGAGTTTCATCCACTTTTGTTATAAAACATCCAACATTAGACCTTGTACCTTATGAAAGCTTAGTCGTAAACGAAGTCGTGCACAGCGCTCGCTCTACTTAAAGCGTCTTTCCAAAGAATTTAGCATATATTTAAACAAAGATGGTCGCATTGCAATGGCTGGTGTTACGAGTTAAAATGTGGACTATCTCGCCAAGAAGATGTATGAAGTTCCTAAACAACTTTAATTTAATAAAACTGGAACGTTTGCAATAATTTTAGCTAAAAGCGGTTAGGGAATATATTTACGTAATGTAATTTTTTTACATTTATTATTTATCCACAAATTAAAATATTAGCAGGATTTTGGCAGAAAGCTCCTATCAAACCGCTGGCTGTTTTTTTTTTTTTTTTTTTTTTGAAAAACAAGTGTAAAAAAGAAGAAGAAAAGTATTCTTTGAAATCATATGTTGATTCGCCACTTTTTGTTTAAAAAAACTATCCATTTTCTGTTAAAACGGCCAATTTGTTAAAAAAATCTCTTAAAGTAATGAAGAAAAAAGTAAAGAAGAAAAAGCACGGAGTCAATTAAATCTTATTTAATTATCAAATACTCCAAAAAGACTACGTTTTTGCATCCTTCAGATTTCGCGACACGTTGGCCTACATATATTTAGAGCGTGCTGGCTTTTTCACAGTAGCTTGCTAATATTTGTACGGTATTTGGTTGAAAGATGTGAAGTTTATGGCTGACGGGATTATAGGAGTGACCGCTCTGCTAAAAGAAAATGAGAAATGTGAAATGCAAAAAGGAGTTCAATAATATTTTGATGACTGACAAACTAAATATTAAAATGGAACTAATTGGTAGCCGCATGCTTTGGTGGTAAATATCTTCAACGTTATGCGCAAATTGTAAAAACAAGATTTATCCCTTATTTCGGTGCCGGTGAAGACAAGACGCGTTCGAGGAATGAAAGATTTTTGAGACTTGACAAAAATTTTATGTGTATAGAAGTAATAAAACCTCGTTAGACCTTTCTTCATGTGGTGCCATAAAAGTGTGGTGGCGCCTTAGTGACATGCAGCGTACGCCCGTACGATTGGCTTCTAAGCTTATTGGGTTTTATTCAACTCCCACAACTTGTCCAACTGATTGCTGCATTCTGAATGTCCCTTAAAAATTCAAAAATCGTGACACTAGAAAGAGAAAGGCAGATAGAAAGATATGGCTTGTTCAAGTTAAAAAGTTATTCTCTGGCTGTCAGCTCTTGATAATTTTAAATAAATTTTCTAAACACGGAGCAGTTTTTTTTAACTATGGTTAGAATTTGCCTTCTTTGTCGCTTAAGGCTAATTCCAAATGCTTGGCGTAGGAAGGGAAAATGCTCACAACATATCTGCTTTACACTCAATATCCGCCGCACGTCAATAAAAAACTGAAATGAGTTGCTCATATCTATCCTAGGTCACAATTCATATCTCATGAATCATACTTTTCCCCAACTCCGCATTTCGTATTCAATGCACCATCTTTATTCCAAACGTTAGCCAAGTCAGTTTAGAAAAGGAATGTCTGACAAGCTATTGTTCCATATAGCACGATGCTTTTAATGCTTTGGCTATGCAAACGTCCGTTTTGCTTTTTCATTAGCCTAAAAATCTTCAAAAACTATATACAATGGATTCAACATTTTAAATGAATCGCTCTGTGAAAAAATCAATTAAGGCCAACGATATCACTTTCACTTCGTAGTGGAGAAAGCAACATATTTTATAATTTCCAATACATAAAGAAAGACAATTGAAAATCTTACATAGTTGACAGGAAAGAGTATTTCCAGAAATGAGAATTCCGTAAAAAGCTGTTCGAGGTTAGCTGACAACAATGATGGCTAGAGGTTTTTGCACACTTCCTTCTCACATATTCCGTTTGTTATGTCAATCAATGTATGAATAAATTTCAATCGAATCAATAAATGCTTTATGGCAAATTAGAAAATCAATAAATCAAACTAAATTTTACGGCTTGGTTAGCAATTAAAAAAAATTCTGCCGGCTACATTTCAGAGCCTTTCATATGATTTTAATTATCGTATAGTAATAGATGCAAATATCGTAGACATGCTCTAATTTGTTTTTGTACTTTTTTCCATGCTGATATTCTCTACTTTAAAATAACCTTTTTAGTTATACTTAAGTTTTTAATTCATTTAATTTAATTTTTAATTTTTTATATGTGAATATATTCATATAATTTTTACTTGGTTAAAAATAACAGTCTCAAAAGCAAAAACTTCAACTTCTGAAAAAATTTTCTTCTTAGTGCAAGTGATGAAATATATGAACGCGATAAAGGATAAGTTTGCAAAAGTCGAAAAACAGAAAACAAGCAAGAAAGTTACGTTCGCAACAAGACGAATTCCAGAAGTTGTTTGGCGAGCGTGAGTAAAAATTGTATTCAAATAATAATACGAATAAGAGTTAGATTGGTATTGTTTTACCATGCCAAGGTTTATGAACACCTTAATAATCTGAAACTAAGGAAAATTATATCAAGTTTTTTGTCTGACCAAACACAATTTGATACGATAGACGTATGTCTGCAATTCGCAACTTTGTCGCTTTCCGGGACTATGTGGATTATATGGTAGAGTTTTCACAAATATTCCGATTGCCATCATTGGAATGACAAATTAGTATGCCCACATAATACATTCCGATCCAATTACAAAACGCATATTACAATGAAACCCTTTCATAGTTAGAAATGACCTCAAGGGTGATCACGTATGAAAAATTTAGCTTTCGCTTTTGCTTTTTGCCCACCAGCTGAATACAACAGCGCAAGCTAACTTTCAGCTACATGATTACCTCCCTGATCATTAGATCAAAGCTCTTGTTTGCAAATAAATGTGAGAGTGAAAGAGTTGGATGACACTTAGAAGTCAGTGTGAGAGTGTTGAGAGTAAGGTGGAACAAATTTCTCAGTTCTATTATAATTTTTTATATTTGCTTAAAATGCTTCTTTGCTCTCGTAAGATTTTGGCAATGCAATCAGTTTTCAGATAACTTTCTAAACGCGAGTTATGGGGTTTTCCCGGCCGCTTGAAAGCGTTGAAAAAAGAATTAAGATAAATAAAAGTGCTTTCTTTTTCTCAAGTTGATGCTGTGTTTCGGTTTTTCGGTATTCTCGGTCATTTTATATTTTCATTCGCGAGTGAAACCCATTTATTTTATATAAAGTAACACGTAACTGGGAATTTTTGTGAACTTTAGTCGTTCTCACGCTCCCATCCACTTGTAATGTGAAATTGAAAAATAATTAGAAAAAACCGTGCAAGTTAGAATTTACATTCGTATGTGTGTTCACCCGAACTAATGCCCGATAGATTATATTTTCTACCTTAAACAGTCTGAAGTTTCTGATTTGTTAAAAGAATTCAAAGGCGTTATTATTTTTATTGAAGGTAAGGTTAAGTTTTATTATATTATTAGCTAATATCAGGTTGTGCCTGTAGGTTTTATGGTAATCTTTGAAATTGTAGCCCACTCAGAGTGTTTTATTCTTTACATGTAAAATGTATAAAGGGAATTATTGCATGTCACTGACATGGATAACTATGGAAATAAGTTTTTTATGTCATGATCTTGAAACAGCAACAAGATGGTTACGATTTTGATTTTGTTTTCTTCTTTTTTGAGCTTCTTTCCCCATGTTCCGCGCAATGTTTCCAAAACTGTATAAAAAGACATGGAAACTATACGAACATTAACAAAGTTTTCAAATAAAGACAGCAAACAATAACAAAAAAATGAAATCGCTTGATTACGAATAAAATGAGTACGGGGATCAAAGCTAATGCAATGAACATTTGTGGGAATAAAAACAGACAATAAAAAATCGAGTGTAAAGCATGTACCGTTCATAGTTATTTCATGTTGTCTCTCTGTCCGCGTAATGTCTGTTGCAAACATTCTCCTGGATTTAAAAATAAACCTATCGACTTCAAGTTTGGCAAGAACATTGGAAGTTCTTGCATACAGATTGGTATTGAAAATGGGCCAAATCGATACCACGTACACTGCGAACGCCACTACTTTCCAAAAGAAATTAAAAGTTGGGTTTTTGCTCGTTGATCATAAACTATAGCAGCTAAATGTGTAAAAATTTGAAAAATTTGAATTTTCTATGAGCGATGCTGTAGTATTTGCACAGAATGAAAAAATTGGCCACGCCTATCCAATATTACAGTGCATTTTTTTTCACTTTATAATGCACCGAAACAAACTTCAAAAACCCGATAAACTGTATAAGTTCTTCATATTACGAATGCACCTAAGTCTGTTCGTCTGTCCGTCTGTCCATCTGTCCATCGGCCCAACTGTGTAGCATCTGCAGTAAACTACCCTGTTATGGCCTACAAATTTTCAGAAGAATTTGGAAAAAAGAAAATCGGTCTCGCCCATTCCATATTATAGACTATAAAAATGTAGTTTTTACTTTTTTTGCCTTATTTGGGACAACGGTGATGAGTTTGGTCACGACCGAATATAATTATCTTACTTCTTTAATGTTTTCATTGGATATTTTATGCGTTTTCTTCACTTGCATCAGATAAACCTTTTACAAGTTTTTGAACTTTTTTCAGTTTTCGATAAATCTTTAAGCGTTAGGCCATATATCCATTTCTAATTTTTTTTTCACATTTGTGTTACAAAATTGCATTAATTTGATGCGGATGTATACTATACCCAAAGGGACTTGAGATAGGCATAACTTTTTCACATTCTAAATTTTCTAAGCTTGTCTGTCCGTCGATTGTTCAACTTACAATCGCGATCTTTAAGGTATTTTGATGGATTTATGTCGAACCAAGGACGAACAGTATTGAAAATGGTTCGGATTAGAAATATTCAATCAATTCAGAAAGTGATTTTTGTCTGTCTCTCGGTCTGTCCGTCCCTTTGGCTCACGCTCATTCGCTGTTGGCAATGTTTGCGATATTTTGATGAGATTTGATTCATTGACGTGTTTTTGCCAAAAGCCGAATGCCATTACAAATGGTTGGAACAAGACTACTTTTTCAGCCGCTTCGCATGTAACGCTTTACATTAAAGACTTGTTATATTCATAACTGCACTAAGCGAATCAGTACATTTTGAGTTCCGTGCATCGCTTGTAAGCCCAAAAACTAGTTAAATAAGAAATTTGTATAGAGGTTTGTGTAAATTAACTTTCGCTTATTGAGAAAATTTGGTAGAAGATCTCTCCCACATATATTAAGAGAGTAGGCATATAAATACTATAAAATATTTCTATGAGAATTTATTTTATATGTAAAGACTTTTTCCCCTTTGCTTTTGCATTTTGATTAAATTTTCATCGAAAAACTTTTATAAAGTGTTAAGTTTAGGTGTAGGTGAGTTAACACGAATATAAAATAAGGTCTATACAATCTATACAAATATTTCATTTGTTTTACCTTTGCTTTGAAAGCGTAATGCATTTTTAAAAGATTTTTGAAATTCATTTAATTTTATGAATACAGAGGAATAAATGAATAATTTGTTTGCACTCGATTGACTTTTCATTGGTCGTGGAATTCTTTACTCGATAGTAAACTCATAAATAAAACTAAGAAAAATCCAAATATGTTTGTGAAATTTTCCACATCATTTCACATTAGAGAGTAAAGGCCATAAGTCCCTGGGAACATAGCAGTTGTGCAGGTTAAAAATAAAAATGCAAAAAGCGGTCGCAGCAAAAATGAAATGAAGTGAAATGAAAAATATTTACACTAAAGCTTTTTAATTAACATCCCTTATGTATAATTGCGTTCTAATAGCTGTTAAAAGACGATGGAGAACTTTTAGCATAAGCACAGTTAAAACTTTCAATTTTGGGATGACAATAACGAGCAGAGAACTAATTATTATGCGACTTCATTGCGTTTTTTTTCTTTTTTTGCTTTTTATTTTAATAATTTTTCAAAGTTTAACTTTTTTCTCATTTTTTGATAAATGAATGAGAAAAAAGGAAAAAGAATAAAAATGCGAAAAGTAAAAAAATGAAAAGTGCAAAGTGACATCTAAAACTGTTATACACTTCTCCTCATTGCATTATATTCAAATCATTTAATTTCTAAGAAAGTAGTAGTTGTCGCGTTTCTATGTGTATGTGTATGTGTATGCGTTTTGCTTTCCTGCATTACTTTCCTTAACATTAAATTTCACTTAGCAAAATGCTAAGGATAAAAATGATAAAGTCATGAGGTATTCTCGTCATGTTTCCATGATATGCTCTGTAAGTTGGTCATATAAAGCACATAAATTATTCTGACACATAGCAGTCATTGTCAGTAAGCATGAAGTGCAGACAACCAGGGATAGTGTCTATATAGGTTCACTCGTTATTCATTTGCACATATTTCTATGATTAGCTTAATGATGTAAAATAAAAAGATATAAAAAGGAACACGAAATGACTAAAACACATTTGTGCTAAAATAAATAAGAAAATTGAATGCATTAATGTATTTGAAGAGTACATCAGTATTTACTTAAATGGAGTTTCGTAAGAGATAATCGTTGGAAAGCAAACCGTTAAGTGCAATAAAATGTCTTGTTGCTTGTAAAGAAAACCAAACAAAAAAATGACTCCTTTGCATTAAGCCCCAATTAGGGGAACATAGTTACAACAACAATTAAATCAAACATCGAACCATATTGTATACTTTTGGATTTGCTTTGAGGTCTTCTTCGAATTTTTTCTAATGGGATCCATTCTCACTTGCTCCTATCGTTTTTCTGATCTATTACTTTAAAGTCTTTGCTGGTTTAAAAACTACTTGTTTGCTCGCACTGCTCTGATGGAGAAAGGCGTAGGGTCAAGTTTCGTTCTCTTACGATTTTTGGGGAACGCCAAAGCAGACTTGATCTAAAATCAGGATTGCGACGGCTTATTTAAAGAGAATCTTTAGTTTAAATGTGACGCCCTAAATAAACAGCTTTATAATTTTTCGGCTCAAAGGCATGCATTTAAAATGTCATACCTATCACGATATTTTTTGAAGCTCCCCGGTTAATATATCCAAAAATTTACTTTCCATCATTCAAAGCAATATCTGTTTTAAGCGATTATCAAATTGCATAGAATTGAACTGTTGTCAATGGGTGGGGGTGGGGGGGGGGCTTATAAAGCAAACAAGAACATTGTAGTCGGGCAATGTCGATCAGTAGATACTGTGAATCACCTCGTCCCGTGCCCTTTTGCATTTATTTTGGTAATAATATACCAAAAATGCCATGCAAAGCAACACTCTTCATACTGAAGGAGGCCCAAAACGTCACTTGAGGCGATCCAAATTTTACAACTTTCGTTCACTTCTTAAAAATTTCATTATTATTCAGCTTCCGTCATAAAAAACTAGAAAATAGCCTTTCTCTACATATGTTAGGGTCCAAAAAAAATATATTTATGTGATCCAAATTCCCTACCGGTAAATTCTTTGTTAAATTACTACTATGGACCAATTTTCATCATAAAATATTAAAAATTAAACCCTTTTCTGAAGAGGTCATGGGAAACATTATACGAAGTGGAGTCCAAAAAGTAAACCCATGTGGTCCAAGTTTGCTCCACTTGATTTTTATGTCAGACTATTATGAGTGAATATATTTTCATCATAAAACATTGACAATTAGAGCTCCTGAGAATCCCTGTAAGCGGCGGTATTCAAAAAATAGACCTACGTGGTCCAAATTCGGTAAGTTTTATTTCCTTGTCAATATACTATCATGGACAACTTTAACCATGAAATATTGAAAATGAGATCTTTCTACATTATAAAGATTCACTTTTTCTAGGAACGGTTATGTGGGAGAGGATTACAAAAATTGCCCCAGCCGAACCAAATTTTTCGTACCAATTATAGCATATATCGGAATTATTATACTTCAAAATAAACACAATTAAGTTTGTCCGTTTGTATGGAATACCCAGGAAGAGTTGAAATAGACCCACCTTTTATTATATCGATCGACTCAAAATCGCTTTCTGAATCCAAGCTTGTCTGCCCTTTCTGTTCAAACTATAGATTGCAATTTATGAGATATTTTGATGAAAGTTGATGCACAGATATGTTTTGGTCCATGGGTGAACCCCATTGAAATTAGTTCGGATCGGACCACATCTTCGATCAAATCCCTTCCAACACCCTATTTTAAAAAGTCGTTAGTTGAATGAGAGAAATTATGTAGGGTATTTAGCGGCAGGCCTTGTTCTGTGATATTTAACAGATTTTGGGTCAGACTTGCGGAAAACATCTGCTTTTGTTTGTTGTGTCTCTTATATTGTATTATGTAGCGGTAAAAAATATCAAGTGAAGCAAAAAATAGTATTTTGCAAGAGTTGCCAGGCCTTCACGTCGTTCTTAAAAAATTTGAAATTAATTTCTTTACTTTACTCTAAACCACTGGCGGTAGAAGGGTATATTAAGCTTGAAGGAATGTATTCAATACCCAGAAGGCCTACAGACAAACGAGCCTTTTATTGTACCAATCGGTACAGAATCACCATCTGAACCGATTCTAAGCTTGTCTGTCCTTCTGTTCGCTTTGTTTTGCTATAATCAACCTACAGATCGCGATATTAAAAATATTTTGATGAAATTTTGTACACCGGCATGTTTTGACGGAAGGACAACCACTATTGAAAACGGTTCGTACAACTTTTTCGACCACTTCCCATAGAACTTCTCATTTTTGTATTATAAAGTAACAGCCAGTAGACAATAGTTTTCGTTGCAAAAAACTTTCCAGTCGTTATTGTTTATCTTTTTAAGTAAAAAAGTTTCAATAAAATTTATATAATGCATTTAAACACATTTCAACGTCAAAAATAATCAGGAAATTCTTTGTACGATAACACAAAGTTTCCGCATCACAACTCAAATAAGAGTTAATGAAAATAATTAGCTGCATTTCAATGTCGAGTCATTGCTTTAATTAATGATCGTTCGTAGCAGCAATAATGTAATGCGGTTTTGGTTCGATTTGCCAAATAAATGATTGAAAGAATCGTTCAGCCGTATAACAAAAATTGATAAATGGCAGTAATTTTTTTTTTTTTTTTGCTGGTGTTATTTTACGTTTGGTTTTATGGTAAAGAGGAAATAAAAACAAAAGTGTGAAATGAAATCGAGACGAACAACCTGACTATTATTACGGTTTATGCAGAAAAGTTCTCCTTCAAGTGGAAGTGATGATGAATTTCAGTAACAATTGTGCAAATATGATGAGAGCTATAGTGAAGCAAATATGAACAAATTTTATTGAATTTTTTTTTATTAATTTTTCTTTTTTTCACTCAATTTTGCGTCCAAGAATCACACACCAGACGTCATTGTAGGAAAAAATCTCAAATTGATTTTCTTGCATAAATATAAAAGTGTAATGCATGAATAAATGTATGTGCATGCATGAGTGTTTGCTTCAAATTAAATATTCGATTGATTTTATCTTTTTTTTTCCTTTCTTTTTTTTTTTTTTGCTTATAACGCATACTTACTTGCAATCGTTACTACATAGACCATTAAATGTCAGATTGTCCATCATCATGTCTTCCGGAGAGAATTGATTTCGTTAACTTTTTGGGTGTGTTTGGAAAAAGTGCCCATCGCACTGAACAAAGTTAAGTGTATGCATCAGCGACTTGTCTGCGTTTGTTTAATACAAGCTTAAGTGATTGCATAATTTATTTCCTTATCTCTCTAAACGTAAGAAGTCTTTTTAAAACTTCAGACAAATGTAAGTGATGTAGATTTTAGTTATTTTTTGGGATGCATTTAATTCCTTACTTTTCTGGAGAGAGAGAGAGGTAAGCAGTGGCTGCAGCCTTGCAAATGTATGCTCGATCAGTAAGTGCTTAGCCTTTATTGCTATATACAGAACAGGCGATTTAAAATTGCGGAATATCAAAGGAGTGCAACTTTTTCATCGTTTCTTGTCGACAGCAAAAATCGCATAATTTGTAGGTAGGTATGCAAGTAGAACCTCTCGTGTCCAAAGTTTAATTGACGTGTTTTCTTTCTACTTTAAGCTACACTTACTTAGCCATAAAATTAAAAAGCTTTAAGATTTCGGTGGCATTGGAACTACAAACTTCGTTGCAAAAGTTTATTAGACAAACAGTTATTTATGCAAATTTAGTATTTTCCTTTTTTTTGGATAGCGATAGTAGGTATAAAATAGTCGCTCACAGCCGAATATAATTTTCTTGCTTGTTGTATTTTTATGTCCTGCACCATTTGTGGTGCAAAGGCATATTAAGTTTGTAAATATTTCCAAGATATATAGCAAAGGGGGGAGTATTTGACTCATATGCTGGTTCTTCTAGTAAAGTAGCAAAGTAAGAGCACAAAAAAATGAATTATTTGCTCGCTACTCGCAAGCTAAAATAGCGGACGATACTTTAGTGCCTTTACAAAAATGGGATAAAATAAACCACAC
Organism: Glossina pallidipes; assembly: GCA_000688715.1. Classification (NCBI taxonomy): domain Eukaryota; kingdom Metazoa; phylum Arthropoda; class Insecta; order Diptera; family Glossinidae; genus Glossina; species Glossina pallidipes. The sequence continues at coordinate 816,858 of KK499803.1, read as the reverse complement.
CTACCCCATGTTGTAGACTGTGAAAATTTCGTATTTTCCTTTATTTTTAATTTTTTTTTTTTGGATAACGACAATGGGTATAAAATATTTGATCATAACCGGATACAATTTTCTTACTTGTTTTATTTTTCTGTCAAGTTTCTATCAAGTTTGTGGAGACGTATGCAATAATCGGAAAGACTTGAGATATTACATCTTGTTTGTCCATCTGTCAGTTTTCTTTTGTTCTCCTTAACCCGCAAGACACAATTTTTGAGATGTTTTGATGGCATTTGGTATACCGCGGTTGGATTTGGCCCAAGGACGAATCATATTGAAAATGGCTCGGATCGGAGCACCTCTTTTAGGCCGCTTCTCATATAAAGTCATACGTGTAGGGTGGTGTAGTATAATTAATGATGGACCGCGTCCAACTATAGTACTTTTGCTTTGTTTCAGCTTTACGTCACGAATGTAGGCGCCCTCTTGGCATTTTTAACTGACCGCAATAAATGGACCGCAACAAATGGACTATGTACTAATTGTTTATCAAATTAAATTTCTACTTCACAGAATCCTACTTATTAGTTATTGTACTAACTACATTATTAAATTTTATAATTGACAGTTACACCTTATACTTGTTGCCAACGTCATGATCTGCATTGAATTTAATATTCAGGCAAAATAAATAAAATATCATTATATACTAGGTATTGATTTCATTCTCTGCAGACATAACTCACTCTCCAATTTATATAACTCAACTAAGTTGTATTTCTTTATAACGTTATTTTGCATTGACTACTTATTAGTTATGCAAGTAGCAACAAATAATAAATGAAATAATAGATAAAGAGAACAGGAAATCGGCCCATGTGATTTAAATTAGATCTACTTGGTTTTTATATTACATTACTATCATGAAAAAAGTTTCATAACAAAAAAATTAACAATTAGGCTTTTTTGGCATATAATGTTTACGTTTTACGAGAATTCTTATACGCGGTAGTACTCAAAAAATAGACCTACTTGGTCTACATTCGGTAAGACTGATTTTTTTGTCAATTCACTATTGGGAACCATTTTCACCATGAAATATTGTAAATTTGACCTTTTGTTACATAAAGATTCAATTTTCAAAGGATCGGTTACATGAGAGAGGATTCAAAAAATTGCCCCGGCTGGGCCAAAGTTTTCACACCAAATCAGAATGTCCAAATGGTATTACTTTGACAATTTTATCCATAAATTTTAAAAATTGGAAAATGTTTTCTTATAAGGACTTTTGGGGAGTGGACTGATCCGAACCATTTTTAAAGCACATCAGTCTACCAAGTTTCATCACATTATCACAAAAATTGCGAACCATAACTCGAACACAAATTTACGTGGACAGACATCAGATCAGATGGGCCGATGGACAAACAGGCTTGCATTGTTTTAGACAATTATTGTGAATCGGTCGGTATAATAAAAGATGGGTCTATCTTAAGCCCTTCTGCGTGTTACATACGTCCGCACTAAATTAATGTACCCTGTACCACAAGTGATGTAGGGTACAATTAAGAAGATATTCCTAATCGTGCTTATAGCAAAAAGTGTTTAAAAATTCTATGCTTCTACTCGGACCGTATTCAAAACTAGAAAGATTAAATAAATGGTTTTGTTAAAATCTATTGTTTGCCCTTTCCATGCCATACATACACATACACATAATAATTATTTGCCCATTAACAGATTATTTACGATGAGTAATTGGAAACTAAGGCAAATAATATATTTAATCTCTGTTGCTGCTATGCTTTACCTCAGATAAAATCAAGTGCGCTAATTAATAAAGTTTAATGAATAGACCGAGGAAGAGTGTTAGATTTTCCAAATTTCCTTTTGAACAGAAAATTATATCGAGCTCAAGTCGAAATTGAAATGACCAAAAATCCAAGTAAATATATAAAAATATATAAGTATGTATACAATGTATATATTCTCTATGTATATATATATATATATATATATACACACAGAGACACACACTATATATATATATATATAAGCATACGGAAACACACATGTGCTTGTGTGTATAGGTGAATATATAGTCTCGATTATCACCTTTTCATGGGACTTGTAAAGGGCTCTCTGGTAAGTCTTTATGTAAAATTTCAGTTCCTAATTTGCTGTGGGCCGTAAATGCAAGAATTCAAGGAAGAAAATCAATTTCAAAATCTGAGATTAAGTTTTTTAGTTTGATTTTATTCTTTCTTATTGTTTTGTTATGTAACCAATCACTCAGAGTACGCTCTGTGCCCATTCATGTAACGTGATGGCGGTCGGAAAGAAGTGAAGAAAGTGAAAGTGATAGGGAAGCGGTCGTAGCATAGTATTTGTGTGCGAAATCGGTAAGTGAGAGACTGAGCACTGACTGTAACTATGACCGAAGTAAGCTCTACGGGATTGAGATTTGAATACGCGAACACAGACTTGGTGTCGCATTTCTAATCTATTCGTTGATCCATGCGAAAAAAAACATGGGGCCTTTTCGTTTCATAATCGTAAAGCAAAATTTTATTAAAGAAATAAATAAATTGCGTCATGACATTTCCGACAGACCAATACCAACGCATATGCATATTTAATTTATGCTTTATGTCTGCCCATGGTATGCATTGGCATTTATAGGTTCTTTACATAGAATGTACTGTTGTGTTCGAAAAGTAAGACCAATTTAGTTTTATCTTTTTTAAATCTATTTCTTATTCCAAATTTACATCGTCGCCTTCATATTAGTCCCCTCGATTATACACTTATGCTAGAGGTTTTTTTCCAATCCTCGAAACAATTCTTATAATCGATTTATCGAATGGCGTTCAAAGCTTTCTGTGATTCGCTTTGTATCTGTTCTAAACCTTGTTCACGGAGTGGTAATTTGGTTTTAGAAAATAATCAAAAGTCACATGGGATCAAATCAGATGAATATGGTGGTTTTGAAAAGATATGGTTTAAATTTTTAATACAATGGTCTCGAAGAGGTAACAGTGTGCGAGATGGCGCATTATCGCGATGCCAAACCCAAAAGACGTTTTCGTACAGCCCCAGCCTTTTTGCGAAGAGCTTCACGCAAACGGCGCGTAACCTTCAAAAAATATTCCTTGTTAACAATTTCGATCGGCGGAAGGAGTTCATAGTGCACCACACCACGATAGTCGGAGAAAACTTTGGCGCGTTTGTTTCAGTCTTGGCTCGACATTCACTCGGTTGGTCTCTTTTTTTTGGGGTTGTTGGGGTGATACGCGTAAATGCACATTTTATTTCTTGTAGTAATGCGTTTCGAAGCCGGTTGATAGACAGCTCCTCACAGAGCTTAACGCGACGCTATTTTTCGAAGAAATTGGGCATTTTTGGTACCAATCGAGATTTGACGCATGGTGGGCTCAAAACGTCTTCTAAAGCGTTCTTGGCTGACAGGCTTCAAATGCGAACGGAAGTGTTAGCAAGGCCCTTAATTGTTAATCGACGGTTTTTGAGCACAGAATCTTTGATTTGTTTGACGGGACTTTCATTGAGCGAAGTTGTTGGTCGCCAGCGGCATTCTTCGTCTTTAACTCGTTCTTGGCCTTCTTTGCAAACATTTCTCTGAGAGAAAGTCTACTCATCAAAGGCTCCCTGCAACATCCTAAACGTTTTTGCACAAGAAATTTCATGTGGGAAAGAAAATTTACTGCAATTTCTTCGCTCAACCGATAGTAAAAATCGGGAAAACTACTTTTTTTTGTCGTACAAAGCCAAGCGCAGCTGAAACTAATCAAGTTTATGATGTGAAATTTGCCACAGATGTCTGTCACAATGGTACCAATTTACAAAAAAAAAAAAAATATTCTGATTTTCGATATACCAGTGCAATTTAATATCAGTATCGGTCTTACTTTTTGAACACAGTATTACATATGGAGAGGTTTATATAGTTTTTAGTGCAACTTTTGTCTCTCTACGTCTGTGTTATGCAGTTTTCATTATTAACACTACAAAATTAATGACATATTCCCAGTTGGGTGACAAATGGTGGTTCAAAAGAGTGTTTTGGTCGCTTTTATGTATATGCACATACATAACTATGTGCATACGTATGTGTTTGAAATTTTATGAGTTTGATAACTATGAATTTGTGTTTATATTTCATTTAACCGACTAGTGCTGCTATTTGTTGTCTTAAAATGATGATGTGATGACATAAAATAAATTTTCAATTTCATTTTACGATCATAAACACGCATCGCATATATAAATATTCTTTTCCATTTTGTTACGCCCGTATATTTATAACAAATGTGTGCGCATGTTATGCATGTGTATGTGTGCTTGTTCATATTTTTAAATTAATGGTGTCAAATTCGCAAGTTATTAAAATTTAAAAGGATGCTCTACGTATTAATATAAACACAAAAATGAATTTATGTAAATAAACAAGAAAGTTATGATGCCATCCTCACATGCATGCATGTGAAGGCATGCGACTAAGCTTAGTTAGTTAATATTATTGTACGAGGCGGTGAGTAAGTTATCCACATGTTTAACACTATTAAATATCATTAAAAGGTGTTTTTTTTTATTAAGCACTTTTTGATCTGATCGTAGCTTCTGTTATTTTAGCAGTAAATTAATATTGTTTATGCCAAAAATGATATTAGAATGGTTGCTTGCTTTGCTATTGGGGATAGCAATGTGTCCTTGTTAATGTTTCAAAAATTGCCCAACATGTTTCTATTACTCATCTTCTTCTTTTTGCTGGCTAATAATTTTTAAACCATTGTCCATTGCTAGGGTTACACCTGTTTTCTCAAAACGTTTGCAACATCAAGAACAAGATTTCAGAGATTCTATAAACTCATTCGTGTCTATGCTGCTTTTCGTCAGTAATGTACGACTTCTTAGACCTATTGATCTGAAATTCGAAATAATATCTTGTCGAAGTTTAGTGAGTTAAGTTTTATGGCTAAGTTGCGCTCGATATTCACATAATTGGATTGTATAATGACCAAGGACTGCATCAAAGGTAGGTACCATTTCAATCGACCTAAGGCGATTATATCCAGAGTTTAATTCAAATTTGATTATTTTTATATATTAGGTGTTTGCAAAAGTTTTGATCAGCAACTTCTACAGGTAAAAATGATAAAGAAGTGGAAAATACCAGTTTACATAACGCTTGAATTCGATGGTTTGGACCTTCCTCTACGTAAAATAACAGTTTTCCATTTAATATTATTGAGTTATTCAGCGTAGGGCGACGCTAATCATGGAAGCTTCAAAATTGCATTTTCGACATTCATTTTTGTTGCGGTTTGATTTGAAGATATCTACTGCGGAAACCCAACAAGTTTAGAAACTTATGGTGATGCTGATCTGTCATGTCACAATTGTCGCTTTTCATTTCAACGGCTTAAGTAGTAGTGGCTTTCATGTCAATGATAAAAAACGGCGTAGAAGATTAAAAAAGTTCAAGAACCATGAATTGCAAGACTTATTGGCGAAAATCAAGCACAAACTCTGGAAAAACTTTCGAACAGTCTATCAGTTAATGAACCAACTCTTTCGAGACGTTTTTATGCGATGGGAAGGGTCCAAAAGGAGGGAAAATGGCCGCCACGCAAATTGACCGTAAATGCCTATTTTGCAGCTCGAATGGGAAGTTCTGCCACACCCAGCGTGCTCACCAGACGTAGCGCCTCCTGATTACCACTTGTTCAGATCGATGCAGCATGGTTTGGCTGGCACGCCGGTCCGCGAAGTTCAGGAAGTGTGAAAATGGGTTGGTGGGTGGACCGCTGCCGCGCCAATATAAGTTCTTTCAACATGTTGCAAAATGTTGTAGAAAGTGATGGAAACTATTTTATTATTATTATTATTATTATTATTATTATATAAATTTAGCCAGAGAATAAATTCTAAGTCTTAAAGCACTAGCATCTAAGGCTTTCGGCTTTATTTTTATTTTTATTATTATTATTATTGTTATTATTATTATTATTAAAAACTCTACCGCACTCGAGATTTGAACCCACGACCATTGAACTGCTAGTCGAGACTCTTGCCTACTCAGCCACTCAGGCGGATGGAAACTATTTTAATTAATACAAATTGTACTAATTTTTCTCAATGAATGCCGTTTTCAAGTGACGAAATGATCAAAACTTTTGCAAACAGCTAATGTAATTTTTTTTAGAACCTCAAAGGAAATGTACGCTTTAAAGGTTGTCATTTAAATAGTTTGCCACCTTTTATTTTATTTTATATTCAAATGGAATGAAATCTAATAAGCATATCGACATATGAATTTAATTAAAACAAACAAAAAAAAAACAAAAAGAAAAGCATACCAAATATGTATATAATTTATGAAATTCAACACTAATAAATCTAAAATTGTTTAATTTATTTTTGGAAAGCCTTTCACTGAACATGAAAAAGAAGTGAATGAAAAGCAAAAACGAAAACCTTGCAATATATTATAATGACAGGTATTTCATTATAAATGTGTGTCGGATGGATTCAAATAAATTTCATGTAAATATTCGTAAGCATATGAAAACATCCGGCGGACAAATAATAATAATTGTAATTTAGTCCTTTGAATTATGCATACGAAAGTATTTTTATACGAGGATTCTGATGCAGCAAAGGAAAATAAATAAACATTCATTCATTCGTTTTGTTATTACAACTAATGTTATTTAGTGCACGGGGTTTGGTAAATGCGTGTAAGCCATAGAAATTTACTCCGGACACCCTAAATAAATGTGCACTATATCCGTGTCTCTATCGGAAGCGATTTAAACTCTTCTGTCTGTCTGTCTGTCAGCCTTTCTATAGGTCCTTCTATTGTAATGGCTTTTAAGAACAAAGTTAATCTAAAATTTTTTCTTATCACTCCTTTTCAAAGATTCATAATTTCATGCCTTCTTCTAAGTTATAGAACTTTAGGTTAAACATGAAATATTTTCATAAGTTTACAAGTCAGTTAAATTGGACTTTTGCCCTCAAAAGCTTTGCCTACACCAGGCATAATGTCTATGTAGACAAGCTGTTTAGTTTATAGAATTCGTCAAGTGGAATTGCATGAAAAAATGGTTCGATATATTTATGGTAGAAATGAATTTTTCTTCTCTTTTCCAGATTATGTTATGTGCATGTGCTTCGACCCAAACCAAATGGAATTTGTTTCTTATTTTATTCGTTTTTATTTCTTTTTCATATCGCTGGACATTTCATGTTTTAAACGCAAACCTGACAAATTATATAACTAACAAAGCTGTGTACATGAGCGTATATTGAAAAGAAAACAAAAATATACATCAATGCCTCATGAAAATATTGTTGCTTGAACATAATTACTGGAAATGTTAAAATAATAACGTTTCATAGTGTAATTCTGGTTTTCGTTACAGAAAATCAAACAGTGTTTGTTAATTAAGTCAATTGCTGATAATTGGTGAATATATTATACATATATACATATATATATATGTATACACTTATGTGATAGATGTAAAAACAAATTCTTGCTGGTTTTTGATAAAATCCAATTGTGTTTAAAATATGCTACGCTTGATAATCAAAATGTGCACCACCATTACGCTCGATAATCAAAATGTGCACCACCATTACATATGGTCTTGTGTATTAAGCAGATAATTTATGGATGCCCTCGCGGTAGAAACTTGCGGGCTTCGTGCCAAAAAAGCCATTGGCCCATTTTCGCACAGCTTCAATTCCTGTGAGTCACTGGCCAACTAAATATAACTTCATCGATCTGAATAAGCGGTGGTTGGAAGGGGTCAGGTCTGGTGAATAGATGGGGCTGCGGCGGTACTGCACAGCCTAAATTGAAAGTCATTTCCTGGGTTGCTTGTGACTTGTAGATTGAACGCAAGAACAGATGTGCAGACATCAGATGGATGGACAAACAGACAAATGGGCGCTCTTACAAAGTTATTCGGAATCGATCAATGTAACAAAAACTGGTAGAAGCTTTACGGAAAGCTGAAGAAGAAGGGTCACTCAGGCTATATTTCTTTTCTCAGGCGCGTAATAATGGGCAGGAAGAATTATAAGCATAGACGGAGGGAAGAAGACAATAGCATTTGCGTACGTTTGATTTAAAAGCGAAAATAGCTGGAGAGAACGCTGTTCGTGAGTTTTTCCAAAGCGAGGCACTGCGGTAAAAGAACGACGGCTCGCAGTAGTTAGCTATCCGGTACGTGGGCAACTTCATTGCGCGTCGGTGGGAAAACTGATAGAGCCGAGTAATCAATCCTATTGAAGGACTTAATTGATTGATGAGCAAGTGTCTTTCACCTATATGAGAACTTGCCCTGGATAAACGCATACATAAGCATAATATAGGCCCGTAAGCTACTTTTTTCGTTTCAGAGGCAAAATTAAACTATTTAACTAACTTACTGCGGTCATCAAACGTCGCCTGATATTTTCAAACTTAAATTGCTCGCACTCTTTAGTCTATTTTAGAAGTGCGAAAGGCACAAAAAAGTCGATGTCCCTGTTTTTATAGTCAGTGTACAGTCAACGTCATCCCTTCGAGAAATCCAAGACTTCGTTCATAGCTCTGCCGGTAAGCCGAGTACATTATGGACGACCGTATTGCTTACATAACCACGAGGTAAAGAAGCGTTCAAAATTCGAAACGAAAAAAATGACCGACGGCATGTGCTACGCTTAACGCACAACTTCAAAGAAAAGCGTAATAGAAAAACTGTGGCGGAGAGCGGAAATTTCATCATTAATAAAGTATCAACAAGAATGGACATATAAAAAACCCAACACTTTATAAAAAGCAAGAATATCATAAAACAGATAAATAGAAGCAGCAGCATGACAAGAAGATAGGAAAAAATAATAAAAAATAACGCAAGAAAAAACATAAAACAAAGCCAATAAGTATACGAGCTTGCAATGCTAGCAAAAATTTATGAAGAAATTTAAGGGTCAAAGCAAACCAATTCAAAACGGATTTAAAGATCGAAAATAAAGTTAAGAGGGTGCCCCAACGCATGGTATAATCGCAAGTAAGAAATATTCAAAAACAAACTAACTACAAAAGAGGATCCACACCAGCAACCAACAACTTAACGTGCGTCGAGCAGATTACAAGACAAGACAAGAGTAAAAGCTAAACGATATCAGCACTTTTTTTTTTTAATTTTTTATATATAATTACACTCACCACATTGACACATTGTTATCAATTTTGTATTAAAACTTTTTTCACATCGACACTTTAGTACCTTTTAAGTTGATATCAATCACTGCTACAGCTGGTTGAAGGGGACCAAATGCTAGCAATAAAACAGATCTGACCCGATATCAACCAGCTACATACAGCGTTGCTAGTTTAATTGCTTTGTGTTGTTCTTCAGTTTTAGACTTTTTCTGCTGCCTTTCAATATAAACAATTTATGAAAATAATGCCATTTTTTTATTATTTTGTTATTTATTTTTTTTATTATTTTGTTATTTATTTTTTTTATTATTTTGTTATTTATTTTTTTTATTTTTTTTTGTTTTTACTATAACCAATGTTATATACTAACTATCACATTTTTTAAAAGCCAATTAGATATTTAGTAAAAACATTTTATAAGGCATTTGCTTTTTTATGCAAATTCGATTATTTAATAATCGATGATAATGGAAATGCAAGTAAATTTAAATAAAGAGACGTTAACAGTCAGTTTATATATACGTAAAAAAAGAAAACGCGCAAAAGTCCTTTTTTGCACGGTAGATGGAACACCGTTAAAAAAAATCGCTTAAAAAGACACATACGACATATGGTAAATTTGGTGATGTTGCACAACTTTAAAAAATCGTGTAAGAGAGAGCTCCAAGTATTTTTTCAAAAAACCGTGCAAAAAGAGTCCATATTACGTATTTACAAAACCAATTCATTTTTATAGCAAAAAAAAAAAAAAAATTGAAATTCGTGTACAGTGAAAGTTCAGTTCATAATAAAAATCAGTTTCGCTACCTGGTAAAAAGTGTGCACGAACGATTGGACTAAAAACGCTATCATTAGTAGATATGTTAAATATGCCTACCATAACTGAAGAATTTCGTTGGTTATTAACGACCGCGGTTGGCTTTTTTGTTGTTATAAAGTCTGGGCCAACTTCCGATATTCCTTCAATTGTATTTTGTTGTAGGTTACTGCTTGGCACTCCCAAAATTGGAATTAACAAAATTTTTTTTTGGGATTCATTCTAGAACAAAAAATTCATGTAAAAAGGTGCATTTGTTCTTTCAAAATCGTGTAAAATAACCGTGTAAAAAAGACCGCGTAAAAAGAGTTGTGTATATAGATATTTTGAAGCCCATCTGTCTAAATTTTCTTTTTTTTGGCGTTTTGAAGAAATAAATTTTAGGACTCCAACCATCGAAAATATTCAGTAATATATAGATTTCAGAAGAAACACGAAACTTACGGTCGAGTTGTTGCGTGCTAATCGATCTGAAGCATTTACGAAAGATAAATACGTTGACGAAATAAAATATTAGCCCAGTCTTCAAAATTCGATATTTGATTGGACCAAAGTTATTTTTTTGTTTGTTTATAACGTTCTTTAAACAAAGAACATTACCAGTATATTTTCATATCCTTCCTTGCTTGTGGTCCAAGGTCATATTAAGTTCGCGCGGATGTACACAACATTTAGAAGGGTTTAAGATAGATCTTTGTCTTATTGTCTTATCACTTTCTCAGCCGAACTAAGCTTCTCTGTCTTCCCATCTGAAGCCTGTCGATTTATTCGTGTGCTCAGCCTACAGGGTCCTATTTTTAAGATATTTTGATGTAATTTTGTACACCGATCGACCAAAGCTTCAACACTAACAAAAATTATTCGGATTGGACCACTTTTTCGGACATTTTCCACATAATGCCTCGTTTGCAAACTCATTTGAAGCCTCGCTACGGTATTAAGCGAAGTGGTGTACGATATTTAATGGTGGACAGCGGTTCACTATAATGTTTTTAGTTGATCTTTGATACTTTGCGCTAAAACTGGGCTTCCTTAAGGCTAGTCCCAAAAATGCTTCATTTTATTATACGATGAAACTCTCCAAAGGCCCGTTCGTTTCACCTTTTGACAAGCATGGTTCGAAAAATTACTCTATGCAGTTTTCGGTTCTACTTGAGGTAGTATAAAACGATGTTTATCGGTGTATTTGCCACATAATTCGGTACTAACGGTCTTTATTTTCTTTCCCCATTGATTTTTGATGTTTGCGCATTGCTGCCATTCTGTTAAGGCTAGCTAGTATTTCTCAGGCCTAAGTAGACCTGTGTTATGATTTCCATAGGGGTGTGACTAAAAGTCTTCTTTCAAAAGAAAATAAAACTTCTTCCGACATGTTTCCTTGTCTTCTTTACGGAAAAATCCACCTATTTAATTAATTTTGCGCATGAACCCGCAAGCATGATCGAGTAGATAGGAATCGCTACGAAATCAGTGTCCGCCGGTCCAAACCTTAGGTCTTGTAGAGTTTACTTTGGTCGCAGCTACAGTGGGCAAGGACGTAACGCTTGCCGGTTTTGGGCATACACCTATTAGATTGCGGCCACCACCTCTTTACTTCTTTCTCTTCCGACACTCTTTTCTGACCGTCACCATGTAATCTGAACAAGGACATGGATTGATCATATAAAAAACAAAAAAATGTACAGCTTAGAAAGCGTACAAACAAAATGTCGTGCGATCTTAGCTTATATAGCCGGGGGCGAAGGACAACTGCATACTATTTTTGCTTTCCCATTTATGCACTGTATGCCTCGAAACACTTGGGTAACTAAGCCTCGCGTCGAACCTTCCTCTAAAAGAAAGAAAAAAGCAGTGTTAAGTGATAATTTTTCTTTTAATAGTTTCAGGAATTAAAAGAAAAATATATTTAATACCCGATAAAATTTAATAGCATTACTTATCAGTTTCTTCGCAACGAAGATTATAATCTTCTTTGCTGGCACAAAAGAACTTGAAAAGAAAAAAATTTTCCCATCTTTCTTTTAACTAAAAATTAATTGCGTACAAGAAATTGACTTCAACGCTAACTACTTTCTCTTCCCTTGCAGCTACAGAGAGAAAATAAAATATTAAATCGAAAGAAGGATTATGGACGTTAATCTCTTCTTCTTTTTTTTCTTTTTTCTTCTCTTGTAAATATAACTGTCAAGACCACTAAGTGTTTTTTAGCTGTCTTTCATTCTTTTTTCCTTTGATTACTTAAGCAACATTATACGTTCTCCTATAAACAGACAGATGGCATCTATGGCTGAAATGGCAAAACATTCACTGGCAAAAAGAATATTTATCAGCTTAAAATATACGTAATGCGGATACATATACATTTAAGAAGTATATGTAGCTAGCGTGTTTGTGTGTATATGTGTAGGTGTAACGCAAGTCTAAAAATCTAATTAAATAGACTTAACACGTTAAACATTGAGTGGAGATACTGAACTGTAAAAGTAGATAAGATACGAGATAAAAAGGAGAGGAAGTATAAAGAAACCTGAGTGAAATATAAGACTTTGTAGTGTGACGCATAGAAAGAAATGTTAATAAGTGAAAGAAAATAAAAAAAAGCTTAATGGGCGAATATTCGTTTTGGAGCGAATCTTGCATATCCACTATCTAAGGTGAACTAAGCTCTCCTGAGTTTTTAGTATAATTGGACTTAAGAGAAAATTAAGAGGAATGCTGCATCCATTTTAAACGAAAGTTTTTCATGCCGCAAAAAACAGATATAAATTGTATTCAATTTTAAATAACTTTGAATTCTTTTACATTTTTATGGAGTCTTAAGTTAAGTGATTGTAAGTGGATTTATTTTCTTTACCCTGTTTATAACGAGACTTCGAAGCAGATACATGTTGAATTCGTCAGATGCATGCATACAACATGTATTCTTGGCAGGTTTAATCTTTCGAACCCGAACAAGGGTTGTCTGTCCACCCGTCCGTATATCCATTTTTGAAGCTTTCGGCTTTGCAAATATTGAGAAGGAAAAATTGAATTTGCATTCACAGCTAAACTTAAAAAGTGAGCAAAAAATATTCAAAGCTAAAATTAATACCGCTCGTAGGTTAGTTTGTACAGGGCCTGGCCTGGGCAAGTGATATGGCCACAATTAATAATATACCCCTATAATTAATGTGGCAGTAGCTAAGCAAAGTCTACTGCCCACGTGATTTCGGCTCCTCTGGTTAGTTGTTACTGATTGCTTGTCAATAATTAGATCAGTATTCCTTTCACCTTATTTTGTGGTGTTTTAAAAGTTGTCATTAAGTGTTTTTTTCTTTTTTTTAATTCAAATAAGGACTAAACAGTAAAAGATATCAACATAGAATTTTTAGATGTTGCCTCATTTCATTTTCATTTAAAAATGATTTCATGTAAACTGCCGCCTCTGGACTTCTTGCCCCTTTGCAACATAAATCTGCTTTTATTTCACCAACAACACGGATAATCTTCATTAATAATGTCACTATGATTTCGTGGTTGGTTGAGGTAAGCCAACGCTCTAAAATAACCCCAAAGTAAAAAGTCTAACGGAATTGTATCCTGTGGCCGTTGCGACAAGCTGACATAGGTAGAGATAATTAGGAGGGGATTAACTTTTCTCTCCATAAATTGCATTTATCAAGGTGTTTACGGCATATTTAACTATTTTGTTGAAGCTGCATGTTATCAAAGTCGAAGTCATCTACTTTCTGCATCAAAAGATCACTAATCACGTTTCAATAACATTCGTCGTGTAACTACAATGCCACCATCATATTCGAAAATTCTGATGTATTTTCTTTACACTAAAATGGACAATAATCCTACTTTACGAAGTCACGAAGACAAACCACATAACCGCAACGTAAGCGTATATTGCAAGGATGAACTGCAGATGGAAATGATTATATCTTACTCAATATTCTTCTTCAATGACTTTTTTTACGTGTTGCAAATTGAATATCAAACCTAATATATTCTTTTCTTTATGGGGTGTGTACAAAAGAAAATTCGCTTGTTTACTGCGGCATACGCCGCTTACCTGTTGTATGTAATTAATTAAAATCCTTTCACTTTAACTTATAAAGAAAAAACAAAACAAAAGCGAAACAACTAAATCTCTAACCATGCATCTAATGAGCCACATGGTTCTTCCTATAAGTATATCCAAATGTGAAAGACACCATTGTTGCTAAAAGAAGCTGCGTATTCATCAATTCAATTACTAAAATCAGCTCTCTTTAATCAGCTTAACTTCATTTCAAAAGGATTGTTTAACATCTGAAATACCTCTCAAGCCTGCTGCTGTTGTTATCGTTATCATTGCTATGCTTGACTTGTTCTAATTAAATTTGCAATTCTGCTTAAGCTAATAAAATCTTGTTTTCAACTACTCTATGGCAAAATAAACTATTATTAACTAAAATCATTCCGGGTATATCAAGAAAATTAAAAAATTTCAAAAATATCTAAGTCTTTACATACATGCTATGATAAGTAAGTAAATTTTCTTAAATAAATCAGGAGTAATTTTCTTCTTTATTTGGGTTAACAATTGCCGAGAAGCGTAAGGTCGTATGGCCAATAAACGAGTTCAAGTGAAAATATTTATTTTTTACCTAAATTCTTATGAAATTATATCGAACCGAAATTCGAGATAATATTGTAATAAAATGACTAAAAATCTCGACTTGAAATTCAAAGATGTGAACATACTTTCGAATTTAATTAGCAAAGACATTTACCAACTCGCTTCAGAGAGTTCTGTTAAATAGTTCGAATCAATATATTGTTATGTGTAGAAGCGTACTTCGTCCAAATTAGGAAACATAAGATATTGTAGCGGACATCTCGTGAACTTATAGGGAAATATCATTCGAGTGAGCTAAAGAAGCTCATACTTTTTTCTCGAGAGCTATTTTTTTGATAGTTGCCATGTTAGTAGTCAAATTTGAGATTCTAGCGCGGCTAAACTGGAAAATGTCGCTTATATTCACCTTTATCGCGTGAATGCCCATGAAATTACTTTTCGAATAAGCTAAAGGAATTTAAACTTTTCATTCCAGAGCTATTTTTAATAGTATTGGTAAATATTAAATTTCAAAAATTGTTTAACTGCATTTCTGGAAAGAGAAGAATGAATTTGTTTAGCTCGTTTGAAAAGTATTTTTATTTAGATTCAAGAGATGTCCCCAAAGGTATCTTACACTTCCTGATTTCAACGAAGTAAACTTCGAAATCCAACATGTCTTGATCCTGAGTACTTAACTGTCCTGTTATGCCGGCTACAGAGATCTGTTAAGGGAGCTGGTAAATGTCTCTGCTAGTTGAGTTCGAATTTATTTTCTCACCCTTTAAAAATTTTAGGTAAATATAACTTTAACTACTTATCTTTTGCTTATGAAATATTCGAAATGTCGCCAGAATATATAAAGGTTCCAGAATTCATGTTCAAGTTAACTTCGAGTGTGTATTCTGTCTTTCTTACGGTTATATTAAGTGTACTTATAAATTCTGTGTATTGAGAATAATTACTTCATAAAATATACACGACGGCTTATTTATTCTGAGCTTCTGGGAATGTCTGTGAATTGGGCATATATAGACATTGACGTGTGCATGTGGTAAAATTTTCAGTTGTTTCCAAGCTGTCGTCCAGTGCATATCAATCTGTAAAAAGGTGGCTGTCATTTACAGTATAAAACAGTTAGAAAGTGCTTAGGTTGATTCCAAGCAAAAAAATGTGTCTTCAAAACGATGAAAATTCGTATACGTCCGTCAGTCTCCAGCAAAAGCAACTCGGGAAGTGATCTTCAATTTGCTTTGATAATATCTCCCGATTGCGATGTATTGTCTCGTTCTGATTAGGACTGCTTTAGATAGAGACTGTTATATCTAGCAGCTCAGCGGCTCAGAAAAATTGGAGATGTGCGAAAATGGTTCGACGACTGTTTCGCCTCGAAACCACAAAATTTCTGCCCCGAGGACATGCGCAAGCTACCAGATAAGCGGCAAAAGACCGTAGATAATGATAGTGAATATTTCGATTGTCAAACTTTGTAACAACTATTCACACACTACGTCACTTGTGGTATAAGGGTATATTAAGTTTGTGCGGATGCATGCAACACCGAAAACGGCTTGAGATGGAGCCGCCCTTTATTATAGCAATGGATTCAAAATCACTTTCTCCACGTTTGTCTGTCTGTCCACCTAATTTCCTTATGTTTAACATACAAACCACAAATTTTGAGACTTTGATGAAATTCGGTACACTGACGTGTTTTGGCCGCAGAACAAAAGCTTTTGAAAATGGGTTAGAGGGGACCATTTAATAACTTTTGATAAGTCGTTATATGAGTAAGTGTAGGCTGTAGAATGTGGGATATTTAATGGTGGACTGCTCCTCACTATATAGTGTTTTTACATGTTTTTAATTAAATTTTAATTTTATCTAAAAATATGTACAGTGCACCTACTACATTCAATATGTCTTAATACTTGAATCCGTAAAACGATTTAGCACTTTTTGATAGATAAAAGCTTGAAATCTATAGGTTTCTTAAAAATTTAAATCGCTTGAGTTGAAAATAAAAAAACATATATTCCTTTTTTCATTTATCTCTTCAACACTTCCACGTTTGTGTGTTCTCCAATTGATTCGCACACTCCATCCTCATAAGTAGCGCATTTCAATAAGTAAGTCCTTTATACGACATCGCGCTCGTATTTTTTCTTCAACTCGTACTTGTTTGACAGTTTTTAACGACAACTATTTCTGCTAAAAAAACAGTATTTTGCTTGAAATAACAAAACGGAAAAGCTTTGCATACAATTCTATGACAGATTTGAAGTCAAAAAAGACTCCTTTTAGTGTAAGTAGAGGTACGAAGAAAGCGCAAAAGGATATGCAATTTGTGTCGAACATGGTTGACACCAATCGATTGTAATTTACGGAGCTTAGTAAGGGAGGAAGGAAGACGAATTCTAATGAGATATACCCTGGATAAATAAATAAAGAGCCTGAGAGTGCACACAATTTTGTGATGAATTTCGGGTTGATAAAAATGCTTTTCAAAGCGGGGAGAGAGATATGAAAAGAGCATAAAAAATTATTAGTTTGAGTGGAACATATTTTTTTCCAACCGGTTGTGAAATTTACGGACATAATAAGAGGGAGAGGCTGATTCTTCTTTTAAAATATGTTCTGGTGTTATAAAGAGTGCACCGATAAGTTTTGCTTTTTAACCGAAAAAAAATCGAACATTCCTGTTACCCCTAAGAAATGGATCCCTTAAACAGGGTACTCTCGCCTGTTGATTTTATTGCTTTCTCTTTTAAGTATTTTTTGCCTTGGGCTTTTGCGTTTTTACTTGCTTTGGACGACTTCCACCGATTGCTGTCCACTCGGCTGACTGCCGATTTCAATCACATACGCATGAAAAAATTCTCTTAATTTCGCCTAAACAGCTTCCAATGGGGCTTTGAATCATCAGCACGTTGCTGTTTTTGGTGAGAAGTGAGCAAACATGGCATCCAGTTTAAACGTAGACTTCCCATGGATAAATGTTAATGCAAAGTGGTATATGGGCTGCCTTTTGAAACCATTAAGGTCTCAGGTTACGTACGCGATTTCACTATTCGGCCGTCTTAAACGGTTTTGTGGACTTTTTCATGTTCTTTGGAAAAACTGCAGAATTCGGGCGACCAGAGCGATCAGGAGCATCGGCGTTCTTACGACTTTGTTTGAAATTAGCAAACCAGCCACAAATTCATTTTTTCGGCAAAAAAGAAGTCGTCATAACAACTTTCAAGCCAATGCTAATCGGGCATGATATTTTTTCTCACCAAAAAGCAACCTTTAATCAAGAAACGAAATTCAAACTTCCCTTTGTTTCGAAAATTACGAAAATAACGTAACTCAGGAAATGCCCCCTAATCGTGCAACACGGCGACAATCAAAAAGAGGAAAGAAAAAGAGAAGGAAATAGCGAGATGGTGGGCGTAGCCTAGTGGGTATGTTTCCAATCGTTAAGTGTTGTGTCTTTACCAACGGATCATTCACTATAGCTACGACTAAAGAAAACCCTACCGTAAACCCCAATTTGATAGTCGCGGTTCTTACCTACTTGACTACTCAGGCAGAACGACTTTATAAACTTGTGAAGTAATCGTCGGAAGGTCACGAAATTTTCATACATTTTATTTCAAGGTTGATTCATTAATACTGCGAATATCTATTATGTTCCGAATTTATTGACTAATGTTTTCTGTTTTCGGTGTTCACATATGTCGCTGCTCTCTACACCACGGTGATGACCACATTATTTTGTGCTTGTGTAGATTCGAGTTGATTTTGCAAGTATGGGCGCGTAAAGTATTGAATTGAAATGAATTTCTAGAGAAAATAAATAAATAAAATTTCGAAAAGAAAATGTGAAGCAATCCGAAGATCAAAATTCTCATCTCCATTTACGTTTTGGTTTACGGTGTCAACATTATAATCATTTTTACGCATTACAAATGAAATGACAAAATTATTATAGGTCGATGTCAGTTCCACTACGAAAACGGGAATTGACGTTTCTTATATGAACCGAAATACTTTTATGTTTTGCTTCAATTTATTTGTTTGTTGTATATGAATGAACGAAGTTGACGTTACAGTCGACTACATTAACACGTACTTGTCCTATGTTAAAAGGAGGGGCATTTTTTCTTTTTTCAGTTTATTTTTTTTCTTTATATTTAACGAGAGTGTCCTTAAGGAATGAACGTCAACAAATGTTGTGTTTCATCATAAAGGGCAACTAAAGCAATTTATAAAGAGATTGTGAATACATAGTTCGCGTTCATATTTGAATGTTTATGCATCTTGGTAGTGACATGAATTGCAAACGTTTCTACTTGTCTCGAGCACGTATGTACACCTGCAAGACAAAGTTTTAAATGTCACTTATTTCTATGTTTCACATATGCACACCTGCACTTAATTTGTTTTAAGTTTTCACGGCAGTAAGCAGGAGAAGATGGATATTTGCTGTTAGGCTCATGCTTGAGAGTAGTGAGGGAAAAGTTTATTTTCATTTCATTTACATTAAAATTATTCTTGAGTTCTTTTCCTTTTTGGAAAATTTTGCAATAAAGTCTTCTTAAAATTTGCTTAAATAAATATTTTGCTCTTGTTCTTTCTTTTATTGTTGTTTTTCTTATTTTTTCAGTTGTCATTTTATTTATTTTATTGTAATGGTATTTTTAATATTCTTTCTTCTCATTGTGTTTCCGCACAATTTTTTGTTTACTGCACGAAAAAACAACTAATTGCTTGTTCAATAAAAAAAAAAAAAACATTTTTTTACAGAACGAAATGTGTTTTTTTATTTTTATTTTTTTTAAACTACTGTATATTTACTATAGGAAATTAACAAGTTTTTATTACCGGTGAAATTTTTTCCTTTTCGCTTCTACTGCCAGAGGATAAACTATATTATAGTAAGTTTTCCATTCTTTTAGTAACACTTCGAACGATGTACCAGAGTCTCCTAAGGTTCTTGACTGCGATAAGCAAAAATTTCATTTTTTTTTTCGATTTAAGACGATGTTACCCTTACGTTTTTGGAGAAAAAACAAAATTTCATTTTTTTCGATTTAAGACGATGTTACCCTTACGTTTGTGGAGAAAGAAGAAAATTTCATTTTTTTCGATTTAAGACTATGTTACCCGTGACGTTTTGGCGAAAAACGAAAATTTCAGTTTTCAATTTTTCTAAACTTATATATACGAAAAATTAAAACAATTTGTAAGTATTCTAGAATCTGAATATATGAAAGTTCGGGAGCCTTAAAATGATAAAAAATTATTTTTCAGAATTTTTGAAAATTCTTTTGAGCGGAAAAGTGGAGCATGGTAACTCTTGCACAAGAATTCTTCTTCTTGTTTTTCTGCTTGACTTCTCACAAACTTGCTCCTAGACTAGAAAAAACTAAAAGTGTTTCTATAAATGCGACACAAACTCTACTAAGCATTAGTTCATTATTTGAAAATTGGATTTGTAAAAAAATTTTGGTCGATATTAATTTATCGAAAAATTGGCCCCCCATCAGAGGGACTCGTTCGATAATTGTAATTAACGCTTCAATTTTCAATTCTGAAGAAACGTTTCTTAAAGTTGCGAAGACAAATTTGAATTTAACTAACAAAGACATTTACCAACTGGGAAAAGTAGTAACTAGCGATGGACAATGTTCGTCGATTTAACTGTTCACTCATTTTGTTCTGAAATAGTCGCACTTTTGACCACAAAAAAAGAAAAACCGGCCCAACACCAACTTTTTAGCGACTTTGATTCATTTCTCTTTTTTCAATCTAAAGCGTTCTTTAGATCTTGACTTGGTTGGAACACATTTTTTCTTAATTTCCTTTACTTAAGGATGTGTTTTAGCAGTAGTCTGTAGTAACAGAATAAAATTCCTCGTTAATGGTTATCTGATGATACGAATCGGTGACTTGAATTGACATATCTCGCATACTAAAAAAGCCTACCCTTTGACATGAGTTCAGCGAAAATTTAGGAAAAACGCAAATAAAATATGAAATGTAGGAAAATGCTTCGTCACATGAAGGCTCTACAATGAAATTTTAATAAAACCAATTAAACGATAATTAAACAAAGAAAATGAAACATGTGGTCAGCTCTACGGTTTTTTAACATTAATTAAGGTTTTTTTTGTTTCGTTTTTAAATGTGTGTACTTTTTCTCTTTACTTTTACTCCTATGAGGAGGAAAAAATAATTGTGTAACACTTGAAAGAGCATGTCGAAAATTACCATAAATCAAAAAATAATTACTTACCTTTAGTTAAATTTTTACAGTTGTAAGGAATTGTTGCAGAAAATGAAAATAAGAAGTTTAAATTGTTTTTATTCGCTCATTTCTTTCTTCCTTTTCACTAATTACCGAAATTAATTTCTCTTTATTATTAATGAAAGACTTTTAATCAATTAAATGTTAAAACTTTTTGTAAAATGATTTTCAATAAAATTAATGAAAAACATTAATGAGCTTTTTGATTGGGACGAGACGTTGACGGGCCTTATATGTGAAAACACATTTGCCCTGAACGTTGACTGCATATAAATGAGATGTTCTTGCCGACATAGTTTGGTGCTCTTACTTATATAAAGCAATCATTAAGTATAGCACAAGATTGCAGTTATACTAGGTTGGGTTGTCAGTTTTAATATTCCCTTAAGCATACTTGTGTGTGCGATGTACGTTAAAGGAAAAGTATGAGGAACTGTTGCCGGCTTTCACAATTATAATACGATAACATATGACAGAGATAAATATTTGCTTGAGTGTTACCTACGATTATACAACTTTCCATTTTGCAGTTTCCACGAGACTACATGTCAACTACATGTACACTTTGCTTCTTGTATGTTCTTCATTTAAACCATATTTATTTAAAGATCTTTGAAAGTTTTACAGTATATTTATTAATGACATTTATGGAAACATGTCTTAGTCTCATTCCTACAGGGAAGTTTACTAATTTTGCTAATCTACAAACTTTTTTTTATATCCTTAAAAATTTTTTTTGGTGATTAGTCATCAAAAGCAATGGTCAAGTGAACAAATGTGTCCAAAAAATGTGCCCCCGCAAGCATACTCAAATATTTCGATTTTTGAGCATCTGAACAGCCAACAGAATCTATTAGATGTATAAACAGATTTGTTCCGCTAAAATTGGTCGCCTCGTAAAACGTGCGAGGTTTCCGCAACCCAGGAAGCAATTTTCATCTCAGGCTTTAGGTTTTATTGAACACGGCGGTATTCTTCATGCCCCTTCCGATTACCACTTATTCAGGTGGATACGGTCCTATTTATCAAGTCAACGGTTCGTAGAAGTTGCAAATGCGCGAAAATGGATTCGTGACTATTTCGCCTCCACATCGCGCGAGAGCATTAATAAGTTATCCGCTAAATGGCGAAAGCCCATAGGAAATGATGTTGCATATTTCGATTATTAAGCTTCGTAACAAGCATATATCAAATAAAGTTGAATTTTATGAAAAAATGGAAAAGGCTGGGTAGTTATTTAATGCTCGAATACTAAATAAAATTTTAAGAACGCAATTTCAATATTCCCTGCAAGTCAATATTTGTTTCCATATTTTCTTTAAGTTAGTGCTTGCAAAGAAGAAAAAGAAAGATCCGTTTAAAATCAAATCTTCACGACCTAAGAGATTTCCAGAAAAAAAAAAACATTAAATAAAAAACTGTCACGAATACGCACAGGTTTTGCCCTATGTAAAAGCAATACCTGTTTAGGTTTATTTCTGCTTGAAAACTATATGCTTTTATTGTCCCTTATCGCCCTCTGATGGTATTAAAAAAAAAAAAAAAAAAAAAAACTTAATGAATACATTTACCCTAGATTGCGTGACAAACAGTAATTCAGGTATAATGTCTCTTAATTGAATTGTTTAGTTAAATCTATACTATTATTATTTTTTCGTTTTCATCCGCTACCGTACAACATGAGGTATAATGGTTTTTCTACTTCATTCGGCACAGTTGGAAAGAATGTATTTATTACCAAAATTTCGATCAAACTTCGTTTAATAGAAGAAGAAGAAGTCAATTTCGGAACATTTACTGATTTTCATACGTTCTTGTCACTGGACTCGTAGCTCTGAAAACGTTACAAAATGAATCAAAATCTTCGAAAGAAACTAAGAATAATTATATATTGTTACTATTAGGTGTCTGCAAAAGTTTTAATTAGCCACTTCTACAGGTAAAAATGATAAGAAAAGAGGAATTTCCAGTATACATAACGATTAAATTCGATGATTTCGACCTTTCCCCACCTAAAATTACTGTTTTCCATTTAGTATTATTGAGTTATTCAGGGTGTATTGAGGTAGTCACGGTAACCATGGAATGCCCACAATTGCACTTTCGGCATTTATTACTTTTTTTGTTTGGTTTCAGAAAATCTCCTGCCGAAGCCCATCAGACACTTTTAGAAGCTTCTGGTGAAGCTGCTCCATCATATACTAATTGTCACTTTTGCTAAAAGTCATCCCCTTGCATGACTACCCTCGGCCTTACTTTGCAAGAGTTTTCAAGGATACCCGGGAGGGCGTACTCACCAGCAATGGCCCCTTCTGATTGCCACTTTTTCAGATCGATGCAAACTTGAGTTTGACGGCGCTTGTAGTGAGTTAATCGGTAAGGCATAACACTTACCAGTTCGGTACGCACCCACTAGTCTACGGCCAACTACTTCTCTGTATCTTTCCCTTACTTCACTTCTTTCCGATCACCGCCGTGTCCCAGGAATAGTGGACATTCTATGAGTGTTTGGCCAAATTAGTTGGCGTTAGCTTTGTTATGACTGTTTGAACTGTTTAAACACATATATATATATATATATGAATGTTGTCGTGGACGGGACTGTTCTTTATGGCAAATGAGTTTTGCATTTTATATTTCATTAAAACGCGTGGGGACATTTTTTCAATTATTTCATGCAACAACGTTTTGAAAATTGCGTGTATTTATATCGGACAACCTCGAATGAAAATAAGGCTCGGTTAAAAACTTTTTGCATATTGTGGCTCTTAAGGTTCTTAAAAAGTCGGGTACAACCCTTTTATGGAGTTTAATACTCTATAAAATTTAAAATATTGATTATTTCCTACACCACCTATGGTACTAGGGCATATTAAATTTTTGCGAATGTATGCCGCACCCGGAAAAACTTGATTTAGACTCACATTTTATTACATCGATCGATAGGTAATCTTTCTAAATCGATTTATGCTTGTCTGTCTGTTCGTCTTGTATTCAACTTAGAGGTCGCAAGTTGGTAAGATATATTGATGAAATTTTGTACACCGATATGCTTTGGCCTACTGAAAATGTTTCGGATCGGATCTCTTTTCAATCACTTCCCACATAACGGTTTCTTTTGAGAAGTTGTTTTACGCGTCTCTGTATTAAAGGAAACGGCGTAAGGTATTTAATAGTGGGCCATGGTTCACAATAGTGTTTTTGCTTTTTTAATAATGATTAATTTTCAAAATTCTGTGATATTAAAGTCGTATACAACTTTTAAATATATCAAAAGCCATCTAACTTGACCTACAATAATTATTGACACATTAACGTCAAGCGAAGCGTTGAGAATGTAACAAGGAAAATTATTCAGTCAACAATCACTGTTTTCAAGGTATATTTACAAAAGATTGTTAACACACTTCAGAGTGACAGGGGTTTTATTTTCTATCAACTAATACTAGGACAATTGTTTGCATGTCCGTAAACATTTATTTATTGCAATGATAGCTAAACTCATACAATACGGAACGTGTACGTAATTTGTTAAACACTCTCGCTGACCGCTTAGTTTATGTTCTTGTCCTGTTTATTTACACTTGTGTAGACACATCACCATCACCATCATTTAGTAGTCATATAATTTTAATGTACGCTTGAACCGCATGCACAATTATCAGATTAGTTTGCCTTTTGTTCTTGCATTTTTTTTTTTTATTTTTATTTTTATTTTTTTTTTTAATTCATCTCTTCACCCCGCTTTCGGCTAATTGTAATGTTGATAACATGCGGGCTAACAAAGTGTTACTATTTGCAAGCATTTGGTATTAGTTGAAAGGGTTAATTGCATACACAAACAAACTGAGGTTAAAAATTTCGTGTAATTAGTACTCGTTTCGTAATTATAGTTTTATTAAAATCGGTAACAATTGTCATTTATTTTCCAAGTTCCTGTTAGCTTTTAGGTTTTACCATGCTAAGAACAATAAGGAAAGTTTACCTTTTGAAAATGATTGTTTTCGCTTCTAATGCACAAGTTTGATTCCGTTCAGTTAGCAAACACCTGTAAAAGAAAATGAATATTCGTTCAGTTAATATTACTCAACGTTAATAACAAGCTAAAGTTATTTACGTTATAGTTGAAAAACTTTGCTAACAAAAAGGATCGAAGAGAGAGGAAATATCTTAAACCAATACCACTTAAGAGTTAAGTGAAAGTTTCTTTCGAACATTTGCCAAATCGAGACCCAAAAAAGTTTCTATCCTTTACATAAACTGGGAATGGAAAAATTTTATCGCCAGTTTACTAAAATTGAAAAAAAAAAAATTTATACTTTTCGTTTGCCTTCTTGTCGTACTAAAACAATGATATCCGAAATCTCATAAAAACAATTACGCTTTTCATACCCGTCACAGGGAGTATGTTAAATTTGTCAAATACTTGTAACGCATTGAAATATTCATTGTCTTGTAAATAATTATTAAGTATTCTTGATTAGCTTCAAAAGCTGAAGCGAGCTAGTCACGTTTGCCTGTCGCCCTTTTTGAGCGTTTGTCTGCCTATTTGTTGGTTCTTTCTATGTCTGGCTGCTTGTCCAGTGAATTTTTCAAAACCTCATTGAGAAAACCGAAGTTATTTTATCCATCTTTTAAGGTTAACTGAGAAAATCAACAAAGAGTTCATCTATAGATTCGCTTGAAAATAGCAAACGCCTAACAATTTTCCTTTTCTTCCTCTTATAAGCTCAAAAAATTTGTGGTAATTCTTTTGATTTTTATACCGCACAGTACTTGCAGTACAAGCGATTTAAAATTTTTGCGGATGTATGCAACGTCCAGAAGGTCGTGAGATACACCAAGCTTGTGTTGAACTGATCTATTCAGCTTCTGTCTAAGCTTATCTGTCCATATGTCTCTCTTGTTTTCTTGTGTTCGACCTATAATTTTTCTGAATCACATTCTGAATGGATCTAAACTAGTTCGTCCGTCCGTCCGTCCGTCCGTCCTGTTTTCTTGTGTTCAGCCTACGGGCGCCAATTTTTGAGATATGTTGTCGAACCAGCATGAACGGTATTGAAAATGTTTCGGATTGGACCACATTTTCGGCAACTTCCCACGCAAACCTTTGTTTCGAAAAGTTGTTCTATAAACAATTAGGGCAGGTAGGATGGTGTAGGGTATTTAATCCTCGGCCGTGTTTCACTATAGTGTTTTTACTTGTTTTCGTTCAATTTATTGTGCGTGATTCAAAAATTAGTTAAATTGGTTTAGTCACTGTTTTTATATGAATTCCAAAAAAAAGCATTTAAAAAAGCCACAAAATATGTTGAGGGCGTACTTAATTTATAATAACCTGATTGCAAAATGCCGCGCAATTATGTAAGATTAAAATTTGAACATAAAATTTGTTGAACATGGAAGATCCGGAATACCAGAAATGCAATAAGCAAAAGCCGAATTTGGATATTAAAGAATTCGTCTTGAGCTTAAAGACATATATTTTTTCTTTTTTTTTTTGCTTGTCAAAGAATAAAAGTTGGTTTGCAAAGTATGGGCAAATATTCAAGAAAGCAAGGCTATAGAATAACGAAATCTTTTAGTAGAACCATAACTTTAACAAAGTTTTAGTTAACAAGTTTTTGTTGTGGTTTTAAATTTTTAAAACTCAAAAACTTGAGAAAAGTCTTATAACTTTCTTTTCTTCTTTATTTTAGTTACTTCATTACTGTTTAATTATTTTACTGTTGTTTTATTATAAAGCTTTCGTACTATTTACCACTTATACCATACAAGTAATAGTTAAGTGGTAATGCTTTACAATTGTGTTTAAATGAAAACTTAAAGCAAGGCTAAGAATGTGGCTTCAAATTCATTAAGTTTTGTTTGTAGTGAAACAAGTGTGTTAGATATATGTATATAATAATTTACTATTTGCGTTTTGAGTATTTATAAATACATATTCCAGAGCCCGTTAGTTTTAAGGTCATAACAAATCAAGATATTGGAGTGTGGCACGGCCTATTATTATTTAACCTACACCAACCTACTGTCACTCAAATAAGCTGTTATATGGAAAGTGGTTGAAAAAGTGATGGTATCCAAATCACTTTCCATAGTGTTCGTCCTTGGGCCAATATATGTGACTGTGCCACCATTTAAATATCTCAAAAATTGCTTTAGCGCAAGAAAAGAAAACATAGAAACGAACAGACGAACAGATAAGCTTAAATTACATCAAAAAGTGATCCCGAATTGATCGGCCTAGGAAAAGGTGGGCCTCTCTCCAGTCCTCTTGGCTTTCGTATATATCCGCGCAAACTGTACTCAAGTTATGTAGGGTATAAAAAGTAAGGTATAAAATTGAGAGTAAAACTAGTAACAAGGCCGATCATTACATACCCTACACCACTTCCTCTAACACGGTCATTCAACCAAAATAGTTAATAATGCACCAAATATTAAACATTATTTATAAATGCATAATTTTCATGGAAGTCATCACATTGGAGAATACTCAGTCAGAGAATGGTCTATATTTAGCAAACTTAATTTACTTCTTAAAGATTTGATTATTTTCCAGCTCCTTTCGTTAAAGCAAACCATAAACTAGGCTTTCCCGCCATAGAAGGATTTGCTTTCATGAGAGACCTTATATGGAATTCGGTCTAATAAATAGATCCAATTTTAAATGCACGACAAACGTGTGATAAAATCGGACAATTTCAATAGTTTGTTCAAAAATTGCTAAGAATTGTTTGATAAATAATTATATCTTAATCTTGTCACATGTACTTAAATTCTGTAAATTTTGATTGGGTTAAAGCACTTAAATATGCATCCTCTTCACCTTCGTTTTTGATACCAATTGAGTATCGATTTTTTATCGTATTCAATTATTTTTCGTAGCAAACTGCGTTGGTTTTCATACGTAGCAAAATTTGAAAAAAGAATGCGCAGGTGTTGTAGCTACTTGTGACGCGGTCTTTTTATTCCACAGTGAATTAATGCCGTGCCCATTTGGAAAACAGTTTTCCCATGCAAAACATTGAATATTCTGCCCTTTGACAGGCTTAAAATGTCATACATCTCTTGCAGCTTCAGGTGTCTATTATTGAAAATAATTTCCCCGATATTTTTCGTGCGTTGTGGTCTAATCATCCCGTTTGGGTGTCCACACAGTACAGTATAATCGGTGCCCATACGATCTCATTTACAAGAAGGAAATGAACAACCAAATTGTTGCTTTCGACGAAGAAGTGTTACCCTGACACTCTTCAAGTCAACGTTAAGGTTGAACGATGTTATTCTGTGTCCAAAAGCAATGTTTAATCAATTTCAAAAATAGGAAAAGTGCAGTTAACAAAATTTAGGATTGTAGCTTGCAAATAAATGGTCAAAATGAACATGAAATTTTGATACCTATTGCTCGTATCAAAATTACCTATCGCTTGTGCAAAGCACTTTCTGAAAATAGTGTGGAATTGTTTTATTACACCCTGGCGACCAATTTTTTAAACAACGGAAGCCAGAAAAATTTGCTCTGTAATACTGGCGTTCTTGGAAAGAAAGTTAACGACTGATTGTTTAAACGTTTCTTTAGGAAATTTCTTTATTATTCAATAGCCCTATGATAATTCCTAAAAGCTAAATAATGGTTCATCATCTCGATGCTCTTCGAGTCTGATATTTTCTTATGCTTCTTTCTATTTGCTTTGTAAGAATTTTTATATTATTATTATTACTATCTTTCAGCTCAGTTCATTTAGCTAGAGAAATAAATTCTAAGAAAGTCGTGAAGCACTAGCGATGTACGGCTATCGGCTTTATTGAGACTTGAAGCCACGACCATTGAGTTGTTAGCCTGCTCGGCCATTCAGACGGATTAAATTAAATTAAGCATTGTAATTGAAAATTAAATAATTTGCTCTTTTGCAAGGAAGCTGAAAAGTTTACTTTTAATAAACTTGGCTGGCAAATGAACATATTCGTACCTATAGGCAACGAAAACTTTATATTAAGCGCCTAAAATTAGTTTAATATTACATTCGCTTGAAAGTAGACAACAATTTTCATTTTTTTTTCACAGTATTAAGAGGAACTTGAGAGTAATGTAATTAATCCAAAGCATAATTTTATACTTATTTAAATGATTTAATAAGTTTTGATACAACAGTTGTAGATTTGAATAAAAAATTAAATAAAAATAACGCTTTACTCTGTGAATATAGAAAAAAGTTTGAAACTCTATATATATATATATATATATATGTAGCTAGAAATTTTATTACGTTTTCTTTTTATTTTATATCACTCCATTAAATTGTTGTTTTCGCAGCAATAGCTGAGAGTTCGTGTTTAAACACAAGTCATTCTGTTCTTGTTTTTTTTTGTCCCGATTCAGCTACTTTGCATATAAATATATGTTTATACGAATATTAAAATAAGAGGTGTTAGTACAGGAAAAATAAATGGGAGGTAGTACGAAAGCCAAAACAATGATATTTCTCATCCTCGAGTATATAAATACTATGGTCTACGATTTAGTTGGTTTGCTATTTTTAGATATGATGAATAATTTATGGTTAACGCCAGTTAGCCAGAAAAAGCTGAACAAAATACTAGCACCACAACCACCAGTATATAAAATTTTGTATAAGCAAAAATTTAAGAGTTAAAGAGAGGTACGGGGAAAAACGGGCGAATAATTGCCAAAAAAACGAAAGAAATAAAAATGTATGAAAAATACCACAGACGAGAACAGTATAGAAAAATAGAAGCAGCATGCAATTTTGAGGCCAACCACTCTATATAGCGGCCAGGAAGAAAAAAAAAACTAGAGTGGAGGAAAAAAAAAAAGAAAACAGAAAAATTATAAGTAAAGGAAGGCGAATAACTTCCGTCTAAGGTTGAGAAAAAAATTTATAACGAAAAATAATAATAATAATAATAACAAAGTCAGTTCGAGGTGGTTTTTAAAGCAATTTCAACAACCAGCAATAAGATAATAAACAACCGGGCAGCAATCGCCATAAAGTAATGAACAGCATTAGTAGTTCACTAGAAGCTTATAACTAATTTGGAACGAATGGTGCACATCCAGCATTTTCAAGGTTTGGTCATGGAAGCATCTTAATTTAGTTTGGCGTTTCTTTACTTTTTTGGATGTTATGTTCAAGTCTCTTTTTATCTTTCAATTTTTCAAAGTAACGAAAACTTCAATGTTAACTTCAACTTTACATATTCGCCAAATTCTTTTTTAACAAAATGCAGACTTCATTAAGAGAACTTTATATGCACTGGCGTGATAATATGTAGTAAGGGTTTCTCGCACGAACTTCTCAATTTTTCTTTGAAATCAAAATCGGAAAGGGCAAAATCTAAAAAGAATATTGGATGAGAGAATTGCTATTTTTACGCTGCTAAGAAGTAGGCAATTAATGAGGCTTTCTTAGGTGAAATGGAGAAAAATTGATTTTTTCTAGCATACGATTTTTTAAGAAGATTTCGTTTCTGTGTTAGAGGAAGATCCCCCGAAATTTACGTCATTGGGTTTTGCAAGCGACGTTATAATTTTGATTTACTTTTATTTTCCCTACCAGAAAGGGTAAACAAATAGTTTGCATCAAACAGAGAGCCTTTATTAGACATCCGTAATTGTAAAGTTTCTCCGCACGATATTTACGTATTTTAAAAGTTCTTTGTGTGTTGCGAACGAAATAACAAACTTAGTTCATTTTTATTTTGTGGTCGTTGGTAGTGAAAAAGTTATCTATCTCTACAATCCAGACTTTCCGAAGGTATATAAGTTATGTCTGTTGATAGTGGCCGACAAAGAAGAAGAAAGAAAGAAAAAAGGAGGAAAAAAACTGCTATGGTTGAGCCCTTACTCAAGACAAGAAATACCAGTCAATTTTGCAATTCCGCGGTCTCTTCGCCATACAAAATATAAAACGTAAATCTAGGAGGAAAACCGGAAAAAATGCTAAAATATTTTTTTTATTTTTCCCCCGAAAAGTAGGAAATAAAAAATAAAGAAAAAATAAAAACAAAAAACTCAAGTAATTCGCATATAAAGCATTCTCCCAATGAAAGAAAAAACCGCACAATGGAGGTGTTTCTGTTTTACACTTGTGGCCAGGCGCGGGTTTACTTTATTTTTTGTTTTTTCTCCTATTCTTAGTTTTGCATTTGTGGTTTAAAAATACTGGGACTTTGTTGTCAAGTAAAAAAAATAAAAAAAATAATAGAGTTAAAAATGAAATTTATTATAGTTATTTTTTCTTTTTTTTTTTTTTTATTCATACGAGATTTTAAGGAAATTGACTTAAATTCATTTAAAGGAAAACAAAAAGTTTTCCTTTTACACAATATAAGCTGTTGTAGGGAAAACTTGTCTTAAAATTAAAGTTAAATTTTTTTTCCTTTTTTTAATTCTTAGCTTGCTAGAAAATTAAATAATTTTCTTTATATCGTTTGCTTCTTTTAATCACTTCCTTTGTTGGCTAGAAGAATTTCCAATTACTGTGCGCTCTGGTTTTTTTTTTTTTTCTTTTTCTTCTATTAAAACTGATATTCATTGTTTGATTGCAGCCAATTGTATGGCTGAAGAGCGCACAGACGTAGGCACCAGGAAATCGATTGTAATTCTGTCTATACTGGTTTTCAGAGATTTCCTTTTTGCGTTTATTTCAACTAATCACTAAGACAGACAGTTGGACAGACACACAAGATGAGAATGTAAAACCATTATAAGAGTATTCTCACCAAACCATCGCATTTCTCTCGTCATATAATCAGAAGATATTTTATAAAGGCATTTAAAAACCGCAACATTGAGTGTGTGTGTGAAGTTAGATGGGTGTGAACAAAAAGTAAAATTGGAAAAATTCCTTTCAAATATTTGTTATAAATGATTACTGCGCGTTCGATTTGAATTGTGTAAGTGGTTCAAAAACATAATGTTACATCTATTTTTTATATGGCATAAGAAGCTTTTTCTTGTATTCCACAAATATTTTAACCAAAAAATCGAATTAATCAATAAGTTGCATTTGAAAAAAGAAAAAGGATAAAATGGAAAGGTTTCACTCAAGTGTTTCATGTACTTTACAAAACACAATTTTTTTATTTTATTTTGCTTCCTATGTCCTTATGTAATGCCGATATGCGGACTTATGAAGTAAAATTCATACATTGTTGTTGTTAGTTTGTTTAGAATTTTTCTTATGGTCAAGTTAAATTCTCAATTCTTAATTAATTTTACTTTTTGCATGCCTTCCGCCTTATCGTTTTCGTTTCGTGAATGATGAACAGGGAGTTCGTCTCTAATTATAGGCAATAAAATGCATACATTATGTACCTAAAGTAAACTCACACTTGCTGCACAAAATAAGCATGTGACTAATTCATCAGTGTAGGCCCCACCGCCCACTACATGAGCAGGCCAGCTTTGCACACTTTGTAATAAACTGATTGAAGTGAGCCTCCCTCGGATTCTTCATCGAATTTGCCTTTAGGCTTGCAATTGCCTTAAAGTGGCTGCTCAGGTGTAGGAATTTTATCATCAGCCGCAGGAAGAAATCAAACGGAGCCTTACCAGTTGAGAACATGTCTATTTCGATTAGGTTAGTTGCGGTTTGAGAAGAAAATCTTTGCCTCATAAATAAATAAAACCTGGCTTTGATATGTCCGCTGTGAGCTAACATCAAAATTTGTATTTTCCAGTATCTGGAGCAATTGAGTGATTTCGACGTTCAATATCGCCACCTTTTACTGTCTTTTCAATATTATTTTTGAATGTAAGTGATACCATAATAATGAAAATTTTGAGTGCTCTGAGCATGTGCAAACATCAGTCAGAAGATAATGAACGGACAACAGTTGTTCATTCATTTCTTCCGAGTGGTAACCCTGTACAGCGTCGTGTAAATCAATTATTTTAAATGTGTGTTGAAAATAATAAACCCTTTGTTTTATATAAATTGAGGTAATTCGTTTGATAGAGAAAAGTAACGGCTATCCTTCGCATAGTTCCAAGGAAATATGTTACGCCCTTTATTATTCCATTGAACTAGAGATTTTGATTGCGGTGAAACCGCATAAGTAGCCGAGTAGTAGCCGGTAAGAATCGCGAAAACCAAGTTCATGTTTGCGGGTTCATATCTCAATGCCGTAGAGTATACTTTGGTCGTAGTTATAATAGATGCTTAGTCGAGAAAGATATAACACTTATTGATTGGACAGAAATACTCACTAAGCTGCGATGGCTTCCCTGTCTCGTTCTCTTTCCACGTTTCTTTCCAACAGTCACCGTATTACACGCATGCGCAACGTCCCATGAGTGATTGGTGATATAATAAAAAAGAAAAGATGACCTCAGAATATATTATGAGATACAGGAACAAATCTTTGTCGATTATTATGCTTTCGAATCAAGCTAGATTTGAGCGTCCATTCCGGATTAATGAATTCTAAGTCTGTGCCAGAGATTATTTTGTTGGCAAGGCTACAATCTTGCGAAAGTGTTCGTTGGACCTACCTTTTAGCAAGAACTAAGCAACAACAATTTGTGTTAAGCCAAAGCAAGGGGTGTGAACACGGTCAACGAGGGAAGAAGAGTGACACAAGGAGGGTGGCAAAGAGAAGATGGATGACCGATAATGGTAGGGAGGAAGGGATAACAAGAGGACCGACAGAAAGAGAGCGATGAAAGGAGAGGCACAAAGACGGATTGGGAATAAGAGAGAGAGAGAGAGAGAGAGAGAGAGAGAGAGAGACAGAGAGAGAGAGAGAGAGAGAGAGAGGGAAGTAGAGTAAAAGTTAGTGGGAGAGAAAGAGAGAGAGTGAGACAGAGGAAGAGTGCGAGGAAACGTGTAACGGAGTAAGAGAAAGGCCAAGTTAAAATGGGAAAAGAAACTGTGTAGGGAGGCAGATAGAAAAAGTGTATGAAAATTTTTCTCTCGATGAAGCGCATATGCTCAAAGCTAACTTTCCCAATTTTTTATTTCTTGTAGGAAAAACTGAAAGGTTAGAGCGGAGACAGTGAGCGACAGAGAGAGACAGGACATGGAATTTTTTCTTTCTTAATCTTTAGTTAATAAATCAATTCACATACATATGTCATATTCATCGCAACTGCATATTAAGCAAAAAATTTGGTACTATATGTATGTATGTGCGTGTTTAGTTAAAAATTGCACTTTTAGCTGTACAAATAGTTTCCGGTGTTATTTACAAATATACATCACAACATAACAAGGAAAAAAGCGAACGTCATTGAATTGATTAAAGGAAATGCCCACCGCGCGGGATTTTAAGAATAATTCTTTAAGACACGGCAAAGTTTTGTAATTCCGGGAAAAAGCAAAGTTTTCAAGCGAAAAAATTGCATGCATACGCAGGGGCTTTGTTTTTTCGAAAGAATGAAAGAGAAAAGAATTGAAAAGAGAAATTACAATCATTAGAATAAAGCAAAAAATAAAGAAAAAAATTATTTGTAAATTGCATGTTTTGCATGTTCAAAAAGGCATGTTCACCGACACACTCTCGCACACAAATATAATATCGTACATAAAGAGGAAAAAATGTAAAATTCGTAAGACTGGTATAATCGCTTTAATGCGATTTTCGGATACCCACCACGCATGCAGCGTATGTACAGTGTGGACTCGTAAATATCGCCACTCTATCTTCGAGCTGGAAACCAAACACCCTTCACTGACGTTCAGCTAAACACGCATGGCAATCGCAGATGCAGAACTCGACTTGTAGCATCGTAAAAGACTACACTATCTCGTATAATACTAATACTAATCTCGACACATCACCTGTTAGTCGTTAGTGGGTGGATTGGTTGATTGAACGTCAGTTTTCGACATCGACGTCAATGTTTTCCCATTTGTTGATAATCGTCTTTTGAAATTTTCCTCTTCTTTAGACTTTGGTGGCTTTCTTAAGTGAAGTTCGTTTTTGGATTGACGCGCTCCATTTTCTTGATTGGAGGTTTTCGAATGAAAGCGTATAGAAGAATTCAATTCAGTTCAAGGTAGAACGTAAGTCAATTTCTAAATGGAACAAAAATTGGAAAGATTTCGCCAGCAAATGATAAACGAATGGATCGACCGACCTGACTACAGGCGCTCGTGTCCTTACGCTAATCAAGAACCTAAGAATGTTATATGGAGCTTTTGGTTCTATTCCTTATTTTATGGACCTCCTAATATGGGCGAATATTCTCTAATCTTCTAATATGATGAATATATGATACAAGTTTCAGTTTTTCGTGTGAAATTTTAACTCATCTGTTGAATGAATATATGAGAGAAGGAAAAGGAGGTATAAAAATAGCAAGAATATGCTATTCGCTAGCACGAAATATAAATAAGTACATGATCTACAAGCTAAAGTTTCTATCTATGCTTTAAGAAGGTATTACCAAAAAGCGCTTCTCAGATCCCTAAATGTATGGACGACATGCCAAAAGAATACGAAAAACTTTATCTTAATTGCTTTGCGAAATTAAGTTGGGGGCATTTTGATTTTCAATCTAAACCAAGGTTTGGAACGGACTTTTGAAATCACAGATCTTTGAAATCCCGACGTAAGCCTTTCAAATTTATTTTATTTTAGCTTTGTCTGCTTGTGCATAGGCTGAATTTATATACTCTATGTATAATTTCTAAGGGTTCCTCTATACAGTTGTTGTTATATTGACTTACGCTGTTGTGATAGGTGAAGAAACAAATACATTAACAAAGCAAAGTAAATAAAAGGAAAAACTGAGTGTACGTGGATCTATGTGACTTAACATAACACATTAAATTTAAATGAGCATGAAAGCCATAAACAAAACAACATTCTTTTAGCTTAAACAAAAACTAAAAAACAGTTATTTTCTACAAAAAAAAAGAAAAGACAAAAATAAAACAAAACAAACCAAGCTTTCTTATGTGCATCTGTATATAGCGTAGAGTAAGAATGTGTTTATGAATGATATGAAATTTTATTAAATTACAAGATTTTATGCACAATAAAGGAGAAAAATTGCTAAATAAATATAAAAGCAAGTAATAAAGAAGAGATTAAGTAAAGAAAAAGCAAAAAAAAAAAAATGGCATACACAACCGACACCGCCAACAACTATCTCTCTAAGAAAAATTTTTATTCTGTTTAACACACATTTATATAAAACGCGAAGCAACAGTACAATTACATAAAGAGATCTCTGCGACCGTAACATAAATTTTAGTATTAGAGTCATACAAATGTTTGGTTTAAAGCCAACCCAATTATCACCAAACCGCCACCGCATTTTTTTATTAACGTCTTTCTTTATTTGTCCCTTGCTTTACGTCATTTGTAGCTCATTTTAAACAGTGGGATGTTAGTCAGCGACTCACTCACTCAGTCAGTCAGTCAGTCAGTCAGTCAATCAGTTAGCTGTGGGATTTTTAATGTAATTTTTCTTTCTTGTTTTATAAATTTAAGTTTGTGAAAGCGTCGCATTTTTCTAGTCCAGCAATCACTGCATTAATGATCACGTACAATATGCATTAAAATTCCAATGCCTGCATACATTTCCTTGAGTGCTTCCATTACTATCGTCATCATCATCATCATCGTCTTTGTTGCCATTATTATTATTATTATTATTATTGCTATTATTGTTATTTTTGCTATTGCTGTTTATATTATAGTTCGAGTTAAGTTTTCTCATGACCTAGCTTTTGCTTATTTCTGCTTATATTATGCTATTCTTTCTTTCCATTGCTATTGTCTTACTTGAAGAACAAAACTCTTTTTAAATTTCTTTGTTATTCTTATGTATATTAAATGTTTATTTCTTTTCTTTTCTTTCATTTTTTTTTTATTTGTTTCTATGCATTTCATTCACTTAAAAATATTATCGTTATGGTTCTTCTCTTTTCCGCTTAAATTGTTCGTTGTGTTTTTTGTAGAAATGAAATTTAATAAAAAATACTTTATATCTATGATGCTCTTATCCTAATAATTGTTATTCTCTATGAAGGAAACTTTTACAAATTAATGCCCATAGGTAGAATATATAACATTCGCTATGATGGCTGACGCAATCGTATATGTTAGTTCATTCTAACCACGCTATTGTAACGTTGTGAACGACGCAGATCAATTTCACTTTTCCAAGAGGACATGCTTATCACATCCGCAAATTTATTCCAGTCGGTGTAATCGATTTTGAAAAAAAAAATTTGTTTTTAAATTTATAAACTTTACCAGAATTTACTTAATTCAAAGGCTGCCTCAAAGAGGAAGTGGAACAAGCAGATCGTAAGAAATAAAAAGGAACGAGCCAAAGTAGAGTGTACGTACCTAAGCAAAAACTCTGCATTTTGGAAAATATTAAGGTTTCTGCTCACGAGACAATGTTAATGTTCCACATGCCAGGGTACATGACCAATCCGCAACATAAGTTAGCTCGAGCTTTATTTGGCATTAGCTACTTGAAGCTTAACAGATGTGTAAAATTTACAAATTTTCAACGCCAAATGCATGCGCAAGGATGAAACGGGCTTTTTTTGTGTGATGTGAAAATTTCCAGTGCTATAGTTTCTTTGTTGTGTAAAGCACAGCTGAGGAGATAAGACCCGCGACAGTCGGTGGTCAGAGGTTTAAATCTCAATGCGTTAGACCATACTTTCCAAACAGCTACGTATATAGTTAACTTAGATGTATGTCCGCTTGTTAACATCCTAAGCCTGAAAATATTGTATACTCCACCCAGTAATAAAAATAAAAAATTCCTGGATACGTGCACTAATACAACGATTACCAAAACCGTTTCCTATTTCAGTCTCACACTTAGGCTAAATTTCGGTTAAAGTTTCCTACCCAATTTAGGTTTAGTATATGAGATGAAGCCTCTGTCTCTGCGCATATCAATTACATATACCGCCCATTGATTGCTCCTAACAGCATGGCTTCTAAACCATATACATATCGATTGTAGATTTCGCCTTTTGTTCGTTCCTAAAATCATTACTTGCAAAATGGACAAAAATCCGTATTTTGCGTCGTCCATCGTGTGGACAAAACGTGGACGCTATTTTTAAAGCGTAACAAAACCAATGAAAAAACCGTACGCAAAATCGAATGCAATTCAAAATTCAATAAAATATGTTTGTTTGCTACTAAAAGAAGTTTTTCAAGCTCGCTCTAACGATCTCGAGATCAGCTGAGTGGCATATTTCTTATGCAAAATTACAGTTAGGAATCTTCCTTCTTCAAGGTTTATGCAAACGCATCGAACAAGAATTCAGCCAAAGCCAAATTCAGAAAGCCAATAACTTTCTTAAAAAAAGAAGACCTTAGGTTTCTTCGGCTACGCTAGACAGCAGGCGTATGCTCTGACACGACTGTGTCTGGCTTTTGATTACCAAAGAACAAAACTAATTTAATGTCATAATGTAAAAAAATATGAGAAAAGTATCCGTAAACAAATTGAACATCGGTCAGAATAAATGCAGTGAGTTTGTTGAAATGAGAATCGAGACTAAAGAAATGGAATACGAAATTAAATAAAAGTCGGGGTTTATGCAATCGTTGTTGTGTGGGTTAATAAAGTGTACCCATGTTGCGAATATTAGAACTGTGCAAATCTGCTTGTCAGCGAAGTATAACAATAAAATGACACGGCCTTTACAAATGTGTGAGTGAAATCTAGGTTCGTTCCCAAAACGAGACATATTTTTGGGCAGGTCTGTTGTAGAGCATACCCCAGAAAAAATTGAGTAGCATAAGATACATGCTACATGATTACCGTGAAATGCTGAGTCAATTCAATCACATTGGTCTTTACTTCTGTCCGTACGTCACTCATGTGAACTTGCACTATTGTGATAGGAAGTTAAACTGCGGAATATACACTTTAAAATTCTTGTCAAAAATTAATTTTGAAAGTTGACCTGATTCGCTCAGAAGCATTTTCTCGGCAAATGCTAAACTTGCACTAAAGCTCGTGTTAGTCTGAATTTGGTCTGAATTTTTCAAATAATTCTAACATAAAAAAATAACAACTCACTCTTGATTTCTTAAAATCTAATTTTGTACTTTGACAAAGTCTTTAGTACCTTTACCTTAAAAAAAAAGGAAAACCGAAGTGAAACCAAATTGATCAGCTTGTGGCGGTGCTCGTCAATTAGATTCATTAGTAACGTGACCGCACAGCGGTTTGACTTTGACATTGACTTTGTGTAAAGGAAAATTTATTTAATATTCAGATTCACTTTCACACATACAATGTGTGTGATATAATGGAAACGCTTCATGTACGATGCACAATTTGCCTTGAGTATAATTCAGAGAGTATTTTTTCTTTTTAATTTTATTTTTCTCATCCATCATTTTCATGCATATCTCACCTGACAATTGCTTTTGATATTCGCCCCGAAAGGGATGGAGAAGAAAAAAAGTACATTTTCCACCTCATTCCAGTTTGCATTAAACTTTTCGACAATTTCCTTTGTGGGGGGGGCCGGTGCGCTTTTTCTTTTTTCTTCTTCTTCTTTCTTTCTTTATGTGTCTGTAATTTAGTTGCTTGTCTGCATTTCCTTTACATTCAGATATTATTGGTTGGTTTTGTTGATCTCGTACAGTTTGTTGAAGTTGCGGTTTGATTCGTTATTTTTTTGCTTATATCTCTATACAATTACCTCGTTCTTGAATTCGACTGGAGGAGACGCAAGAAAGCAAAGAAAATTTCCAAATCATGTTATAAATTGGTATCTCTACCTCCATCATCGCATAGTTGTCAGGTTGTTGTTTCCTTTTTTCCCAATTTGACTGTTTTATTATGTTCATATTGAACTTGCGTGTCTGCATTGATTAGCGAGACATGAATAAGCTGGTTTTTCTTTTTTTCCTTTTTTCTGCTGAGATCTTCTTTTCCTCCTGTTCGTTTATGTTTGCGAAATGGCTGTGAATGCAAACAACTGTCGCATTATATTCAGATTTTTTTTTTCTTTTTTTTTTACTTTTGGCGGATAGAAGCTATTGCAAAATTTGGTTTACGTTAGTTTACTGTCTGCACACATAGTAAATAACTTTATATGTTCAGTCACCATCGAAAAAAAAAAAAAACTGTGATATATTTGTTTTGCCATTCTGTTAGTAACGCGACCAGAAGGACATATTGGAAAATTTGTAAACTATAGTACTGTTATCATCATTAAAATACACCTTTAAATCGGTTCAGAAAATGAAGTTCGAGAATGAACGGAATTCATGCCAGAGAGCAACGTTAACAATAAGTTGAGAAAGCAAATAGTTCTGAAAATTTCAATGGGTAAACTGTGTACCTTGTGAGGCAAGTCACATGACCTCCATCCGGATTTCTCAATAAATCCATGCACCTCTTTAATGTTAGTGCGGAAAGTCTTCAAGGCTATTAATAAATGCTTCCCTCAGAGAAGTTTCCCGTTTTCTTACAAGAGTAACTCATAAACGAATATGGTTGTTGTTATTAGTATAATTGGAGTTAGGAAAACCAATAAATTCCAAGATTCCTTAGTGTGAAAGCCCTAGC
The DNA here is from genome assembly GCA_000688715.1 of Glossina pallidipes. Taxonomy (NCBI): domain Eukaryota; kingdom Metazoa; phylum Arthropoda; class Insecta; order Diptera; family Glossinidae; genus Glossina; species Glossina pallidipes. The sequence continues at coordinate 776,395 of KK499803.1, read as the reverse complement.
GGTCTTATTGAAAACTATATACCGCAGTTGAGATTTGGAATCCACGATCATTCAGTTATTAGGCGAGACTCTTTTCTTACTCGTCCACTCAGGAAATTGGTTTTCTTCCGTGTTTGAATACCTGGTACATCTAAAAGGCTTTCTTGTCTAATAATAAACACGCAATAATTGATCGATTTTTCTACTAAAGTAAGGTATGTTTGCTTGCTTTGGCTTGCTTTGAATAGAGGCTGAACGCATGCAGGGATTACACGACATTATTTTCTCCACGTCTATTACATGCGAAAATTATTTATAGCTTCCTTTCCCGCGGGAAGTTTTTCTTCACTAGTGTAAGAAAAACTTCAAAAACACTCAGTAGAACGTGCAGTGTAACTTCCGATTAGTGTGCTTGCAAAGAGAATAGGAGAATAAGAAGCTTTTGATGTTCATCTACTTAGCAGGTGCTGGGAATACTGCAGGACTTTGACGTCTTAACCAGACCTAGATGGTTCAATGACGAGAAATTATTCAGAGCTGTCCAGGAATCCACGAACAAAGTTAGACGTTACCTGTCCGCGATAGTTATCTCCTATACGTAATCATCTAATTTTGGAGTGCTTTGCAAGCTGTAAAAAAAAAAAAAAAAAAACAGACTTAGACCATTTTAAAACTGATCAGTCCATATCTTTTCAACAATAATCGTAACTCATTGCATATATTGACTTATAATTTATTAGCCAGGAACACTTTTCAGGTCCATAAAAATTTTATAGCGATACATCGCTCGACGCTTATATAATTAATAAGCAACTTGATGATGGTGATGGATATTCATGATTCGTCTTATAGTGGATATCTTAAGTGTGTCAGAATGCTTTCTGTTTTGTGTTATGCTCTCTTTTTCCGCACTTGTGTATGTCAAATGCAAATACATGGTGTTTTTTATGCAACAAGAATGATGGTAATATTTACTAAACTCATCACCCATAGAATTTGTCAAATTACACACATACACATAAACACATACATAGTGTATCTTGTTCCTAATTTCTTCTTCTGCACCAGATTCACATGTGCAATTCAAATTTTTACTTGTTCGTTATTATGCTGCTGTTGCTGTTAAGTCAGTACAAAAAAGAATATATATATATATATATATATATATAAAGAAAAAATGTTTTCCTTATAGCATCGTCAAGCTATACATCGTCATTATCGCTATCATCATCATCATCATCATCACCATCGTCGTCAGTATCATGGTATGTATAGAATAGAGTAAACTAGAGTAAAAGCATTGAGAAGAGAAAAAACTTTGAGTCTTCTCTTATCATTTTAGTAATTTTTCCTAAATCATAGTGACTTTGTGAAAAATCTTCTAAAATGCAAAGCAGTAAAATGGCACTACTTTGTATGGCTATAGTGTACTACAGCTTAAGCGTTGGTTGGTATTTTGATATGGTTCGCTTTTAAAGTGCATATGCAAGTGTGCTATAAGTATGTATGTACGTATGTATGTAGGTATATATGTAAGTCTGTATGCATGCCTGTGTGCATGTAAGTTTGTCTTTTGTACAGTTTATGGATCTCATTAATTTAATTGAATGACATTCATAGTTATAAAATCTTCATTATAATGGGTTTTCGTTTGGTGCTTTGCTTCTTCTTTTCTCCCTTTTTTTTTTTTCTTTTTTTTTATATTTTTGCTTTCTTTTTTTTTTTCTTTTACTATATTGATGATGATACTGTGATTTTTCAAAATCATTCCACTAAACCATGAATTTTATGAATCCGAATAATACAGATACTCTTCTAAAGACGGGAAAATGGCTTTGAAAACAGCTAGAAGATATAAAATTCAATTTGAAATCAATATAGAGTACGCTCAACTGCCCTTAGATAAGTATGGTGGTTAGAGTTTTCAAGATTTTCTCTTAAAATTGCTTTACTTTGAAAGTCTGATGGCATGCGATAAGTTCTATTATGACTATTGATATTTGCCTTTTAACATTGAAGCCATCTATCGTCGTCGTCATCTATCCCTTTAAGTGTAAAAGTAAAAGAAAGTTTTAATAGTGAGCTTAGCAATAGTACTCGTACACTTAAATATCGTGCATTTCTAGTGGAACGGGATGACATTTCCTTGCGAAAAATAAATGGCTTAATCATAACGATTATGGAGCACTTAGACATTTTAGCTGATCAGATATGTAATTATCTCGTTTAGGTTCGTTTGAAGCTCTTTCTTTGCTTGTGTATCGTTGACCTTTGAGTCATTAAAACCTATAGTGTATTCTTAGATCCGTTCGTTTTATTTTAACTTTACAAATGTTCAACAGTATATCGATTTTTTATTTGTTTGGTTAGACATTTGGCAAACGTTTGGTTTCGAATGACAATTTTAGAGTTTTCCTATCCACAATCGGAGGATATCGTGAAAGTAAATTACATATGCACTTCTGTGGGTAACACCAAAGGCATACCTGCAAAGATACTTACGGTAATGTTGAGAGCTGAGTTAGCTATATGTGTCGGTCTTTCCAAGAAAATGTCGATGTAAACTGCCATACGATGATCTTGCTTGGTCAACTGACGCTTTCCGATGTAATTATATTTTTAGTTCTTTCTAACTAAAATCAAATCGATTGTCATAAGAGTGGGATAAAAACCGGTTATGAGTTATCGATCGAAAAAAGCGGTATTAGGTGTAAATACACACAATCTGTGGTGAATTCAGCTGAATGATAGCATATCCAAATTCAGAGCAGCCAATGTCTGGTGAATTCAGATGGGTTGTTGGATGTCCGAATTCGTTGTTCCCAACGTTTCCCGAGTGGATCCGAGTGGATAGTCGGACAAGGCCGCCACTAGATACGCTACACCATTTCACTTATTTAGTAATATACCAGAAATTGTACGTCATTTTTATGTAAATGTAAAATTTTCGTGAAAGTCCTGATGGTGAAGGATACTCAAACGCTAACCTGGTCTAAATTTAGCAGAATTATTTTAATTATCAAACATTTTATTATTTTCTAGTTGCTTCCGTTATAACAACCCATAAATTAGGCTTTGTCTCTGTAGAAGGGTTTGCTTTCTTGAGAAAATGTATAGATCTATGCGATCCAAATTCCCTGAGCTTGATTTACTAAGCATAAATTTCGATCGTAAAATATTAAAAATTAGAATTCTTTTGTGGCAAGTAAAGGTTTATTTTTCATTATACGAGTTGGGATTGACTTACGTGGTTCAAATTTGCTAAAATTACTTTTTATGTCAAATTATTATTGTAAACGAATTTTCATCAGCAAAAAAAATAACTCATCCTATCCAAACTTTTCATACCACTTTAGAATGTTGAAATACATTCGCAAATACCCTACATAACGCTTTATTTTGATAAGTTGTTACACGAAAAAATATTGCAAGTTATAGAATTTCGCGACAAAAATCGCTTAGTGATTGTACTTCGGTATTATAAATTGGTGTTAAAATTTAGGGTCATATAGACAGCAGTGAAAGTTTGGCTATCCTTTGAATTGGGGCCCTTCATGAAAATTATGCATTTACATAAAAATAATGCGTAATCTTTGGTGTACTATTAAGACAAGAAGTGAAAACATCATAGTCGTGCCAGGTCGATTTTAAATGTCTAACACAATCCTTATGTTCGCCATCGTACACAAAAATTGTATCTTGTTTTTATATGAACATGTTATTATGGAACAATATATATAAAAGTTGAGACCTCTTTGCAAACGAAGGCTTACTTTCCGCAAGAAGAAGAATTGTGAATAAGGCGTTTAAAGGTTAAGGTCGGTTCAAAATTCAATGTAGTTAATATTTACATCAAATTACTATTATGGATCAATTTTTATTATTAAAATTTCGACTTTTCGATTTATATATAGAGTAGGATTCAAAAAATAGGCCGGGCTAGTCCAAATTTTATGCAGTTCATTTTCTATCATTTTAAATTACAATTATGATCTGATTTTCATCATGAAGCGTTGAAAATTTGACTCTCTTGTAATATGAACTTCAATTTTCGTTAGATGAGCGATACTTCAAATAATTGCTCCAGACGATCCAAAGTTTTCACACCAATTTACAATACAAACATTAGTTTTATGACTGTTGAGATGGCATTGCCAGAATAGTGTTGTTAATGGACCGAAGAATTCTTTAAGATTCGTAATCGATTTTTCCATATCGCCTAATAACAAATTATCCTTGTTCGTCTGTCTGTTTGTCTGTCTGTAACTTTCATCATTACTGACGGAAGATTGGCATTGACGTGGGCTATTCCCAATAAACGAATATAAAGCAAGCGGCCACAGCAGACAACTCAGTTATCTTTTAAGCTAGTTGGCGGAAGCCACTTAGTTCTTTATGTTTTAGCTCCACGAAATAAAGCAATAAAGCAATTCTGGCTTTTGCCTTCCTCCACGTGAGCTTTTCGAAGGCAAAATTTATGATACGATAAAAATCCATTACAAGTTTATTCTAAACGAAAACACTTTTCTTTATCTCTTATTAAATTTGATGCACTTTACCTGCATCAAGAGAACAAAACAAAAAGTAATAATAAATAGAAAACACTAAACGTTACTTACTTTGGTTTCTCATCAACTTTTCTTTGCTATTTTTTTTCGCCATCCATTCTGTATATATATATATATCTGTTTTCTTTTTTGCCCTGATCCCGGCAGATTAATCCAATGGATAATTAATGGTTTCTATATTGTTTCTAACTTAGTGTGAAATGGTTTGTTAAGCTAAAGGGCGTACTTATGTACATAACAAAGTATTCGGGAGAAAAGAAGAAATCTTTTTAAATGAAAATTCATTTCATTTACAGAGAATTTGAAGAGAAAAACATCAAAAACAATTTACTGTAATTGTTTTCGTATTTTGTATTTTTTTTTTTATTTTTTATAAAAAGATTAATTCCTTAAATTGTCTGTGAAAAAGAAGCAAAAAGATACCAAATTGCTTTTATTCTTTCATTCTATTCCATTTTCTGAGTTTCAAAATGAATAAATATGGTAGAGTAATGCGAATTTGCTTATTCGTCCGTTTAACGTTTATAGCGGTATAAAGCAAAGAAACACCTGTACTTGCATCGTTGGCACTGATGCTGGCAAAGTAAAGGAAAAAGCATATTGCTCTCTATAAAATTGTGTACCAAAGACAATAGAATTAATTTACTGTCACTATTGAGTTTTTGCACATTTTTCACATTCAATTTATTTTGCCAGATGTATTTTGTTGTGCTCGTCTCTTTTCGTTTTTCTTTTTTTTTCTTTCAATTACTACATAAATATATACATACATATATATATAGAATCATATTAACATTACTTGGTAGAGGAAAAAAGCTCGACACTTTAAACCTAATCTATCCACTTGTTTTTACAACATATCGTATCGCGATGGGACTCTTAGTCACTTATGAGAATCATGGGAATAATTAAAATATTACTGCTTTTGTTTACGATTTAAATTCATTAATATCATTATGCACAAGCTGTAATTTTGTTTCGGAATATAAAAAATAATAAGTAAATAGACTATGATGGGCCGCGGTCCAGCATAAAATGTGTTACACAATCGTACAGATATTCATACAAAAGCTTTTCAAATTGAGGCATAATATGGAAAGTGATGAAAAGAGTAGTCCGATCCGAATCATTTTCAATACCATTCCTCATTCCTCGAGTTTCCTCTAACTATCTCCAAAATGCGATCTGTAGATTGAACACAAAAAAACTGGATGGACAGTGGAACTGAAGTGTAGGTCAAGGACAAGCTTAGGTCAACTCAGAAAGTGATTTGGATTCCGAATGATAAAATGTCCTCTTTGGTGTTTCATACATTCGCACAATCTTAATATATCCTTGTACCCCAAGTGGTGTACGACCTCCAAGAAATAAGATAAATTTATTTGTTGATGCAAGTTCTACGAAAACATGATTCAGCTCGTAGCTTGTAAGGAAATTGTCCAGTGTGATACTGCAGTTACATTTCTAAAAAGGTATGCATGGTTTCTTAACTCATCTCTATCCTAGACTTTGTTCTCAAATAGATCCTTATTTCCTCTTCTTTTCTGACCATGTGACTGTGAGGCGCACGGTATAAAAACGAAAAGGAATAGTTTTTTTTTTATTATTAATTAGAAGTAGAAAAAAAATATCTTAAACACGTTGTATCAAAGTTGATATGACTATCAAGGCTCTATCTTGGCTAGATTACGGTTAGAAGTGTGTGTCAAAGAAGAGTAACCAAATCACTTCATTTCGGACTATCGAATAACAATCGTTCTCGACAATGTTCTTAAGATCAAGAATGAGTTGTCGGCTAAGAAAAACTCTACAAGTCTAAGCGTTACTTACGATTCATTTATATCACTTGTAGTAAGCTGTCATAGTTTGTTCGGGTTTGGATCGGTGGTTTTTTCCTTTGTGGCCTACTTCCCATTACTAAATGGCGAATACACTAAAGCCAGCAATGTGTGCCGAACAATGTCCTCTTTCTTACTACGTTGTTTAAAGCCATTACAGTGGTCCTGGAGTCCTGGAGTCTTCTATATATTATATACTGTATGCAGAATACTCTATATTACATACTGAGCACTATGTAGTATGAATGCTTTATAAATATTATTAAATTAAATATTCCTAATAAAAATATGCTGTGTAATATCAAGTCCGTATAAATTTCAATGTTAACCTTCAATAATTTATTAAAAGAGGAAAATTTCAATAAAATTTATTTATAACCTACAAAGCAAAACTCATTCATAGCATTTACAAAGAAAAACTTCTATTAAGAAAAAAAAAAAAAAATAAATAAAATTCAACAAAGCAAAAATGTCATAAAAAGAGAAAAAAAAATTTTTTTTAATTAAGTGGAAAAGTGGCATCACCACTGTACACTATTGCTATATATTATGGAGTGTCTGTGCGTACACTTTGCTGCATGGTCTGTAAAAACGTAGTGAAAGATAAGTCTTCGTTTAAATATTTTTTTATTGTGTATTTATAAAGAACTTAAAAGCGCATCGATCTGCGTAGAAAATGCTCGGATATATAAAAACATATATACTTAGTCAACAAAAAATATTTTTTCACTTTCGAAGCCGACCACTTCGCTTGGAAGATAACTGCATTCTCGCTTGGTTCATTTTTCTCTAAAACATTTGTAGACCTCATTATTAACGGCCTTTCGATGGCCGTTGAGGCAGAGCCACATCAAATGATTGTCGGCATTTGTTCGATCAACTTGCTAAAACTCTACACTCGAAATTCTAGCGCAGTGATGTACAAAATTGAACTTCGTTGTCGTGGGCGCACTATCGAAATTAAATTTGGTTAAAATAATAAAAGCTTTTTTTTAGAGAGATTGTAAAATGCCAATGGGAAGGGGAACGAACGAACTCGGTTTTATTTTTTGTGCTTTCAATTCTTTAGGAGGAAAAGTTAGGAAAACTTCGTGGTTTTCTCCGCGAGGTAGTGTTAATGCTTATATATCGGGCAACACTCACCTGATTGTGACATTTTTTGCTCATGTAAAAATTTACATTGCTTTGAAAATGAGTGAAATATCTGAAGAGATACGCTATGTCGAACATGCCGAAAGATTTGTGAATTCTACGATCAGAATGCTAAGAGTGTATGAAGAAGCCAGAACTGGTGGAGCTAGATCGGCACGTAAGATGTCAGGATAGGCACTAAACATCAATCACATCACTCTTTGGAATCATTTGAAAAGGGCAGGCTATAAAGAGGAGCTCGAAACCGCAAAGACTTTTTATATGATCCTTCATAAGAGTTCTTAAGTACCCCTGCTTTTCGATGTTGCTCCTGTTTTCGTGGCTTGTAGGCAGTACAATGAGGTAAATGACTTAAAACTTCTCAGACTTCTCTTAAATTTGTACCAAATTATTACATAAATTCTTAAGATGGTTTATAAATAGTGACACTATTGACGAACCCATGTGACTTGCGGGTAATACCAACCTTCAAACGAAATGGGTCCCAATTTCATGATATATCGACCACTAGTTGGCAAGTTACTGTTGCTTAAGTGAAGTGGCTATAATTCTCATTTTCAACACAACGGAAAACCCTAAATATCGTTTCTTTTTGATAAGAAAAAATGTCGTTTTCTATCGTTTTTAATCTTGTGCGAGACGTTATGGCGAGTCTTGTTTATCGAGAAAATAAATTTTTGATTGGTTTGCTTGATTAAAGGCGACGATGACCGATTTCGGCAATTGTTCCAAAAGAAAAGTATTGCACAAGGTTTGTTTGGAGGATCGAAAAGTCAAGTTGCACGAGATAGCTGACACCTTAATGATATTGGAAGGCAATGTATTAACTATTTTGTATAAGTATTTGTTAATGATAAAAAGGATCCGTTCGAGTTGAGTACCGCGTTTGCTCACTTTTGACCACAAGCAGTGTTGATGTTGAAGATTCATAGCACTCTTTGGAGCACTTTAGACAATATATAAAATATTTGCGTCGTCAGTGCGTTTGAATGACGAAATTGCAAAAACTGCGACCTCAAATTTTATGAACTTATTCAGTAATATGTCATACGTCCGTCTTTAATTTATATCATTCATCCTTGATGTTGGATCTTGCAACAATGCATGTATACATGAAATTGTTATTGTTATTGTTTTTATTAAATACAAAATTTTAGCCAAGTACTGTCAATACATTTTTGAAATGTAAAAATTAAAAAATTTTTAAAAGTACGACAACAACTTTAATCAAATTAAGCCAAAACTTGCATTTAATTTATAAAAAAAAAAAATAAAAAATATTTATATATATATATACACATATATATTATGAAATGATAAATTTTCGATATTATATACGTTGATTATATACATCTTACTTACAATTAAAATATATTGCGCCCAGCAGTAAAATAATTACCGATAATATACGAATTACATAAATTTTAATTATTTTAATCTTTTAAGTATGCACGCGACTTATGATTTTGAAAGCATTTTATATTTTCACAAATTTGATTACCTATATATATGTAATGAGTTATTGATAAATTAATGCATATAGTGTATAATAATGTGTGAGGAGGCGAATGAATTAATAAACTTGCATAAAGTTCAAGCGAATGTGTGACCATTTTCTACATTTAATCGTGCGATTAAATCGCCAAAGTTCAATTACATCAAACACAGTGACATTTATTGAAAATCATTCATTTACGTAATTAAGATTAATGATAGCGATAACGTTTGTAATCTCGACTGTACATAAACATCTAAATCAAGAACAAAGAACACAAAGAGCAAATCTATCTCTCTCTCTCTCTCTCTCCCTCTCCCTCTCTCTCTCTCTCTCTCTCTCTCTCTCCCTCTATATATATACATATGTATACATACGTATTAAAATCTTTAACGTAAAATGAGCTTAAACCATTTCTTTTAGAATGACATTCATGATAAAAGACATAAACATGTTTTATGTATAAAATCAAAAGCATAAAATAATTAAAAATAGTTACAGTAACACAAAATTGATACATGTGACTAGTAAAAATGATAACTTCTAAGATAGATTGCTTATAATTACTGTGAGATAAACATATATATGTAAATTTGTAGTTAAATTATAAAATTTTGGTAAGATATACCTCTCATATGCTTACGATGTTTCTATACATAGATAAGGTATTATGGTATATACATGCACATATATTCCTTACTATTCATATTCCCTATAGGTAAATATATGTACATACATATACACATCTATATACATGTATATATTCCTTTTATTAATATATTTTGTATGTATTATATGTGTGTGTATATAAGTAAATGTACATAGTTTTTTAACAGAAATAATTATGTTAATCGCTAATCTGAACATGTTTATAGCGTATCAAACGTTTCATAAACGAAAAAGATCTTTTTGCTCGTTTTTCAAGTACTCTTAAGATTAAAGTAAAAGTAAACATTAGCATATGTGTACACACTTATGAACTAATGAATCTGCAAACATTCTAAGGAACGAACAGTGCACGTTCCTTTGAAATTTCGAATATGGAAAGCATTTCATTTCCTCTCTCGTTGCGTTTACATATACGAGGTCTAGTGTTTGTATTGCTTATGAAAATAGGGGCAGAGAGGAACAAAACTGCATTACACTTTAAGGCATAAACCTTATCGTCAGAGCATCGAGCAAAATTTTGTTCACAAAAATACATGTACAAGCTATTCCGTTCATTTGTATTATGTATATATATATATATATATATATATATATATATATATGCGTACACATTTATGAAAATAATGGAATAGCTATGAGCATAAAAAAACTTTTGTAAAGAAACTAATTTCAAAGTAATTACAAGCAAAACAACAACAATTCTAACTAACGTAAGTAAAATTAGAAAATAAACACAAGAAAAAAAACGAAGAGAGAAGAAAAACAAAAGCGTATAAAAAACAACAACAAATAAACCAACTAACAGCTAATGGCTCCAACTCAAACACCACCACCACATTTGCAAGTAAACAACAGACCATTAAACTCTAGTTTTTGAGAGAATCACATTGAAATCAAAAACACACAAATATCATACAATGGCAATGAATGAATACGAACGCATAAGACGGCAAAATTGTACATCTTGGCACAAAAACCAAATTCTTAACAGTTGCTTTATGCTGGCATTGAGAGACCATGAATCGAAACTCTGTGCTTATTTTCCGTCTGTATGCTGCAGACACACAGAGAGACGACGTTTCATAGTAACTGCAATACTTGTGTAGTTATTATAAAACTTCTACTAACGATTATATGTGTCGTAGATATATGTGTGCTTATGACTTACAACACAATTGTTGTTTCATGATTTTCAATGGCAGTTCGTTGATAATTATTGCATAGAGAGTATTCAGAAAATAATTGTTGACAAAAAACATTTATCGTTTCAACGATAGAACCTCAAACAATGCCCCCATTGCAGAAAAGTTACATAACATAGCAGAAAAGCTTATTGCAATTTAAATATCAAAAAATTCCCCTCGCAATGTATTCTTCAATGATAAGAAGAATTATTAGGTAATGGATAGGGAAAAATTTAAGTAATTTCCATTCTTTCTCTCTCTCTCTCTCTCTCTCTCTTTCTCCCTCCCTCCCTCTCTTTCTTTCAATCTTTTTCTATTTGCCTGTGTCTCTCTCGATGTATTTTCTGCTGTCTTTCGCTATGGCTCTCTCTCCCTCCCTCTCTCTCTCTCTTTATTTGTCTACCCCTCTCTTGTCCACCCGCCCTATTTGCTCTTCCTCTTCACCTATTTCTTCTTCCCTCTCTCTCTCTCTCTCTCTCTCTCTCTCTGCCTGTCTCACTCTATCCCTCTCTCTCTCTCTCACTGCCTGTCTTCTAAATGGGCCTTGGAAAAATTCGTGGTGTTTTTTCATCAGAATTCAAACAAATTTTTCTTAATTTTTCTAAATAGATTTTATTAAATCATAAATGTGAGCTCTTAATAATCAAAGTTGTGCCATCTTTCTGATAACATCCCTACAATGGCTATGTAATTAATGAAAAAAAATCTGAATATATCCTAATGGGGTATGACGCCTTCCTAGTGAACAAATTTGAATGCTTTACCTCAATTTCGCGCCTCAATCGCATTAATTGATGGCAAAATGTCGTGAAACAGCTTGAAGCAATTAATGATTCCACCGGTTTTTTCTTCAACTTTCGCCTAAACGCCGATAGCGGAGAGAAAGCACGGCGTTTTTGCCGTAATCGTTAACAGTGCTATTGTTTAGCAAAAAGACTTTCCTTCTTCTTCTACTTATTCTTAACTCTTCTACCACAACGTTTTTATAACGCGATTTTATAACAATTGTCCAAAGAGTCATGGGATTTTGAGGATGCGCTTCTTTCTCTTTTGTCAAAAGAGAAATGGGATTTTGAAGATGCGCTTCTGAATGCTACAAAGGGAAAACAAATGGAGTACATCTTCGGTATTAAGAACACAACGCAGTGTTAGGTGTGGGAATAATTGCCCGCCAACGTCATAGTAAAATAGAAGAAAGCCATTATCAAAAATGTTACAAGTTATTTTGCCAACATATTGCCCAACAATAGCTATTACTACTCTTAGCTTTTACGCAAAATATGAATTGGGTGCGGAACGGGCAATTGGTCTATTGACCAGTATCGCCATAACAATGAAAGCACCATTTAAACAGACAACAAGCTGTCTACAGAAACTCTTTTCGCCGGAACGAGTAATAAGCGTGGTAACAGACTGAAGGGTAGCAGATTCCACGTTAGAAGTGCAAACATTTTCTCAAGAAGTTTTGCTTTGTGGCATAGAACTTCTTTATATCGAAAGATCACAAAGTCATGACTTTTGGCCTATTGTTCCTGTTTTTCGCCCCAAATGGTTCAATTTTTGTAGGCAACGTTCTCTAACGTAGGCTTCATTGAGTGGGATTTTGGGAGCTGAACACCACAAATTAGATTGCCGTAGATATTTAGCTTTAGCCTCGGTGGTAACGACTCCCCTTCTCTGCATTGTGGTTATGTGAACTTTGGAAAAAGCAAGCATTGGCCATCACTTGTAAGGACCTCGCTTTTCCTATCTGCCCATCGAATTAAACAGGAAAAGTAAAGCTTCTCGCAAATGGCTTGTTTTTGGCATAGAGTTACGCATATTCAAAGCTCCAAGAAACCACGTTTAATACACATTGGTCTGATAAGTTGCAATCGCGCACAACTTCAAATTAATGCTTTCTTTTCAAGACATCATAGATTTATTCAACACTCTGCGGTTCTACTTACGTTGTCTCGTTGGGAAGACTCCTAATTTTGACAATTTTGCTGATTACGATCATACTTAAAAGCTCACGTGCTTGATTTTCGATCCTAATCTCTCGGAAGAAAAACAAACCCTTTTACAGCTAATTTCAATGTGCACTAGATGCTGGATAAGTTGTGTGACGGTGTACGTAAAGCGGTTGTTGTAAAAGTATTTTCTCTTGTTCTATTTGAATATGTGCTTGTGGACTGTTTCGCTTAACTTGTTGTTATCTCATTATCTACTTGTACTTATTACAAAATAGTTGCCACGCTGTCAACGATATTTGTTTTTTTTGTGAAAATTTTCAAATGTAATATGAATAGTGTTCTGTTTACCTTTTAAATGCTATTCTGTGTCAAATTGAAAGAACAAAAGAATCTTCAAGTTTTAAAAAAAAAAAAAAAAATCCTGTTTGAGAAACTTAAAATTACTTCACAATCAGGAGTCAATGACGGGAAAGTGTCCAGTTCTTTGTTATCAACATTGACTTCAATTTTTGCCCTCTCTGTCTATCTATTTCTTTCTTTAACTTCCGTTTCCAGCTGAATGTAAATTATAAGGTGGCGCTAACATTATCTAATAGAGACTATAATTTTTACTCATCTACATTTAATATGTGTATCCATATATACATATATACAGAATATTTATTAGACTTTAATTATAAATGAAATTCTTTCCTTTTCAAACAATCTTCACTTAACAGCATGATTTTAATTAGCAAGAAATTCCAATTTATATTAATGCGAGTTAAAAAAAGGACATTTATCTCACTGAAGCAGACATTTATATAAAACATTTCAACATTAATATGAGGTTAACATTTATATGCTGCTTAACTAAGTGCTCTTAAGCAAACAGCATAAAAAATTTAGTAGAGACATAATATGTTGCTTGTTACGCATGTTTAACTTGAACCCATGAATTGATGTTTATTACTCGGAAAAATGTTTGCTCTTCCTTTCACCAAAAATTTTCAATTTCACTTGAACGTGCATATGCATACATGCATAAATGAATATATAAGTAAAGTGCTGTCACATTTTGTGGCATAGTTTATTATTATATGAATTCACAAATTCGATTCTAAACTTTCTTTCGCATAAATAACTGTGAACGTTTAGGTAACACTATATACACTACGTGTTTGTGTGTTTATGTCGTTATATAACAAACTATCATTCTCTCCACTTCGCATACACATACATCGAAATAAAATTAAAGTTTATTACAATTGCAAAAATTTTGCTTGTTTGCCCCCTACCTTCTTCAATTGAAAACATCTGTCGCCAGCAGACTTTCTACAACATAATGGTTCCTTCTCTTTCTCTCTTTCACATGTAATCGTACTAAGAACATTTTTGGAATAAATTAGATGTAGAATAGAAAACAAAAAAAAAAAAAAACAAAAAAACTACTATAATGCAATATGCATGCATGCATGTATGCAAGAGGCCACACATATACACAATTCTCAGAAATTTATTTCTACCTTTTAGTACTTTATTAGTTTCCATACGCCGAAGGGGATAAAAATAGTAGACGAGGAGTATAAAAATTTCAACTAAAATTTTGCGTGTAAGCTAAAGGAACTGCAATGTAATTAATTTTTACTGCCTTTACACACACACTTACATAAATGCACCTGCTGTGTACGATAACCTTAGACTGAATGCTCATTTTAGTCATGGCCAATAAAGAGTTTTACGGTTACTATTGTCCATTCTTACTTTGCTTTTTCATTCTCCCACAATAAGTCAATAGGCAATAATAAGCTTTACAACAACCTGTTATTTTGTTATTAGTATTGTTTTTGCCGTTGTTTAGACTTTCATTGCCTATAAAGTTATTTTCTGTTGGACAAAAGACCTTTGTTTTTTTTTTTTTTATGAAATTTCAAACATTAAATAGCAGTCATGTGATAGCCTTTTATATGCACTAATATGTGTACTGTTGAGAGAAATTTCTCACATGAGACTGTTTTTAACACTTATGGAGATAAATAGCTTAAATTACCTAAAACCATTTATGATTTTGTGTGTGTATGCGAACATAAATACTTTTTGGGAATACTTTTACTATTATTTAGATATTTAATTGTGTTTTATAGGATTATCTTTACGCATTTGAAGAAATAATTGGCATAAATTTGCAAATTTATTACGAATAATGCAGATTGATTAAGACATGCAAACATGTTTTACAATGAAAGCTGATTTCCACAAGTCAAGTGATGTTTCAGTATTCATTAAAATATATAAAATTTGCATCAACTCTAGTTTTTTTTTTATGCCTCACCACAAGTTTGTGTGCATTTTTGTAATTTCTAGGCGGGCTTGAGGTAAATCCATGGTTTTGCGTTTTTTTTTTTGTTGTATGTAAATGCAAATATAAAAGCAAATGCAACTATGAAGTTTCACCACGCAGAGAACTTCCCCTACAGGTGCGAGAACGGTGGTGATCAGGAAAATAGGTCAGGAGAGTAGAGGAAGTGTTTGTGCACGTTCGACTTAAAAGTGGGGACAGCAGATACGGTGGGAAAAACCACTGCTGGTAGGTTGTTGGGTAAGAATGTTGAGAAAGCCACGTAATCCTATTAAAGGACTTAAGAAAGTAGTCTTCAGCTCTTCTCCGTCTCGTTCCCATTAGCACTGGTTCAGATTGATGCAATCGAATTAAGCAAATCAGCTGTTCTCTAAAGTTAAAGTTGCTTGAAAATGGGTCGATGACTATTTCGCCAACCAAGAAATTTGTAGCGAAGCACATCCATACATTACCCGATAGGAGGTAAAAGACCAAAGATAACAATTGTTAAGTTTTTTTACAAACATGTTTCAAATAAAGTTGAACTTTACCAAAAAAAAAGCTTATAGAATTTATGTGGACACCTATTATATACCCAGTGGTGTTGTCGAGCCGGAACGCTCCGGAATGTCGTTCCGGTACTTCCTTTTTGGACTGGAACGCGTTCCGGAACTAAAAATGATTTCTGATAACGAGAATTTATAATAAACATTAGAAGATGGGCGAAAATTGGGGGAAATCTCCCCCCCGTCGTCAAATTTGGGACATGAGACCGCACAGAGCGGCCGCCTACCCAGGATCGGCTCTGTCTATATAATTATATATACGCATTCCGGTAAAAAAAAAAAATTAGCAAAACACCACTGTATATACCTACACAACCTTCGCACATAGGTTGGCTGAAAAGCTTTCGATCTGAGCATCAACATGGGTGCACTTGGTCACAAAAGCTCGGGAATATGTTTGTACGCGTGAATAAGTGCTTACGAGAATTTCAATCACTGTAGACTCGCAGTTCGGTTTTCTATGATAATCGGTGGAGTGAGTCGATGTGAGTGCTTTTGCGAAATTGGGAAAAATGAAATAGTGATCTGTAGTAAAGTATTTGTTATTGAAAGGCAGCACTTTTAGGCAAACTAAAGAAAATTTGAACGCTTTATACGAGGGTTCTACGCCATCATTTACTATAGTGATTTTTGGGTAGATAAGTTGAAAGGTGGATGTACTACCTTGGATGGCCACAAAACGTTCCGGTCACTCACGTTCACCAAATGATCATGGGAAGCCGTCAAATCAAGCTAAGAGAGATAACAAATGCTATCAAAACATATCTGAGAAAGGGGTTCAGCAATTTTATGAACCAATATTAACCCATGAGAAAACTGAACATACGTTAGCATTCTGCGTTCAAGGGCCAAAGTAAAGAGTCGACGGCTGCAGCAACAAAATTCCATAAATAGAAGTTCGGTTTGCTACCCTGACTATTACATTCTCCATATCTGATTTCCAACGACTATTACCCATTGAGAAATCTTTGAAAAACGTTGGCATCAAATAATAAAGTTTTTGTGAAACGTATTTTAAAATCATTGACAAATCGTTCTATGAAAAAAGCGCCTCAGTGTTAGTCAACTTATTTTTGAAGGACGCTTCATTGATGAATAAAGTAGATTTGAGCCCTTACTTGCATTTGCTTATTTGTAGTTGTCCGAACTGCGGGGACTGAAAAAAACCGCATACATTTGACTATAAGAGAATAAATGGCATCTCTGATGAACATTTGTTTGTTATACAAAAACAATGACACACATTGGCATTGATATAAAAAATTGAAAAGTTCATCGATAAAATGGCGTTAATTTTTTACACGCACACAATCAGTAAAAAGCTGTTAATTTTTTTTACCCCGACAAGTTAGCGAATACAACAATTTTCATTTATAAAGTATTTTATGCTCATGTAACAAATGTTGTTTATAAAGCAATTTAAACTCTTTTCGAAAATTGAATGTAAACAAAAAACAGCAGAGTACTTAAATGAGGAGAGAATATTAACAAAATACTATTACATAAAACAACTGAAAAAATAAAGTTTCAAAAGTTGTTTCAAACCGAATCTCTTCACACCGTCATGCAAAGAAACTTTTTGTAGAAATTATCAGGAAATTGATCGACTTGGAATGAATCTGACATCGCTTGGTCCCTCAAAAAGCTTCTAATTGTTGCCAATATTTTCCTACGGAAAGGGAAAATAAAGATGTTCATGCTTTGCAAATCGGTTTAATGTAAATCCTGATGGCCTCCAAACATTTCAGAGCAACACAAATTCTATATTTAACTTTTGATGTAAATGAAAAGAAGTACATTTGAAGATACGTACAATGGCACGAGGCAGACATTGAGTTTATCGAATATGTGCATCGAACGGGAACATATATAGTTTCGTCCGGCATGAACGAGGCCCACCCAAAATGATCAAAAACCAACAATTCTTCCATTTTATTAAATTATGGTCCCAAAATTGTGCAGCGGTGGTGGGCAACATTTCTCGTCAATGGGCCAATTTCAATTTCCATATCACTGCAAGTCACAGAACAACACCCAGTAGTGATGGTAGACACAATGGATTGTACGAGCAAATTGAATTTTTTGAAATTTTAAACGTAGCGTGGCGATGGCTGTCCATGCCTGTTGTAAAGCCTTGCTTTAATTTGACCGCAAAGTTTCTTAATAAAATCTGAGTTTCAGATGCAATAGCCACCAACATCGAGTACATGTAAAATTAACAAGTATTTCTAGATTGTAGAGATACATGACTTGAATTATATACAAAATATGATATAGATCGTGTGAAAGCCTTGAAATATTTGTTTCCAATACCAGATACAATAACACAAGGGCCGATTTTTTTCTGTCGTGGGTTTTTATACTTCACGCTATTTGTGACACCTGATGCATTAAGTTCGTGCGGATGTATGCACCACGTAGAAGTTGTGTGCCAGTCGTTCCGTCTGATGTCTGCCATTGTGTTCAATCTACAGGTTGAATGAGATATTTTAAGTGAATATGAGAAATTTCAATTGGCCTTGGGTATTTCTTGAAACCTATCTCATGTAACCATTGCAAAGGACACTGTATCTTCGTATGGTGAAAATGATTAATTTTGGTGGAAATTCTTGATGACAATTGCTTCATAATAGTAGTTTGGCCTAGCAATTAACTCTATCGAATTTGGACCACGTAGGTATATTTTTAGTATGCCACCTCCTATAAGGATTCCTAGGAAAAATACACTTTTAGCAACACTTGAGCAACTACCAATATGGGAGCTCTAACGGAAAGTATATAAAATAATGCAAAATAAACATTGTTTGTGTATTATTATGAAAATAAATTAAAAACTGTATTGGACCAAGTGGTCCAGGGTATTTGAAGGTAGGCTTTGCCCGACTATAGTATTTTTACTTGTTTGTACTTTACACAAGTTCCGGTACAGGGTATGTGTAATGTCTAAAAGGAACCTCTCCTATAATCCTACTTATGAAAACTAAACTTTTTTACGCTAAAAGCGCCTTTTTTTCTTAACCCATAATAGTAAGTGGACACAAGAATTAACGGTACCAAATTTGATTTAGATAGGTATCTAGTTTTGATCCCATCACATGTGTCTTATCACAAGTAAGCCTTTATATGGGAAGAAAGAATAATTTTTGGGCTTTACGACCAATGTAGGTGGGAATTAATAAAACCTTTGACAGGAAAACTGATTTTGCTAAATTTCGACCAGGCGAGGTCACGATTTGGGCCCTACCATATAAGAGCACTTATCAAACGTATGCTTTTAGTTAAAAACGAGATATAATTTCTAGTGTTGCATAGGGAAAATAAGTAAAAAACTTTATTATGCGAAGTGCCGTAAAGTATTTGATAATCAGTCTTGCTTGACTATAATGTTTTTATTTTTTTAATTTTAGTAAGTAGAACATGAATTCCATTTGGATTTTCATTGGACAAAAAATAATTGAATAAATATAAAAATATTTTTTTATTTTGTAAATAAAATGAAATCAAATAAAAATAAACTTTTTTCACAACATCGTCAGCAACCTTCACTCTATAGAACAGTACGTATGTATTCTTATACATACATATATATATATATATATATATATAAAGTACATAAACGACATTTAAAACTATGCTTCTCTTTTTTTCATATACACTAGAATCAAGTAACGTGGCCTGCAATTTAAGATGCAAATACAAGCACACAAACACATACAGACAAATACAAACTCTATTCAGGCTGCATCCCTTTGTGAATTCTTGCACCTATTATGATGAAGTAACATTTGTTATAACATTTATTCCTTAAGGACTCTTTCGGAGAATACAAAAAAAAAGAAAAAAAGAAAAATGAAACTACGGAAAAGCAGAAAACATACGAAAAATCCATGTACCGTAACGTTTGTATGCAAAAAAGCAGTATTATATGACGTCGACAAGGTGCTCTTATACAAAACAAATAAAGTGTAACAAAACGCGAAGACTTTTGGGTCCTTGTAATGGGCTGCAATTTTGCTTCTTTCTTTTTAAAAGTTTCACTTTTTAAAGTATATTAACTTCTTTACAAACCTTGTAATGTCTACTTGGGAAATCATCGATAGCGTAGACAGATTTGCTTTCCCTATTGACGTCCGAGTTTGCGTTGTAAAGGACTTTATATTTCATCGAAAAAATTATTAAAAAGACTTCTTATTGTAATTTTTAGGCTTGAGTGCAGCCGATTATTAGAATATAGAGGATAAATTGCTGGTAGCATTAATCAATTAAGTTTCGATGACTTCCGGTCGTCTAAGAAGAGTCTTAAGTTTAATTTCATTAAGACAACATTAAGTCTTCACTTATTTTGTGCTAAACACCAACTTAAGTGAGATTCACTTCCTGCGTTTTGAAAGATGAATTAAACTGTGATATGATCTGATCTGATATGATGATCTATTTCGGGTCATAGCAATGAAGATTCTCACCTTACGAGAATTATTTGAATGTTGGTAAGCAGCTATCGAAATTGTTGTTTGTATTCATTAGTCTGATGAGCAGATTGCATTAGATTGTGCTTAAGTTGCTTGTTAAGCAATCTTGCTGCCTTGGTTATCCTTAGGAAGTCTACGTAGCTAAATATCTCTCGCAAACTTTATTCGCAAAATCGAAGTAAAGTGAATTGATTTCCTGACTATGCTCAGGTTTTTTTATCTACTTATATATAGGGTCCGATGATCTATTCTAATAATTACCTCTTACACTTCGCATCAAATGTACATTTTGGGAAGACTCTGTCACATGTCACGTTATAATGCCGTAAGAAGCAAAATATTCGACCGAAACCATATTTTACTTTAACGTTTACTTTGTACCTCTTCACTTGCTTCAAAAGAGCATCTTTAAACGTGTTACTGACACATCAGTTGTACAATTCACAGAAAAACTTTTTCATTTCGTTATTTTAAGGAGAATTGTGCCTTTGAAATGGAAATAGTTGTTGTTGAAATTTGTTGAGAAAGTGTCATTTCCGACATACAAGACGTGAGTTATGAAAATGTGACATAAAACACTTGCTTACTAACAAGCACTAGATTGTTACGAAATGCGATAAGTAAAGGTGAGAAAATAATCTACGAACATAGATATGCTTGATTGCTGTGACAGATATACAGTAAAATTATTTTTCTAGAGTAAGGTTTCAAATAACTTAAGCAAACAAGAAGTGAGAAAAACCAAAAGTCTATTGTAGTTTTATTGCTATAGACTCAAAGTGAAGGATGATTTTATTGAACTCACTAAAAGCTATATCTGAAATGGATATTGAGTATCCAAAAAAGTATACACATTTTGATTACCTTGAGAGTATAGTTTTTTGATCGGTCCTTTTCCGTTCGATTCCGTTCAGTAATAAAAAGTTGAAATAGAAAACAATCTGATCAAAGCACTGAATTTAGTCACACGTTTGCCGAAAAAGCTGATAAAGTAGAAAAAAAACAGTATCACTAAAGAAAGCTTTGAGTTGGGCCAAGTAAAGAATTCGTAGCGTATCGTCTAAACGGAAACCTACCAACCATTCGTCTATTGTTGATTTATATAAAGCGGTGTTGCCATAAACACCTCGCAAGTCTCTGAAGCGTTATTGTTCATAGAGCGTAAAATAGAGTGCATTTTTTCACTTTCGAAAAGCAATTATTTTCGATCGAACTAACAAATATCATAGTGTTTGTTACACCTTACATCACTTATGGCACAAATGTGTATTAAGTTTGAGCGAATGCGTGCAACATCCAGACAAACTTGACGCTAGACACGCTGGCTGTGGTAGAACTTACCGTTCGAGCTGCAACAATCTACCCCGGACCACTCTTGCAACAAATGGTCTAAAAACGGCATTGTGGGCCAATGGTCAATCGCGTCACTAGTTCTGAACCGATGAAGGCAAAACTGACAATTGGGATATGATAGAACAGCATCACCCTAAGCCTCTGAACGTGTTCGGTGGGTCTTGGCAGCATATTTCTTCAAATAAACAACAAAAGTAATGAATTTGAAAGAAAAGGAATTAGCGTCGTCGAGCGCTGACTACATCAATAATATTAAATGGAAAAATGTTGTTTTATGTAGAGGAAGATCGAAATCATCGAACTTATTCGTCATGCACGCTGGTATTTCCTATTTGTTTATAATTTTTATCTGTAGAAGTCGGTGGCCAACATTTTTGCAACCCCCTAATATTTTCAGCGTGAAACTCTCACTTGTGTTGCTTCGTCTGGCTTTCAATTAATTTCATTTTGCGAAAATGCTGCCACATAATTTATTTAGGTCTGTTAGAATATCAAAGAATCAGAGAATCTGTAAGAGCAGGAAAATTATATACGAAATAAATAAAACAGTTATCCTTTTCGGTTTAAATCAATAAATTTAAAAAAAACGCATTAGCTAATGCACCCAATACATATACAAAAAAAGTGAGATATACAAAAATACTGATTAACTGAACTTTAAAATAATTTATTTGTGTGTTATTAGCCTTTAATCTTTGCTACCTGGCAAATGACGCTGTTATGATACGCCGGATATACGTGATACACGGTCCTTTGGGGCAATGCGCACACAGGAATGGAAATAATGGTTCAATGCTTTAATAAAAATGCAGCTACGTATGCATTTACTATATGATGCTTGTGTTGTTGTTCCCTTTAAATGGTAATGTCTACGCATGGTAGGGTAGATGTGTTATTATTTGATGTATTCCCCGGTGATGATGATGGCTACCGTTTTTAAACAAGCGATATGTGGTCCAATGGTCTTCCTTGCTCCACACCGCAGAATAGCAGATTGAGTTATTTAACTCTTTTATGTTACTGGTGTAGTAAGGTTATAAGTGCACGTGCATGCATTTGTTGTTTTTTTTTTTTTTTTGTTACTTGGGATGGTTTTTTTTCGTGGTACGTAGTTATTGCCCGTAAATTTAACACAACATCAATTAAATGCGGCAATGTATAGATAAAAACCGTCTATGTAACGGCGATATGTGTGCAACTTATGTACTGTGAGGCAGATGGAAAATAGCCAATTTGCGAGTTTTATGTACGTTTAAGCGATGGGCACATGGATACATACGGATACATGGATCGAAAGTCCAATTAAATTTTCATTTGCAGCTATTTTCTTTGTATGAATATTCCGTTTCTTTTTTATATCTACCATCAAAAATAGGGGGCATGTTCATCTAATGAAATCGTTTGCAACACCCAGGAAAACGCTTAACACACCTTTTCGTATCAAATTTTGAATTGAGGTAAACATGTTCTTCTCCCCAATAGAAGTGCTATACATTCTTCCGTTAGCAAAAATGTATATTGAAAGTTCATACAGTTTCATGCAGTTGATAGCGTAAATGGACCAAATCGGTCAAAGCATGTGCCTACAGTAGAACATAAGCTGAGAACACTTCTGTTTTCAAACGTAAAGAAGTTTTTGGCTGTTGCTAACTATTCACAAAACATGAGAGATGCCGACCGTACCTATCCATTACAGAGTATCGATGTTTCTCTTTCTTTGTAAGAAGATCAAAAGGATTCGACCACAGACGAATATAACTTTTTTGTTTACTCACTCGTGCTTCATTAATTTGTTGCTTTTTTGAATGCTTTTTGCAAGTATTTTTGAAAAAACTAATAAAACATGTACCCCGCTTGCATAAGCAAGTGTTAATTGAGAAGTGTATTATGCTTTGCTTTCCAAATCGATTCGCAGGAATATTTGATTTTTGCGAGCGGTTTATGTGTATCGTGCATTTTTTATTGATTTAGTGAAAACAATAAAAAATATTGCAAACATATTCTGAATACATTTTAGAGAGGTGACTCGCCAGGAACAGTTGCTCTATTATGTCTTGTTTTATTCTTACAAGGTTTACATCAATGATTAATTAAAATAAAAAATGTGACTGCAGAAAGAGACATCATTAGAGTTTTGTAGCTGTTGGCGAATCGCCAGGGGGATATATGGAACATAGAAAATGGTTGGCACAAAACGAAAAAGCGTTTGTTAAGAAGAAAAGAAAAAGATACTATTTCCGTTTTCTGCCACATTTCATTACGTACAGTGAGATAGGTGTACTTTATTCTTTTGCTAACATTTTAATATTGCTCCACCCCATGTTTAGTAAGCAAAGTTACCAATAATTTGCAATCTACTTTTAGGCTGTACTAAAAAATATTTTATTGCCTAATTTACAGAAAATTATTTTGTTTGTGCAAAGGATTCCGATGGGTAGATTAGCTCATTACATATACACATGTGGACAGAAAAATATATATATGTTGTTTTATGCCGGTGGAAGATATCTTTTTTCCATTTTCATCCTCTTTTATATTATATTTATCAGTTATTTATAAAGTAACTATTTTTTCGTATTTAAAAATGGTTTTATATATATATGCTAAGTATAAAAAGAAACTTGAAAAAAGTTAATTTCAAAAATATTGCATGTTTCCAGCTGGACAGTAAAACAGGTGTATATACAAAAACTAAACAATACTTAAAAGTAACCATTTTTAGAGAAATCAATTCAGTCAATAGCCGGTATAACCACTATTAGTTTTAAGGACAGCTTTCATTTTTGTAGGCATGGCTGAAATTAATTCTCGCAGGTCTACACTGGGACATCCTACCATATTTTTGGAATACTTTTCCATAATTCCTTTTCATTGTTTAAGAAAACATAATGTCCTAGCCAAACACTCTCAAAAGGACTAAGGGCGGGAGAGTGACTTGGCCATTCATTGAAATCCAAGTTATGCTCCCGGCATCACCCAAAATAAAGCGTTCGTGACAAAGTTATGAGACTGACCTAGTGATACGGCAATACATTCGTACGGTTTTTCCTGTTTTCAAAGCTGATGACCTAGCTATTCTCCTTCTTGGCTGCGATTATGTCCTCGACCAACCTAATATTATTATAAATATTAATTCATATTGCATTTCCTTCTCAAGAAATACAGGTTGCCTTTACAATCCATCTTTACAGTAAAATTTGAAGAGGGCGCATCTATTTCACTGTCCAACAGAAACTTTTTGCTACAAGAACTAGCTCACGTGGAATTCCGGGAACTAATTTTTAACAGCTTGCCTACATGTAAAACGATTTTGTGAGCTTCTTGGAACCTGTCTTTTGAAATTCATAAAGTATAAAACTGCAACATCGCACCTAATGTGCTGCCCACATATGTACATATATCGAGCTACTTTGGCTTATCCGAAAATATATAAATATATAATATATATAAAATGTATATATATATAATATACAATATATGTAAAAACATGTGAAACTTTTCAGATATAGTTATAAATATATATATATATGTCAATAATTACTTTACAAGTAACTGTGCTTAAGATAGAGAAAAGTTTACCAACAAATAAGAAAGCACCGAAATCTTAGTTATATAAAGTTAAACCCCACCTATATGTGTAGATATATATATATATAGTTTATTTCATTTATTATATTTATATTTAATGCAATAAATTCATTAGGAATTCATAATTATTTATGCAAAACATCAATTTTAATATTAATAAAAAAAAAAGACAGAGCAAACGAATGAACGGTTTCCCACTTAAGTAAATCGACCTTAGTTTTAATGTAGAGGAGACCATATAGAAAAGTATAACAACACACAATAAATACAACCCTTACTACTCTATTTTATAAATAATCATTTTGTGTATGCTAACGTTAGGTCATTGCCTATATTCTCTGTGCTTAATGGTGAAATTATTAATTTTGTAAATTTAATTCTTTGATAATAAAACCAACCCGCATACAAACCGACAATGCTCATCATTTCCTTGACATTTTCATCTCTAATACTTTGTCGCCGATCGTCTAAATGTTTTGGGAGCCTTTTAAGGTTCTATCGCGACACTTGCATACATATTAAATGATTGATTAGATCGATTATTTTCGAAGAGATATAGAAAAATCTCCTTCTTTTAAATGAAAACTAATAAAATCCACTGTTATAAAATCGTTATCGCCCTACTGATTGGCCATAACATGTAATGTATTTCCTGTAAAGTAACAGACACATTCACTTCAGATTCCCCTATATTCCTAATGCTTCCATATAAGTCACTATAATGGAAGTACACGCTTTGTAACGTATACAAATATACCTCGTACAACTAATGCATGAATTTTCCGTAAAGAACGTATTTTTTTTATAAGTCTTTTCAGATGCAGTTTAAAAATCAGTTAAATCGAGTTTATTCAGAATTCGGGAGTATCTGATAACTCTAACTTATATGTCTCATTCAATTAGATCGTGGGATGACCTATAGATGTAACGATTATTGACGAAACCAGACGATTTTTAGATAATACTAACCTTTAAACCTTCATGACATTTTGACGATTAGAATTTACAGTTGTTTTAACGCCGCTCCTTTCGTAATTTTCAGAACAATGGAAAAATCTGGTACACATTTTTTGGTTTATGCCGTATCTAAGTGTAAAATATGTTATTTTGTACAAGATTTAGGTTTAAATAAAAAAATAACAAAGGTATATATAACATCGTTTCGATATACCACGGTACGAACTAACCGTGTACAACTGGGGTACACCTGTATTAAATATTTGCGGATGTATGCAACGCCCAGAAGAACATGATATAGACAAATCTTCTATTACATAGAGCTAGATTTGTTTGTCTGTTGACGCGTCTATCCGTCTGATGCTTGTCCATGTATTTTTGTGTTCAACTTATAGGTCGCAACTTTTCAGACATTTTGATGAAATGTGAGACAATTTACTTTGACTCAAGGATGAACGCTGTTGCCCGTCCCTTTGTTCGTCTTGTTTTATTGTGTTCAACCTACAGGTCGTAATTTTCAAGACGTTTTGATGAAATTTCGTACACCGACATATTTTGTCTCAACGACGATCACTATAGCAAATGGTCCCAATCGGACTACCTTTTCGACCACTTCTCATATTTTAAGGGATTGTTCTATGAACAGCTGTATGGTGATGTGTGATATTTAATGGCGGACCGTAATCCACTATAGTGCTTTTACTACTTTTTATTGGTGATTGTCAAATTGATAAAAAACTAAATATTTATTTTTTGGTGATCAACTGTTTAGAAACTTTACTCATTACTTTTCGCAACATGCACAAAACTTGAAGCGAATCATCGAAATAATCGAAAAAAAACAACAAGAAATACTAAAACTATTACTAGTCGTGTTTCTCTTTCCAATTTTTGATTCACTTTTTATGTCAGCTTCGGTATTTACGTGTGCTCACAGCGTGCGCTTAATTAAAAAACTCTAAGCACTGCAAGAAATGCAAATTATGTCACCGGCACGAGAATAAAAAGGGGAGAAAAAAAATCAGCATAAAATAGAATATCTCTGGAAATTTACTCTACTTTTTTCGTATCTCTGCAAATTATTACTATTATTATTACTTTTTTTTTTTTTTTGATGAAAACTTTTTCAACAAACACAACCAGAAGTGAGGAAAGATTGCACGTATTTTAATATTTATACGCTACTTGTGCTAAGGGCATATTAAATTTAAGTTGTGCGCAACGCCCAGAAGGACCCTAAAGAGATGCACCTTCTGTTACACGAATAGGATCAAATTGATCTCCTCGATCGATCTGAGTATGTTTGTTGGTCTGTCTGTCTGTCGTCGTATATTTATAATTTTGTGTTCAGATCTACAATTTTTGAGATACTTTGATGAAGTTTCGTACATTGACATGTTTCATCACCAGGATGAACTTGTTGAAAATGATATGACCGATTTGACCATTTTTAAGACCACATCTCATATAACGATCTATTTTTGAAAAAGCCATGTGAAAAAAAATTTCTTATATATTATTTCCCGATAGAAGTCTGTGGCCTATTAAATGAATGTGAAAAATTTGGATACGAGACTATCATCTTTTGCACGCCCTAACATATAAGAACAAAATTAAATTAAAAAAAATAAATCCTTACACTACGACAAGATCTAAATTTTATGAAATTTGATGATCAAAACTGGTGTGAAAAGTTCGGATCGGAACGATAAGTTCACTTTTTGGCTCTTATGGTTAAAATGCTTTTCATCGCACCAAGTTATCTATTTTGTTTTGTATGATATTTTATGAAGAATTGAGGCAGAATATAAAGAAATATGTTAAGCGTCATGTGGTAGGGTATTTTGTTGCCGACCTTGCGCAACCACGTGGTTTTAACTTATTTTTATTATGGAATGTTATTTGATTTTAATTCTGTGTAACGTTATGTTAGTTATATTTGAATTCTTTGGAGAATTCTACGTAGAAAAGATTTAAGCTGCTAAAAGTTGATGAGATGAGAAGTTGCCCTTATTTACTTTGACCATAAACTTGTAACTTTTAAGAAGCTTTGTATCTACTTGCTAGCTATTGCAGGCTATCATAATTTATCTTTGGGAAAATGCTTACATATACTAAGAAATTCTGACGTTGCAATTTTTTGGTAACAAAAACTTAGTTCTTATGCTCTACTGGTTTGCCTAAGTTGCTGTTTAAGTTGCGAAAAATTTAATAGAAAATGTCTTTGTGTATGTTAGACACTTTTTTGTTGTATTCTTTTTAAAAAAACAACTCTTTACATTATACTTGAATCGAATTGAAAATCTTTTTATATTAAAGGCTTTATTTTAATGTTTAAGCTTCCAAAGAACTTTAGTTTATATCGCTGCTTAATATCGTTTCTTCGTTTTTAGAATTATTCATCTGATAGCTAGAGCAGATATACTTTTAAATCTTTCCTCCGCAGTCCATTATAAAAGTTATTTCGCTTGCGGCAATATTAGGAAAAGCATTTCTCGCTCCTTTTATGGCCTTAAAATATTTCTATTGTACAACTTGTTTGCTATTTTATTCGGCGGGGGCGCAAATCCTAAAGCTACCCTTGACTGAGCTTATATTACTTTGGCTTAAACTCTACTACTATTGATAACTTTCTGTTGGTTTAGTTCTTAGGCTTTAGAAAAATGAATATAAATGTAACAGTCAATGGTAACCAAGTTGCAGGTTCGTTTTTGCCGTCAGCTGAAAATTTAGCGCACATACAACGTAAGAATATGAACTAAATACAGATTTTTTCCGGACTTAGGTTCCTTGTCGTTTTTGTGCAAGAGTTTTGGACTAAGTCCCTGTGTTTGATTGAAAATTAAGTCTTTATTGCGTATACATATACAGAAAGTAAAAAATGCTTAAGCGGAGTTAACAACGAAGTGTGGTGAAACCGCTACAAAAAAAAAGAAAAAAAAACGGAACCTTTCATGCACCAGATTGCATTCCCAATAAGTTTCATATTCACTAGGAAACTTTCTAAACTAAACGGAATTTCGTTCGTGTTAGACCATTGACTCTGCGTAAGTGTACACTAAATATGTTATAATGGCAGATTGGACACAATGTTTTAACATTCGCCGCTAATGCCATTGAAAACGTGGCAAACCGTTCGAAGGACATGCCTACAGTACTTCGTGAACTGAAATCACCCTTGCTTTGCAAAAGGAATATGAAATTGTTTTTTTTTTTTCACTACTCATAACCTAAAGCAGATAAACACATAAATACATAAATTTGAACGTATTGGGACAACAGTCACGCTTACCAATTATTTGAGTATATCAAAATACAATTTTTTTTGCCAATGTCTTTATAATGGGCTGAAATAAAATTCAAAAATACCATAAAGTATAAATTCCTGGACAGTTTCAGAGTCGGAATCCATCTAAGCATGCCCGTCTGTCCGTCTGTCCAATTCCGTAGTGTCTGTGATAAACATTACACCATTCGGAAATGTGAAGATATCGACTGCAAATTTGTAAGAGAATTTGGAAATAATCCAATCCGATCAAAGGACACACCTATGCAACAAAAACTGTGAAGTCGTTTGTTTTCCGTGTTATTTGCTTGTTACTCATAAAGTATTATACAACACAGCCACCAAATATTAAAGAGTATGAAAATTCAGTTCTTTTCCTTGTATGTGAAATTATTAGATCAATTATCGGTTCGAATTAAATATTTTTTAAATTTTTTAAAAAATATTAAATATTTTTTTTATTTTAATTTTTTTTAAATATTTTTTAAATTTTTTAAAAAATATTTTATTGTTGTTCTTAAAGATTTTGTGTAATCAACCACAAGCCAAAAAAAAATTTAAATATTTATCCCCTTAAGTCGTACAAAACCGAATTTGTTCATATTCATCTAATCGACTATGTATTGTACGGTACTTACTAAAGAAGATATCTTCAAGGAACTTCAAATTCGTATGCAGCAGAAATGTTAAATCTCAGTTTTGATTGTTTTAAATTTAGGTATACAAGTGCGCGCGTGTGTTTACACATGTAAATGAATAAAAAGCTTATATGCAGAATATTTTTAACTTATATGCACACTAAGACACAAAACTAACAGACATCTGTTTATGTAAACGCACAGTTGCACGCAAGCATTTGCAATGTTGGAAAAGCTCCACTCTATATATATATATATCTATATACATCTATGCATATATGTAAAGTGTTTACGTTTGACAAATACTTGAATATGCATGAAAGAATTTCTAGGTTAGTTGTTGTTATTGTTATTGTTGCATATTAAATTAACAAGCAGGACCGGCAAAAATGTATACAAGTTTCAATTGAAGTTTCTATTCTTTCACATATATATATCTCCGTATACGTATAGGTACGTGTGGGCGTAATATACGAGGAATAAAAAGCAACAAAAATTTGTTAACAACATTTGTAGAAATATTTTCTATATAAAACATTTAGTTTATAATATACAAGCATATAACACATGCACACGTACATATGTACGCACTCATACATGTAAAGGAATGTCTTTACTTAAGCAAACAAGTGTTGAATTCATTCATTTCGTTGTTGATAGTAAACAAAACAAAACAAAAAAAAAAAATCAATGTTGCTTCTCTGCTTTTCTAGTTTTCTGTAAACGGAAAAAGAAATCAATGTGAGTAAGTAAGTCTTTTTAACTACATGTACACATGTTGTTGCTGATGTTGAGGACGTTACACATTTCCTCTAGTACAACCAAGCACAAAACATGTGTTCAGCTTTTTATGCTTGTGTGTGCGTATGTGTGCTCTCGTGCTTTGGAAAATCCAAACAAATGCGATTAATATGTCACTTTTGGGATAAATGAACATGAATTGTTACATTTGACAGGTAAACTGACACTCTGTGCGCTATGTTTAACATGCAGGTATGTAGGAATTAATGGACATAAGAGATAGTAAAATAAGAATGAGAAAGCTAAGAGAATGTTATGGTCAGTTAAGCTGTAGTATTTATTAACTCTACACCGGTCAGATGAACTTTGAAAACTTTTCGAATCAATATTAAAAGCAATCAATTTTAGCCCTAAGCAAGTGGGCATATATCGGATTATATTGAAACCGTGTATCCATTCCATTATGTTGACCATCATACGGCAATATTTTAAGATTGTAGCCGATCCCGAAGAGTTGGAAGGTAAGTTTTCAAAACCAGGTATTCTAGGTCTAAGTCTGGTAACATATTGAATTTTATCAAAGTTCTCCTCAGTAAGTTGTAGTGAGAAAAAAACCATAGATAGTTTCATGTTCAATTAGAGTAACATATAAACGAATTGCTCCCAAACTGAGAATTTTCAAAAGGAGTCATCGCTCTGTTTAGGTCTACGATTTCTCAGGCATAATTATGCAATGTTTAAAAGAAAGGCTTAATCAGAAGAAATTTATAAACAGTCGGCAGCCATCGTTTACATTGTTTGATAGATAGCCATTTCTGCTAACCGCCAAGCTGTGTAACTGCATTGTCCTCTTAGCAGATGATGTACTGTGTACTGAACTGGAAGAAAAATTGATTGCTGAAGTCATTCTGAGGACCTCCCCAAGGGTCCCTCATCGCATTGCCATTAAACAGTGGTCGCTACCTTTAAGTCACTTATAGTTTAGAAAATTCACTTCTTTTTTCCTCGATCAACTTAATGTAATTAATGTATTGCTTAGAGGTGTGTAGGACCCCTTTCAAACTCAATGTACTTATATATTTACCCAAACTCAAAGTAAACAATTAGAAACTTAATTAGTAATCATTGCCTTTCGTATGAATATTTCCAATACTACCGAAAACAACATGTTGCTCAATCGGGCAACGAGCAACAGTTTAGTTTGTCATAAGCGTAATAATAAAAATCAAGTGCTCTCTCTCTCTCTTCTTCTCTCTCTCCCTCTTTTTCTTCTGTTTCTTTCTCTCTCTCTTTGAAGTTCTTTATCTACCCGCTATTCGCTTCATTTTTACAATCCATTAAATCATGTCATAGTGTGATGACGTAAAATAAATATTTATGAAATCGTTTATTTTACACTTACATTTTGTAAATGTGTATGAGTGTGCGTGGCGTTGAGTTGTTTGTGCGGTTTCCGTTCATCGCGCCCTAACGAAAAGCTGTCGTTGCTTGTTAACTATTTTTGATTTTAATGGCCACAATTTTTGTTGTTATTGATTCTCAGTTTCATTTGCATATTACAACGGCGTAGTATAAACTTGAGATTAAATTTACACTTATACACACTATTTACATTTATTGCAGTAATTTTTTTTTGTTTTTTTTTTAAATAGCAAGTATTTTATATTCACATTAATATATATTTGTCGTCGTCCTCTAAACTTTTAATTGATTAATTCAATGCGTTAGCGATTATAAGCAATTAGAACTACAACAGCTTTTGTTAATTGATAGATTTGAATTTTTTAAGGAATAATGACCGCACGAAATCAACTAAAGGAATCGCGTCTATAACATTTGCGAACTAGTGTGCAAGAGTGAAAAGTTATTAATATTATTTTTACATCACTTACGGGCAAGGGTTGATTAAGCTGCATATATATGCAACAGCTAGAGGGATTTGATACGGAATCACGCAGGGTTACCCATTTCGTGGTCTGGTTTTGGCGATCCTGTGTCAGTAACATATATAAAACTGAGCCATCCAGGGCACCAGGTGTTTACTGTAATGTCTGCCACTGCACAATGTGAACCAATCTACAATCGCTGGACGTGTTAAAATGATATGGATTGTGACACAAATTATAAACTGTGATCGCTTTTGCCACCCGAATACCAATCCTTTTTGTCGTGAAATAGAAGAAGTTGATGTTGGCGACATGTTATTTCACCAGGACGCCGTACAACATCGTGCGATTTCTCACCGCTGAACCTTTTTTCGGAGAGGTTACGCAGAGGGTCGAGGACATTTAAATGATGGTGTATTTTACAAAAAA
The DNA here is from genome assembly GCA_000688715.1 of Glossina pallidipes. NCBI lineage: Eukaryota > Metazoa > Arthropoda > Insecta > Diptera > Glossinidae > Glossina > Glossina pallidipes. Next base: position 743,325 of record KK499803.1, on the reverse strand, counting down.
AAAAAAAAAAATTATTCCAATTTCGAATGGCTTTTAGATATGCTTGTTAGTCCATTCGTCCGTCGGTGTACTTGTCTTTAAAGCAATTCAGGCCGCAGTGTTTCAAAAGGTTTGATGAACCTTGGAAACAATAAATTATACTTTTTAAACAACTGCACCCTACATCTGTAAATTCCAATCTGTAAATTAAATATTCTTGCATTCAACAAAGAAAGATAGAATACATATTAATTTTGTCAGTAGGTATGCAAAACTAAAAGGAATGTTCAGAGATTTTATAAAATGTGTATATTCTTGATCGGTATGAAATTCAGAATCGGTTAGAGCAAGCTTGGCTGTCCGCCTGTCCCTGCATCTAATATCTGTGGTAAGCACGGGCCCGGACAGTAGGATGTCGCATTCTATTGTAAAAACATAGGAAGGTCTTGAGAATGCATTAGTATTGAAATTAGGCTAAATGAATCAAAGAACACGTCTAAAGTACGACATAAAGTAAAAACACATTTGTTTTGGAAAGCAAAAACCTGTAGTTTTCGTCAACTATAACGACGACAATTTTCGCGTTGATTGTACGGACAATCGTACGGAATCTGTACAAAAATAAGAAATGTGTTCCACGCTCGCACCATATTATAGTGTATCGAAACTTTATTTGTTTGATTTTTTTTTAATATAGGATATTCGGCCACAACCTAAAATAATTTTTTCGCACCTTTATGGTCGTCGCCCAATTTCAAAGGTCAATAGCCGTCAGTTAAGAGCACATGATCCTGGTTTCAAGTTTATTATTTATTTTTTTTGCGCGCGAGGGGGCGTTTTAAGGACATAGGACAGATAGACGGACGGGAAAACGGACGAACAGGCGTACAAATTTAAGCAGCTTAAATATTTTACGGTGATAATTTATAAATTTATGTAAATCTGCCTTATTCCTATCACTCAGCGTTGGTTGCAAAAGTGAACTTGACATAGATGACTTCATCTGGTTTGCGCTTCGTTAATGATTACTTGATTTGGAAGTATTTTGATTTAAAAGGTATTATTTATTAGAAGAAAGATTAATTATGATTTCGGACGTTCCCTGTAAAGCTTACATTCCAACCGGTTAAATACTACGCCCCTTTATTTTCAAAACAAAAGGAAGAAGGCTTAGCCAAATCTTGTAAAGTATTGATATATTTTTCATTAGCTCAAAATATTGAATTGATTTGATAATTTCGATCCTTCCCCCCCGTCATATAATACTTGGTGTTGGAACAAATTGGTACAAAACCTTAAACGAGAAAATTGCTGCGAAAATTAACAAATCGGCTTTGAATAGTACCACTGTAGAATCGATGTAAAATTGATAATAGACTTCTAACACGTTCAGGGATGAGGCGATCGACTAACGTCCTTAAAAAAGCTATAATCGAATATTGAGTGAGATGGAGAGGAAAAATGTGAAGGACAAATTCTAATTTCATATCAAAGCAAACAAAATGTGATCGCAAAGAAGAAGAGTACAATTCAATTCGAACGTAATGTCTTTCCTCTTACGCAACGACATTAGTTCGGTAATCAAGGCAAAATCTACAAAAAGACCCTAAAGAAACTCAATTTCCTCTTTGGGTCTATCTTCTCTATTATCCAGTAGGTTGTTGTCAAAAGATGCTTTCATGCAATACCATTGTTTTCTTAAATACACCCACACATGCACACACAAAGGACTCTCTATTGCTCGAAGAAATTAAAGCAAAGTTCTTAGTTTTTATGTGTATGTGTAACATTTTATAACCTCAACTATTAACATAATGTATTTTGGTAGATAATTTAAAGGAATTCATTAAGAAACAAATTTTAATTTTGTTGAACATTATTTGTTTTGCAAACATGTACAATTTTCTCATTAGAAATTAAGAACATGAAAATTCATATATGGTACAAAAACTTTGTGCAGATGCCATGCTGTGCCGTAGTCTTTACACTTTTCTTATATGTCCTTAAACATCCACAAACGTATCTTCACATATGAAATATATAAAATTGTATTTGTCGTGAAAGAAGAAGAAAATAAACAAGAAAAAATTAATTTCCTCTTTAAGACGAATTTGAAGTACATCTCCTCTGAGCTAAATAGAAGAAAATTGTTTGCTTTGTTAATTTTACAACTTCCACTCACACTACGCGCACCACTTTAATGCTCATAAAAGTCTTCTGTTAATTACTGGCGTAGTACATGGCTGATTTGAACCATTTTCACTGTGAAATTTTAGATAAATCTTTTTTGTTCTTCTTTTGTTTTTAATGTCGACCAAACACTCAGCAGATGTCTCTTATTTGTGTAATAAGCTGATAGTGGGGTAGAAGTGTGGGAAGGGAAAGAAAGACGGACGCTGTCTTAGCCTAGTGAGTGTGCGCTCTGCGAGTTTGAACCTGCGAACACAGACTTGTTATCCGCGATTCTCAGCTACTCGACTACTAGTGGTAGATGTAAACTTTGGACGGACTGACTTGCATGGCATATAAGTAAAGATGTACTCCACAATATTTTTTGTTGCTTGTTACAAACGGCGTAAGAGCTCAAATAAATTCGAACTGCTGCAGGTGGGGGATAGAGAATTAGAAAAAATTGTAGTAACATGTGTTAGTTATTACATTTCATTCAGTGACTACGTGCATATTTACGTGTATTAGAGTGGGAAGCGATACTTAAACAAACATAGCCATAGTTTAATTAAGAAAATCAACAGATCGTAGAGTGTAATGTTTGTGTTTAGTTTTAAGACGCACAAATTCATACTTACGTACGTACGGATGTCATGGAGAGTAATAAAAACAATACATGTGAATACCAAGACAATCGGATTATATATGAAGCGCTTATATGTCATTGCTATGTTCGTGCATTTAATGATATGTGTGTATACGCGCGCTTGTGTGTGTGTTTATGTCTACACAGTCATTTATATAAATCATACCTACAAGTATATACAGACGTATACATTTGTCTGTTTATTGTACGGCTAGAATAGAAAACTAAACTAAATTAAGAATATCATGTTCTATATATAGTTGCTATTGTACTACTTTCCTATTATAACGACGTTTGTAAGCATAAGTATATATGTATACTATATATATTTATGTATTTATATATGTATGTATATGTATGCCTGCTTATGAGGAATAAAATGAATTTAAATGAAAAATGCCAAAAACAAACCGAATGCTTTGTTTTATATATAACCAGCTAAAAACAAAAGCACACTTCAGAGAACAAAAGCTATTTTAAATAAGAAAGCAGTAGCGTAGCAGCGTAGAATGCAATAGCAATAGTAATACTAGTACAACTGTAGTATTAAGAGTAGACTAAAGTGTTTGGGCATTTAAAGGATTACAGTTAGAAAATTCTTATACTTGTAGTCCCATATACAGACATATACAATATTCATGTATGCAAGCCTTCACTTACACGAAGAGACAAACGTCTAAGTAAAGATAACAACAAAAAAGCTCAACAAATCCTTTTATTGTAACGTCACAACAAAAACAAGCGGAAGTTTAATATACACTTTAACTTAAAAATAAAATTATGTATAAATATTCTAAGCATTGTTTGTTAGCTTAGGAGTAAAATTTTAAAATTTTAAGCAGCAGCAGCAATAAGAAAATCCTTTTAAAAATGTTTTGTTTAGAGAAGCATTTGTTATTAAAACACATTAAAATATTTATTAACGTACAAGTGTGAAATTTCTGCAATTTAATATTTATTATATTCCTTGTAGCATTTTTACATCAACTACCAACGGACTGAGTATATTAGTTTTATCATTTCACTTGTGCTTTGTAGGGAGCCCACAATTCATTGACTTGGTAGTTTTAGCCAACTTAGCTATGGCCTTATGTTGGATTTAAGGTTTTTACGGATCTCATGTTATTTGCAATGAATGGATCATAAATTGAAATAAAAGAAACTGAGGAACTGAGTCGATAATCGTTAAAGATAACTTTCCTATGCAATCACAATCGTTTCATTTTAATTTCGGTCATCATTGAATCGAAAGAGTTATTCGTCGACATGCGGCACCGCTAACTAAAGGACGTTAACAGCACATGTGATTTCAGTAGAATCGCGTTGCATGAAACTTGCCTCGGATACATACAGAGAAGGATTCATAAAGACAACTTTCTTTTAAACTTTCCATGGCCCGTTGGTAGATGACAAAGCTTAGAATGCTCCATCTAGAAGCAAGGGGAGAATGCTTTAACCTTGTCTTGACGTCAATGGCCGTATAGTTAAAATATTATCGCGTGAGTGGTATTGCCACTGACTTGACTACACATGTTGGATATTTTGGCAACTGCTTGATAAAGAAAAACTGTACTCATAATGAATTTCCCTTTACATGTGTTTAGAATGAGCCGAATGCTCTCACAAGTAGGCGTTTAAATGTACATTAAAGGCATAGCAATAGATGACATCCATCTAAAATTTCCCGGCAAATTATATTAAAGTCTACCGATTGAGTTGGAAATTTTTCCTTTAGACATAATAATCTTTAAGTTTACATAACAGGCTTCCTCTTGGAAGCATTTACATTGATTGCTATTGCATTGAAAAATTGTCCAAATAAAAACCAATATTTAATTGCAGTTAAAATTTATTTTTCATCCTGATAAAGCAATCAGGAGTAGCGAAGCTATCGTAATGCCGAACTAATCATGAGTTGTTCAGTCCGTTTCGAGTAATATGTAAAATGTTCGATGACTATTATCACTTACTTGCTTTCTCGATCTCGTCCATTAAAAACATTATATTACGTAAATAACTTTCAAAAGTTTCCAATCTTTGTATAAACATAGATAAATCCGGAAACAACAATTGCTTCAAATTCGCTAGGTCTCTGAGGTATGTTCACATGTTAAACTCTTCATTCTTCGTTATCGCGCCTTTTAGCCATGAGAGGATATGTGTTCAATTGACTTGAAATAGTTAGCTATGTGGCATGTGCGCAATGGTGATGCTCAGCTTATAAATAGCTTCACTTGTTTCATTTACTATTACTGGTATATAAAGCACACACAAATTCGCGCGTTAGCACATATCCCTGTTTCTTTAATTAGTTTCAGACAGATTCCGTTAGTTGTTATAAATACATTTTATTTTTATTCTACAAATAAGTTACATGTTAGCTTATATGCGACAAAGGATTTTTTCTGTAGCGCAATGTACTTAACAAAAAGAAACAAGCACATTATAGTCGGACAAGGCCAGTTATTACATACTCTACACCACTTTGTCTATCACAATTATTCACTCGCTGTGGTGATAATAAATAAAAAATTGCACATTCTTTGCGTGCAAAGGCATACTTTTTATGAAAGCCCGCATATGACAGAATGCCCAAAATCCCCATATGACGTAATCCACATTTAACAAACTTAATTTACTTGTCAAAAATTTTATTATTTTTCGATTTCCGGCATAGAAAACTTGAAATTATATTTTCTCTCCATATAAGGGCTTGCTTTTCTTGATAATCTTTATTGGGATGTAAAAAATAGACCCATCCGATCCACTAATTTTTTTTTGGTAAATTGCTAATATGGACCAAATCTTATCATAAACTATTAAGAATTAAACCTTTTTCTGAAGGGCTTACTGTTCATGAGAAATCTTATATGGTGTGTAGTCCAAAACACACAGAAGAATTTTGATTGAAAAGCGAAGATAAAAAAAGAAAATTAATGAAAAATAGATGAAAACAAACATAATATTCCTATTCCTTCAATGTTTTGGGAACAACATAGAAAATATTGGAGGAAGATTAGGAGTTGCCGATACACAAAAATTAATTCTTTCTTATACCCATCACCGAAGGGTTTGCAACGCCCAGAAGGAAGCATCAGAGACCCCACAAAGCATATATATTCTTGATCAGGATCGCATTGTAAATCGATTTAAACATGTCCGTCTGTCCAACTGTGTAATTTCTGTTGTGAACATTGTCCTGGCCGCAAAAATGACGCTATCGACTTCAAATTGGCAAAAGAATTTGGAAATGAGTTAAACTTTTCCAAAGACACGCCTACAATGCTCACGCGCCTTTGCGACTTTATTTTGAAAATAGAAAAAAATCAGCCGCGCCCAATCCATATTATAGAGCATGAAAAATTAGTTCTTTTACTTTTTGTCTCTTTTAAGATAAGGGTGATGAGTATAAAAGATTCAGTCACGACCGAATATAATTTTTTATATTTTCAATTAAAAAATAAAAAAATAATGTAAAGACTACTTTCTTTGAGACTGAATACCTGACATTATAACTGAAAGCGTTACTTACCTATATACGTAAATATAAGAAAATATTACTTACCTAATGAAAAAAGCGTGAATGAATAAACAAAATGTGACGACTATTATATACACAAATAAATGGTTTGCTTTTAAATAATTCATTTTACAGAATGGTAGCCAACTGCAGCTACGCAGCGCAGATATCTGTCCAATTTGACATGTGAAATGTTTTCAAAAGAATAGCGGGGACATTTAAATCAAGTGAAAGATGCAAGAGGTTTCGAAGAAATTTTAGAAGGGGGAATGAAAGTAAAAATTGTGATCTTACTATGTGCAAATATTAGACAGCTCAGTAGTATTTTTTGAGTCCGAAAGTGTGATCTTCATTTCACTACATGTAATACGTTAATGACAATTTGTTTATTTTGAATTTTGTTTTTAATTTGCATATAAAAAATATGACTACAAAATTGTTTCCCATGCAAATAGATTACGGTCTCCCCAGTGCATTTTCACCAAAATGATGTTATTTTAAGTTTTCAAAGGAAAATCGGGGACATTTAAATCAAGTGAAAGACATACGAGGTTTCGAAGAAATTTTAGAAGGGGGAACGAAAGTAAAAATTGTGATCTTACTGTGTGCAAATATTAGACAGCTCAGTAGTATTTTGTGCATGACTACAAAATTGTTTCCCATGCAAGTAGACTACGGTTTCCCCAGTGCATCTTCACCAAAATTATGTTATTTTAGTGTTAAAGAGCTGGTAGCTTTACTTCTCACCAATCATTTAAGTTAATGATTTGGTTTGTATTTAAGCCAATTTGTATTAAATTGTTGCGTCCTATATAGGAAATTTGGGCATGACCGAGTATGTGGAAGTGTTTGCAATATCGATTGGAAAATTTCATTCTGCGGTGGCAAAGCATATTCAATGAAAGTTAATGAAAACTTGAAATGCAAATCTTACTTTCGGACATGAAAAAAATCAATGTGCGTACCATTTCTCAAAAGTAGGCATTACAATTTTTGAATTCCTTAAAAAAATTGTTTGATTTCATTTCAAAAATGAGCTAAAAAACTTTTCATAACATACGGTTAACGTGTGGTCTTTCAAAGCCCGAAAGTTTGCCTTTTTAAAGAGCTTTTCCTTTATGTAAAAAAGTTTTGTATTCAAAAATCTAAAAAATGTCTCAAAAGATTTTCTTTAAGAATATTTTATGTTTGCTTTTTATTCAAAAGGTATGTCTGCATTAAGTGTCTGGAGACACTTTGACGCGTGCATCAACTTTTCACCTCTTTCGCAAAGGCGCACACAAATCTGAGAATTCAAATAAATGCCATGACACCGCATGCATAAATATTTTGAAGAAAAGCAAAATATGAATAAAAATAAACAGAGTCTTTTATAAAAGCCGTTGATTTTGAAAGTAATCTAAGTCTTAAGATTAAAATCAAGTTTCATTAAAATTTGTTGTTTATCATATTTTGTACATTATTCATATGTACATAAATAATTTGAATAAAATGTGAATGAATTTCGGTTCTCGAATGGAAAGACTACATATAAAAGTATGAATAGTAATGCCGTTGGTTGAGATGATCTTGGATTATCGACTTATAGCACTTTTAAAATGAACATCTCATACGGTTGTTTTCCTTTCTTAACTGTAGTGTCTTAGGCAACTTTCAAAATAAATGGCTCATATTATGCTATAAAACAGAACTTTGTTAAGGACACGAAGCCTTCCCCCCTTTCATTTATTGGTGTGGTATGATAGCTTTTTCAAGAAATCTCTGAATTATTAAGCATTCATAAGATAACTGAAGGATTTAAGTTAAGAAAGACAACAGCAAAAAACAACACAAGAGTACCAGCAACAGCAACATCAACAGCATTTTGAAAGCATAACTTACGATTTAAGGGATAATGTTAATGCTGCGATTGAAAAAGGAAAACAAGAATAAGAAAAAACCTAGATTTAATGCAAACACTTGAGTACACATGACGAGAAGGGTGAATATTTTATATGACCCTCCAGTCGGCAAAGTCAATGTTAGAAAACCCAGTAATCATAAATCTTAAGGATGCTATTTTTTTGCCTAGTGTTTATTTTTTGTTTGTAGGTCTTTGTAAACAAAGATACTTTTGCTTTTTGGCGACAAATTTGTGTTAAGATTTCTCAATGACAAATTATGTGAGACACAGACTTTTCTTATTGTTGTTAATTTTGTTGCTGGGTTGCTGCTGCTTATTACATATTTATCAAGTAAAGAAAAATGAAAAAAAAAAAAACGTTGGGTTGTTTTTTCCTCCCTTGTTGCTCTTGTATTCTTGTTTGTTTATTCATTTATTTATTCGCATTCATTTGTTTATCTCCGCTTTCATTCTTAACATTAGTACGTCTGTGTGCCTATATATGTATCTGCTTATACTTTGGTGTACTTGTTTACGATTTTATCTGCTGTTTTCTTTCGCTTGACTTGAATGATGTATTACTTCCATAAAGTGCTTCATTACTTTTCTAAACTATGCGTTGATTTGTTATTGTCTTTTGTAATATTTCTTTATAAAATCTTTTTAAACTTTTCCCTTTTTATTCGATTTTCATATTTATGTATAAATGCTTACGACTCCCATTCCTTTCATTAGTACAAGTTTGTGCTCATAGTTGATATGTATTTTTGAATGCGCAGTAAGAGCTGATGATGATGATAAATGTTCACTGAATCTTGAGTAGTTCTTTATGAGGTAAATAAACGAAATTGGATGAAAATGATTTATAAAACGTCTAAATAACTTTGAAAATATGCAGACAAAGATTTATATTGAATCCTTTAATTGATATATTGAACTCATTTCAATTGAAATAAAAAGCATTTGCGTTTCATCTAACATCAGCTACTGGAAACCGGTCGAGGAAACTTGGAAACCATTTCTTTCATTAGTAGCAACAAAGGCTGGTGAAACCAAGTAACCTTTCGAATAAACTGGATGAGTAAAATATTTTCTATACCTGGAGATAAAGAAGTGAAAAATCTAAGGACTGCAGCTGCAGCTTTTGTCTTTAAAGAAAACGACCTGCTTCCTATCCTTTTGCTCAGGAATTGTTCGTAATAAGCTCACTCTATAATAAAGGGATTGATAAGATTATTTCTGCCGACGACAAGGCATTTAGAAAGAATATTAAATCCAAGTTCGGAAACAACTTCTTTCTTTTTCTTTGTACACACATGTCTTTAGAATGAATGGCGTTAAGCTGGACAACAATCAACGTATTTCATGTCGAGAAATACCTGTACAAATAAATTTCTTCCGCTGAAATTGGTTGTTTCATAAAGCGTACCTGATACGTTTAATTAACAGGAACTAGATAATACCCCGGCACTGTCAGGTATATTAGTATTAGATAGTCCGAAAATTTCATGATGTTTTCCCGACAACAGGTTAAAATAACTTTTTTCAGATAGGTAGAGAGATAATTAAGGTTCGAAGTATATACATAGTTATATAGATCAGGCTGATGTTTGTTTTGTAAAAAACTTTCAAAGTAATCGGTTCTGTCAGAGTGATGAGATGTAAGTAAGCCGTGGAAGATCAACAAGAGCACATAGGGCATACATTACTTTATTATTTATTTATTATGATGCGCTATGTAGGGAACTAATGTTGTAACAGAACGCGCTTACCAAAGTTGATTTGCGAAATTTTCAGCGAAGGTATTATCGCATTCTGATAAGCCAAATAGCATTGATGACGACCAACTAAAGGTTATGATTGAAGCTGATCGACGTATGACGGTTCGTGAAATTGCAGAAAAACTCAATTTATCCAAAACAAGCTTACGTGCTATGTAAAAAAAGGAATATTTTTTTATATATCACTGTGAAATTTGAACCCACTAAAAACTACAAGAACTTTGGATTACCTAATAGTTTAACTTGGAAAATGTGGAACTGAAGCTAAGGAAATGATTAAATTGGTTTGAAATGAAAATGCAGTGAGCTGCGAAGCAGTTAGGGGCTGGTTTGTCAGATTTTGGGCAAGAGTTTCAAGTCGTGAAAATGATGAAAATTTCGTCTGTCTCCGGCAAGAACGATATAGTCTTCAGAACTGGTCCCGTCGGTTTGCCGCCTATTCAGATCGATGTGGTCAACGGCTCACAGTAGTTGAAGATGTCCGAGAGTGCGTCGATGCCAAACCGGCAAGTTTCTACCGCAAGCACATCCATGAGATACCCGACAAACGGCGAAGACGACGGTAAAGACGATGCATATTTCGTCTATTAAATCCTGTAGGGATTATATTTTAAATAAAGTTGAATTATATTAAAAAACGAAATTAATTTGTTTGTACATCAATCCTTTCATTGGAAGCAAATTTTTTCCTAACACGGGCGCATAACAGGCGTAAGAAAGCAATTCGAGCTCTAACGGATTAATATTCTCCATAGCGGTAATGAAAGTGTGTGCATCGATGCATCGCCTCGATGAAACAACATTTTTTTTCGCCAAATGAAGCATTTTTTTTTTTATCAACTTGACCACTCAAACGTCGCCTGCCGATGATTAGTTTCCTTTGTGAAGAATGTAAATTATCTCATAAGCATCCCACGACTCTGATGCCTTGGCATTGCCAGTAGATGGAATCGTTTTCGCCTCCTTTAAGAGTCTGTTCTCCATTTTCAGTCTATCACACTTAAATTTTTTCTAATTCCAACAAGCGTCATTTATACGTTACGTGCGATACAGCACATCAGCTGTTCGATGGCGTAGTAGTAGACCATAAGAAATATTTTTATTCTTTTTATATAAATACATCTTCTTACGGGCTGTAAATTGTAGTTTTTTTGTCAATTGCGGGCGTTTTTTCATCGAAATCCTAGAGACATGCGCTGAGTTTAGTAAGCGGTCATTTATAGGAAATTTAATCTAAGACCGTCAAATAACTATATAGAGAGCAAGTTTCATCTGCAGTTATATCTGCTTTTACGATCGTAGGCATTTTAACAACGGACGGCAGATAACAAGATGAACAAACTGTATTCGGAACTTACTCTTGAAGAATATATTTATTTCAACTGGGGTACATGGTGTGTTTTCTTTTTGGGCTACATATTGAAACACCATTCTAATATGCTCACAGTTTGTGGGGGTGAATGTAAAAATGCAAACTATAACAAAAAAAAAAAAAAAGTTTTAAAAACCTTAATGAATGCTTTCAATACACTGGAGATAATAATCAGGGATAATTTTGATTATAACTTTAGCTAGAAGATAAAGTTAAGAAGTCGAAATCGATTCTGTAACGAAATCGCATTTGATTTGCATACGTTAGCAAGCATTTGATTATTAGCTTTACAAAACATATCGTCAAGACATGGGTGGCTAACGAAACATTTCGTATAATATCGTTGTCAAAACTATAAAACGAAATCATGAATAACGATCCCCCCAAGACAAAGGTAAAAGAAATTCATGACTTTTGGCATTTGCTAAACAAGACATGCAACAAGGATACCAGTTAAAATTTCATGATTGCCTTCAGTTATTTATTCAACAATGTATAGGGAAATCTAAAAGAAAGAAAAACCAATGGTTGTCAGGAATTTGTTTTTATAAGAAAAACAAAACAAAAGAAAAAACTTATTTTCTGCAAATGTGTTGAATTCGTTCTAAAATTACCACAACTATCTACATACTTATATGTGTGGATGATTGATGAAGGATGCTTGTTGCTTGACTAAGAGCATTGCTATTCGCTCTCGCTCTTTTCTACCCTAAACTAAATATTGTTTAACATCGTTACATATCGTTACATACGATATTTCAAAATACAAAAAAAGCAAAAAAAAAACTTCAAATATAAGAGACAAACAAAAAAAAAAAAAAAAAAAAAAAAGCCAAATTGTCAACATGTTTAGTATACAAATTCTGCATGCGACTAGAAAACGAAAACGACAGAAAACCTAACAACATACAAAGCCGCAAGGATATGGCAAACACATACATAAATAAATACTCTTCAATATGCAATGATTGTGACACATTGTGTTAAAAGAGTGCATCTATCATCAGCACCAACAGCCGCAACAATATACCATCTACTACTACTACTAGGGAGATTTCCATACAAAGCTCTTGGATTTTTAAAACAAATTTTTTCTTTTCATTTCATTTTTTTTTTGTTTTTTGTTCGTTTGTATGAATACTTTCTTTTCCATTAACTTGTTACATCATTTCGGTAGTTGAAGTTTAATTCAGATTTTTCTCTTTCGATGGATCGAATATATGTACAGAAGTCTATACTGACTGCAATTTTTTCATTGATTTCATTAAATAACATTGATGGAGTTTGACGTTTTGTTACGTGGATAGAATTAATATATGTTCACATCTTAGTTGTCATTTTGTGAAAATGTTTTGTCGTTCTTTTTGAAAAATAATATTGTGTTCAAAAAATTTGGGGAATTTTTACTTTAAAAATACGCTCCCTCTAAATATAAATTTTCAACTTTTCATAATAAAACTGAGTTAAATAAAAATTACAGGAAATTTTGTAAAGCTTTCCTGTTAGATTGACATAGTGGTCAACATCCAGAAGAAATTTCATGTCGCTTGCTTTGGTTAGTTAGTAAGACAGAGAGTTAGCTCTCAAAGCGGGATCCGTTCACACTAAAAGCAACCTCGCAAGTGAAAGTTTAACAATATTATTAGATAGGAGGTTCCTTCAAGCTCTGCTTATGTATTGTAAGAACCAATGCTGAAGCTGGTTTTTATCCCTCTAGTGTAGATTAAGTTAAAAACTGGCTTTGGCGACCGATTACTTTTTCTCAAATATTCAACATTCCGATTACTTAATTTAGGAGTTAAATAAAGAATAATTAAACATTCCGAATTTCCGAATTTGAATACGATAAAGTACGATTATATCGGGCGTGTCACTTACTTTCGCACACAGAACAGGCACATTTGATGGAGATTAGGAAATCGGCTGGCATTGACAGACAGACAAGGACGATTGCAGACGTGTGCTTGCTCAACGTTGGGAAAATACGGAGAAGTATTCTAAATGGAATCTGTAATACAGACATATATATATATATATACAAATATATTACATATAGAAGTTGAGAATGCCATTTCAAGGAATAAAGTATTGAGCGACCGAATCTGTAGGTACGTGATATGTGAGCGGTGGCGTGTTAGAAAACTGAAGTTTTGCAACTAGATGTAGGAGTACTACAAATAAGTGGGCAAAAATCTAGTAGTGTATACTAGTCAGTTGTGCAATCCAGTAAGTGGGAATTATGTTATAAGGACCTTAAAGTACATGTTAGGTACTGTACCGGTTGGACAGAGGAGGAAATATATGTCTTTATAATATATAACAAATGTATTTAAATATATATATGTACAAATATATATAAGTCAGACCTATTTAAAAGTTTGTTGCAAACACGGCCGGAACAATATAACAACAAGTAGCGTAAACTTTGTGATTGTTGCATGATGTTTGCTAGACTCTCTTGATATCTAAAATTTGCTTTAAACTGAAAATAATTCTTTTATGTTTCTTGTTCTAGCACAGCAATCCCCTCTCTCCACCGTACGATTCACCCTTAGGTTATCTGCTTCAAATTCTAACTTAGGTGCGTTCTTTTAATGCATTTTTGATATAAATGTTGTAAGATTTTTTTTTTTTTCGTTCAGCCCAGTGTTAATATATAAAAATAGTATAATTTTCCAAATTAAAATAATACTTTCTTTCTTTCTTTTTTTCCTTTCAAGAGTTTCATTTTCTAGCTTTTGGGTTAATGTACTTGCAGAATTTTATCTATATGATCACATTGTTAACATGATAGCAAATGCTTTAAAATTTTTTTTTTACTTTAATAGAGACTTTAATAGAGCAGAAAATTTTTATAAAATTCTTTTATAAAGAAAGTAAAGTGTTGTATACTTTTCTTCTATTTATTAAAAAGAAATATGTATTGAATTCCTTTTGTGCAATGCTTTGATAAAAAGAGCATAATAAGCTGTTTGAAAATTTCCAAGAAAACGAAGAAAAATATTTATATCTATTGGCAAAAATACCGGCAACAAAATAAACCGCACTAGTAAATATTTATGTGTATGTATAAGCAAAACAAGATATTTGGTAATACCAGATACATATCTATATATGCATATATACGAAGCAGTCGATTTTATGTGTATATATTTTGTGTACAGGCGTCTCTCGTATAACACGCTATTTGTCAAACAGTGTTTCGATACGCAAGGTAACAAAATATTATAAAACTGTTTGATGCGAAATCATTTTATAAAATCGTCCAGTGTCTTGCTGCATTTTTTTCAGTTGCTTTTGAATTAATAAGAGGAGCTTCAACCTTTTTTGCGAAAACAAATAGATTAGCTTGTAATATTTGATGAAAATTAATTACGTGATCGTCGTTATTTTTTTTTGTAATACATTTTCAATTTTTATACCCATCACCGAACGACAAGCGGTATATTCATTTTGTCAAAACGTCCAGAAGGTAGATTCAGAGAACCCACTAAGTGCGTATACTCTTGATTAGCATCAAATTGTAAATTGGTTTAAGCATATCTCTCTGTCCTTCTGTGCGTCTGTGTAATGTCTGCTATCTGTCCCTTGCCCGAAAAAATGAAGCTATCGACTTAATTTTTTTTTTGAAAATGACTGACAACACCTCTGCTGTTCAAAAGGGAAAAAAATGATTTTTTGCTCATTGCTCGTAAACTACCGCGCATAAGCCTCCTATATTTAAACGTAAATTCTATAGGCGATGCTTAAAGCTTGCACAAATATGGAAAAAATTGACCACGCCTACCTATTATCAAAATTGGAGTTTTTTTTCAATACTTTTATAATGCGCAGACCTAAGCTTCAGAAACCCCACAAAGTATATAAATTCCTGGTCTATTTCAAATTGAGAATGCATCTGAGCATGTCCGTCAGTCGCCTTTCACTCCGTCTATCTGTCCGTGTACCCAACTGTGCCGTATTCGTGATATACATTCTCCCGTTTAGAAAGAAGGTTTCCTTGAAAATGTCCCAAGCAGGTCCAGACTTCTATACAAGTAAAACTGAGAACATCAACTTATATATTCTTCTTCTTTTTCAATCTTTCATAAGATAACGGCGATGGGGATAAAAGATGCGGTCGTGACCGCATATAATTTTCTTATTTTTTGTATTTCATTACAATGTTGAACATCAAATTTTTGTTTTTTTTTTTTTTTGGACCCTAAAGTTAACTTACTTTTTATAACTATCACCACTTGTACTACTTGTACTACAAAGGTACATTAAGCTTCTGCAGATGTATGCACATGCAGAAGGGCTTGAGATAGCTCCGCCTACATCAATCACTTTCTAAATTTGTCTAAGCTTGTCTGTCCACTGAATGTCTTGTACTCTTGTGCCTATAGGCCGCAATTTTGATGCTTTATTTTCAAAAATCGTTATATGAAGAATTGTATTAAACGAAGTGATGTACGGCCCCTAACGATTGGGATGTGGCCTCAACTTTTATAAAATTTTAAACTTCAGTACTTGCGTTCGATATAACACGGCCCACATTGCTTTGACTTATCTTAAATCAAAATCTAGTAAAAAACACGGCTTCGACATAATATACAACAACTTTTGATACAACGCGTCTGGTCTGTACTGCATCTAACTGTAAATTAAAATATGCTATACTGTATCTTTAAAAAAAAAAAAAAAAACAAATAAAAAAGTTTCCTATGACATGGTTTCGATACAGCGCTGTACGAGGGACGCTTGTAGACATATAAATACACGCTACATATACATGTTTTTTTTTGCATTTATATATGCATGCATGCCAGCTTACATATATATATGGAAACAGAAAACACGTCTCAGTTGCGTTGTAAAGCTTATTTATAAATTTTCACAAATATATGCATTTTCTTTTGGTTTTCGTTTTCTCAATTTTCAATAATTTTCTTTTTCGTTTCATTTTTATATTTTTGTTTTCTTCTTTTTTAGTATCAGTTATTGTCGACAACAATTTTTCTGTGTTACGTGCAACCACAAGTGAATTTTTCTTCAGTTGCTTATAATCGTTGTATGCTTTTTTGTTGTTATCGACTGCTATTTGTATGGCGGTTTTATTTATACTTTATCGAATTTTCTTGGTCTTTTTCATCTCTGCATTGGTGTCCATATGGGTGTATGTGTTTGTGTTTTATTATTAAGTTTTACTAAAAAAGAACACAATCAACTGCTACGATTTTAATACAGCTGCCAAAATAAGCAAGTATTTTAACTTAAGCTCATAGATTGTATATATCGTTAGACTTGCATGCTTATACGAGTGTTTGCATTTCTATATATATGTGTGTATATGCGCATCTGCATGTGGAAAACATAAGGTATCCTTATAGCGTATATGGCTCTTAACATTATTGCTTGCAATGTTGAGTTTATTGGATGGAGTTTTAAGTTTAACATAAAAAATTCACAACATGTACACACACACGTACATACATATATATATATGTGTTATAGGTACATATATGTTATTTATATTACGTATATATATATATATATATATATGTTGCACCTGGTACTCGTAGAGCATGAAATATTGTACAAGCATACAGGTATATAAATAACAACAACAAATTTTATATATGTGTACTTGTTGGTGATTTTTATTTCCTCTTTTTTTTTGCTTTTTGTAATATCAATATAAATACTCCGCTACACGTCCAAGCATCTCACGTATAAGCATCGTCATCGTGTATGCGTTGATGGCGCGCCACAATGTTTATTTTATTTTGCAACATATATATAACAATTTAAGTGATCTCCGCGCTCACATGTTCGCAGATATAAGCAAACATTTTAACGAAAATTGTTGCGAATTTCATGAACGATAACATATTAGCTTTGCGCAACGCAGTTGAATCGTTTTGATTGCTTTTATACTTTTAAATTCGCTTTAAAGTAAACTTAAGTTACCAATAACACATATCCGGTTGCATCCGAATTGCCATTAAATTTTTGAGAAACCAAAATCGCACCATAAAGTAGCCAGTAGCGTCTCTTGAAAACTCTTGAAACTCTTTAAATCCACGTTAGCCTTAAATTTGTTTTACCGACACCTGTAGGCAGGATTTAATCGCATTCAATTTAAGAGGAATTTCGCAAATTGTCCCACCTACAATTTCCACTTTTGCTCGCTTGCGGAGCCGGCTATATTCTTCATGAAATCTTATAAATTTTGTATATTATTTGTATTGATACAGCATGTGTTAGCAGACGGCATATGTTGTATGAAAATGTTTTGAATGAAATTAAATGCTCTCTGAGAGGGGGAAAGGGAAAGAAATAGGGAGATGGTGGCCACAACCCAGTGGGTGTGCGCTCAATCGCTAAGCGTAATGCCTTTACCGACTCAGTGGTCGCTACAGCTACGACTGAAGAACCCACGAACACTGATTTCGTAGTCGCAATTGTTGCCCACTCGATTAATCATGTGGACAATCTGACCTCATCCGTTTTCATGCTGGAATTGTGGGATCGATGTAAGTACCCATCGTACGAGTTTTTCGTTTCAAGTTTCAAAATTCGAATTGAAAATGTTAACAAACAAAGAGATAGTTAGATGGATGGCCATTGAAGATTTCTTACTCTCGTCGCTGAAAGGATTTCACGTTTAACTACATCACCTTCCTGCGAAGTTTACTCGTTTCGCCGGTATTCAAGCGAACGAGCTGATACGGTCAGACCATTTCGGGAAGCAAGCAGATTTATAGAAACGATCCAAGGATATATGTGACAAGTTTTATCTTCGTTTCTTCCTTTCTGCTGCTCAATGCATGATGTAATTCCATCGATTCAATATTCTCTAGACGGCTAGACTGCGCAAAAGTCTCTCACTCAGAATATTACTTTAAGAAAATCATATTATGGAGATTAGATGAAAGAAAGGAAAACCGATATCGATTAGTTAACATCCGAACACCGACACCCAACCTTGGTCTGTCTAGTACTACTGGCTACAATTTAGTTTTAATATTTTCGTAAAGTATACCATCGAATACTTTTAAAATGATTGTTCTACCGCTTTATTCTTCACAGTTTTTCTTCTCTGTTTTTTTTTTTTTTGCCATTTTCGCTTTAACTTTTTTATACAAACAACCACATAGTGGATATCTTTCAACTTGGTTTACTTCGGTAAATGTTGGCAAATTAAAATTGCATGTTTTTAATTGAAGTTTACTCAATGTTACGTGAATTTAATGTATGTATAGAGGAAATTATTTAACTGCAATCATACGCCCTTCTACACATAATGTAAACATGCTCGATAAAGATATACGAAAAAAAGAGGAATCTAAATACAATAGTAAGCCTCGTAACGAACCTTTTGATGCTCACGAAAAGTTTTCGTCATTCATATAAACTGAAAATTTCGCACAAATGTGGGCATGGATTTAAATCTGTCCTTTACGTGAGGCATAATAAATTAATAAAACGAAATATATATATAAGATACCATTGTGTTCCAAAAATAAGATGAGCTTGTGTTTGGAAATTTTCGCTCGTCGAATTTTGTTATAGTTGTTTTTTTTTTCTCTGATAGAAACCGTCAATGGATAAGAATTTATTGACCTAGAAGTACGATAAGAAGAGACGCTCAAATTTATAAAGCGGCAAGTCGACGGTCTTGTGCCATTCTAACAATGAAGGATTTAACATAACACTTTTTTTGGTGAAGCAAGTTTGTGTTCGTCAATATAAAAGAACAATGACAATAAAACCTTATGTAAATCAATCGGATATTTAGGCATTCTTTCTTTATCAACAACTGCTTATCAACAAGGCAGCTACATAGAGGCCATAGGTTGGGCAGGGTATAGACTCGTCTTGAGCATACGATCACGCTCACACGGTTACTTAAGTAAGCTTTCCCTATCCACTCTTAAGAATAATAACGACACATGTATTCTTCGTTGCTAACTGTAACAGTCTGTGGTTACGTCCAACGAACCTGATCAACCCGCCCATCGTTACCGACCAATCTAACTTTTTATGACACACGTCGACGTTTGAGGTAAGCTCCGTTTTGCTAAGTCTAGGCCAACCTGTTTAGGTTTCTCCAGACTCCAGGTTGCCAAACCGAACCAAACAAATCATATTTTCATGTCTTCATTCCGTTACATTTTACAAAAAATATCACAAAATCTAAATTGAAAGAAATTTGTTGCTGCATTTGTTGTTTTTAATAACAGATATTTTCGCATGGGATATAGTGAAACAAAATACGACAAAAAAATTAATATGCATATATCCAATAGTAGCGATTGCAATAACAACGAAATAAAAATAATTTGCATATATTTGTTTATGAAAAAAAAAATGAAATCCGTTCATAAAATAAAATAAGCAGTAATTACTTACCGCAGCTGAAAGTTAAATAAAGTTCTTGTACTTCTGGTTGTGGTGGAAACTCACTGCAATTATAAAATAAACAAAAAAGATTATAAAAGAAAAACATTTTAAAATTATTTGCATTTTAATTAAAAAATCGTTTTTCGAAGTGTATATAGTTTTCTTTTTGTTTTAATTTTTTGTTTTTTTTTTTTCTTAAGCTAATAACTAAATTTGACTCTGAGATAATTGGTGGCTTTGAATGATTCGTAAACATTAAGCAAAAAAAAAAAAGTCAGAAAAAATATTCAAAAATTAATTAACTTTTACGAGAAAAGTGTTGATTTTGGTCGTTTGTATAAATAAATAAATGAAAATAAATATTTTTCTCATTTTCTTTTCTATTTGCAATTTTGTACAAACAAATTCTTTTTGTTGACTTAATACGACAACAGATGTACTAATTTATCAATTGCGAAGTAAACAAATAGTTATTGAAAATGTCATAAACCATATCAATTATATTATAAACTTGCGGGTACAATCAAACGTTCTTGATGTCTACTGGTAAGATTTGTTCGCACTAACATAATACCTTATGGTATAGTAAATTTGTGAGGATGAGTGGAACGTCCAGAGGGACCCAGCTTTCATCATACCGATCAATTTGGAACTGCTATACGAATCGCTCCACACTTGGCTCACTGTCTGTCCGTCTATCTGTCTGCGTTCTTGTGTTAACCCTAAATGTTGAAATTTTTGAAATATTTTGCTGAAATCGGATATATTGTTTTGTTTTGGGCCCAAAGACGAATCCTATTGGCAATAGATCGATTGGGAACGCTTTTCCGACTTCCCGTCATGTGATGAAAGAATGGTTACCTGGCAATAATTTGCAAATTTTCTAAATTTCTCGACAAAAGCCGTTGAGTTGCATTATATAAAATTTTGATGATGATGAGCAAATTTTTTGAACTCCCTCCTTACGAGAACTAAACCTTCGCATGGTAGAATGTCTCAGTTTTTAATATTTCATTTTAAAATTTGGTCTGTAGTTTGATATAAAAATTAGCTGCACCGAATTTGAATCACATAAGTCTTTTTATTACATTTCGCATCCTATAAGGCCCTCATAAAAAATGGGTCCTTACATGGCAAAAAGATGTAATTTTTAATTTTCAAGGATGAAGATTGAATAGGTGGATTGTGTTATCGTAATCTCTCGACGTAATACTTGCCAAATTTTACTCAGGAAATAAAAATAAATGTGGATTGGGCTCCGCTATATTTACTAAACATTATTTCTTCTTAAAGGAATTGAAGACAATTCATGATTTAAGTTTTTCTCGAGCAACAGATGATGATGAAGACAATGATTAAGGTTGAAAAATGTTTTGAACAAAACACCAAGCTCCGCAAAAACTTCCGCACTCCCCTAATAAATATCAAAATTAGTTAACGTGTCCTGTAATAAAAGTCTTCAAGCAACAAGCAACGTTTAAATTCGTGCAATAACATTTTCATCATCGTACTAAGCATGCTCTTCACCTACATACACCCTCACATATTATGTTAAATATTTGATGTTTTGGTTACTTTCCGTGATGCATGAATATGGAAAAATTCCGACTAAATCAAGAATAATTTCTCTTGCTTTTTACGGAGGCGTACCCCAAAGGCTCGAAAATTTTAAAATGTTAATTGTTCAGTGCATGCTAAGCATTGCGAAAACCAAATGTCTTCACTCACTAGTCACTGCTACTACAAGCTTTGGAAACAACACTGGCAAGCAAAAGAAAAACTAATACACGCCACATATAACATAAATCATTTGAATTTCTTGGAATTGCTTTCTCACGACTTGAGTATGATTTTAATGCGTAACTTTATTTCTGCTTAATAGCAAAAATTTGAAACATTGGCTAATAAAAAATTTGTTTAGAAATAATTGGAATCGATTCAAGGCCTTCTGTTCCGGATTATTAAACTATTGGGAAAGCTGCACCAGCTCTTACACGAATGTCGTACAACTACATAGAAGTCATGGCTTACGAGTAACATTTTAGCAAAGCATCATAAAAGTTTATGATCTTATGATGACATCAGTTTTAAAAGAATGAAACAGTTAAAGGAAAACGGAAATAACAACATTTCTAGACAATTTATTGCAAACCAATGCTTGCTTATGCAATAAAAAAACAAACATTCTGTTATTCGATTATTTACTATAACGGTGATCATTTACGTAATAAATTAACCGATGACAAAAATTGCAAAACAAAAATTTCTGAATATTATTGCTTATGATTTGCTGCTGCTGTTGTTCGATAGGGAACAATGAAATTTAGTTATTGCTTACCAAAATTTCAAAGGGCCTCTGATGGGAAGTTTTTTCTAAACGTCGAGTGTTATATCCACGATCGATGGATACTGGCGTGTACAGAACCTTTCATTCCATTTGTAAAAGTGCGAGAATCACTTTTAAGAGAAGTGCATTCATTCGCCCGTCGCCTTATGCTTTTTTTTATCAAAGCCCATAATTAAAAAAATTGAAGTGAAAATAAAATTTGTCGTAAATATTGTCAATGTATATGGCTTTAGATTACCTTTGAGAAGGCCTTGCCCCTGCTTTCAACTAAGCTCACGGACAACAACAAAAGTATATAATATTTAGAGGGTAGGACTTGATGTACTTAAGTAGGAGACTATCTAAAATGTAAAAAGGCATGGGGGGTAGCTTGACAATTGACCTACGACTCTGAACAGACATTTTGCAAGTCGTTTATCTAGATCGGAACTGCTAAGAATAGCAGTGGGTGCCTTAATTGAGCCGATAGAACTGAAAGAAAGTGAACTGAGTGAAGTTTCATGGTAACTATTCAAACAGTTTTCCTCTAAAAACTGTTAAACGTGGACTTATTCTCGAGTTTTCGTAAAGGTTAAAAAATTGCAACAAAGACAGCATTCATTCAATTCACTATTTGTAAATAAAATTTTTACTTGAGAAGGAAATTGATGAGAAAATGATGGACATGAACTTCCCCCCTGGATCACCAAAAAGTATTATTGAAGAAATCGTTCACATAGTAAAAGCTAGGGTACGAGAAGACAACTCTCAGGTTAACGCAAGAATAATTAGTTGTTATTCACATAGACCAACACACAAGATCTTAAGTAATGTCTTGGGTGCGAGTAAACTATCATTGAGTTGGTTGGTGCCTTTTCTAAATTCGGAGCAACAGCATCTTGGAGTAGGAAAGGCAAAATAAATTGAATTTCGCCGGTCGATTGGTAACTGCGGATGTGCCCGGCACTGCAACAATTAATTGTCATTTGGACTTAACCCGCTTATTCAGCTTCTAAATGGGCCCACTAGTCGGAATCGCTTAAAAAATCTGTGGCATCGGTACTTTGGGATATATAAGAAATTTCATTAATAGATTGGATGCAATAATAGTGAAGAAGCAGCAGGCGATTATTAGTGCAATTTATGTGAACCAATTGAATAAAAAAAGGGCTTGACAAAAGATCCGGTTTACAGAAGAGAAAACTATCAAGGCGATGCATCGGTTCCCAACGGCAACAAGGAAACTAAAAGGATAAAAATTCAAAATGCTGCAAATTTTCTTTTCTATTCGAAAAATGTAGCGAGTTCCATTTAGCGACTACCGCATTTCCAAAGATTTCATTGTGTTTTGCTGTGTTTCCTCAAATGATTAAACGGCAAATAATATAAACATTGGAATGGAACTTGAAATGTTAATTCGGTAATGCGATATATCAGTGGAGTAATGGCTGGGAAGTGAAGAGAAGGGCTGTATTGAAGTTAAGGGAAATTCTACCGAATATTAAAGATCACTCGAAACCCTTCAGTGTTGGCGTAACATAGGCTGTGTTGCCCTAACTTTATAGGGGCAAATGTTCCTCGGAGGTAAAAGTTATTTATTTGCACGGCAATCAAGTCGTCTAACGGGACTTTATACGTTTCGGTCCCAAGCGTTTTTACGCGGTTGTCTTGAAGAGTCCACTACCGTGTTTTCTTGTTCTTGAAGCAAGCCAGTCGCAATTGTCTATGCTGCTGTTTCTTATGTTTCAAATCGAACGTTCATAAATAAATACTTTTATCTACAATTCATCCTGATCGCTACTGTATCTATATGTGTAAGAGACCTCTCCCGAGAGGACATTCAACCACAAAAAATGATAAAAAAAAAAAAAAAATCAGCTAAATCCTCTTATTAGTTAGACCGGAAATATATTGGGTGATCTGATAGAATATGAACGAAGAAAAATTATTGCCATTGATGTAAAGTTAAAGAAATATTTAGCAAATTCATTGTTTTTTGGTTCGATCCAAGGGTTTAGGAGCAAGGATTTGCATCATTGCACATGAAATTTTCTTTATGGATCCTTCTCTTACATAAAAAGATGATCAGTCATGTGACCGAAACTACTGTCGGATAAATTTCGATAAATTTTCCATTTTTTCATACTTAAATTAAATATTTCTTTTATATATGTTTTTATGCTTTTGCAGATGATATTCAATGTATTTTTATATCATTTTTTTTTATGAGAGAAGTTTTTTTTTTCTTTTTGTAAAACACCAAGTAAGTGATTTTACAACAACTTTATTATCGCCATGCATTAATAGAGCAGACAAAAAGCAGACAATGTGTTAACATATTTTCTGTAAACATCCATAATACATTCATCTCTATGTAGTAACAAATGTAAACTTATAATAGTAAAAAGCCGTAATCAGCTTATTATCACTTATGCATGCATGCATTCGGTTGCTTTAACTTTATTTACGATACAATAGTTATAAAATTTTTCGATTATATATGAATTTTATTGACAGTAAAATGCTACGGCAAACATATATATATTTACACATGCGCGCACATAGACATTAATGAATCTCATGGTAAGTGAACATAATGTTTAATTTTTATATTGTATCAGATTTCT
Organism: Glossina pallidipes; assembly: GCA_000688715.1. Classification (NCBI taxonomy): domain Eukaryota; kingdom Metazoa; phylum Arthropoda; class Insecta; order Diptera; family Glossinidae; genus Glossina; species Glossina pallidipes. The sequence continues at coordinate 718,635 of KK499803.1, read as the reverse complement.
TTGTAACGGTATCTATCATAAACAAACAATGTACATACGCGTACATATAATATACACATGTATATATATATATACATATATGTATATCAAAATATATAAATGCGTATGCGTTTCAAAATTAAAAAAAGCCTTGCAAATTTAAAATGCAAGCGTTATTGTTGGTTGACGATGACAATGACAGCCATAATGATATTGTTGCATGTCTGACATTTCTAGTGCAAGAGACTGACAATAAACCCAACCGAGCTACCCATGACAACTGAAATACCCATAGGAAGTTGTTGTGTTTAATGCAATTTTGTGATATATTAAAGTTAAGAGTATGTGTCAATCTGTGGGTAAACGACCGCTTCTCGCCTGTTGACTGAAATTTATTAGTACTTTATAAAGTATGATGATTTTCATACTTGTACGCTACTTGCGTACATAAACTATATACATTTTTAATTGGCATAATGTTGAATGGTTTAGTGTAATGGAATTCACTTTTCAATCATAAAAAGTAAATGCAAGTCTCGAAGGGATTTGTCGAAATCGTTCGTTCGTTCATTTTAAAGTGTAAAGACATAGTTTGCTCTTTGCTGTACACATTTTCAAATGATCCAAAAGAATCATTCGCAAGTTCGAGCAGGTGTTGAAGAATGAGATATGAAAGTTTCTGCTTTTAAGCATTTATAACTTTTAAAGGGTGATAATCATCCTGCGTTCATTATAACTTACATGTATATAATTTATATTTACATAATTTACATAAATTATATATTAGATTTATTAACAAGTATGTTTTTACTTACGAAAGTCTGTAGAAAAATATTTTTGAAAAATGTATTTTAAAAAAACTGACTTTGATTCGATATCGTTTTCGTGTTCTTAGAAAAAATCGTTCGAAAATCCATTGGGGTGATTGCTACTAGAAGAGATTATTGTAGAGTTTCACTTAATGCATTCAGATAATCGCATAAATAGCCATAGCAATGATGTTAAATTTTGAAAAGCTTTCTTTCTCACGTGCAGATAAACTTTAATAAACGAAGCCTGTAGGGTCACTAGAGTTGTATGTACCCCCACGATGGTAGACAATTGTGCATCTCCTAGAGGGCCATATACCAATTGGAATGCCAGATACGAGAGATTGGGTATGAGCCAACACCTTATCTAATACCTTAATATCCAATGTTCCATCGATTTACCACCAAGTAACTACAGCCATCACCACAGATCCCTACGTGGGCCTCTTCCAGCTGTCAAGATTTTTACAAATTTACTGGCATTCACGTCAGCAGTCAGAACGGCGCTCAAGTCCTTAAAATATTCTCGCACACACAATTGGTGCATGGTGTAAGCCCAAAAATTGTGTGACTATAACATGATAAGTTTAAGGCTATCTTTCTTCGACCGGATGAAATACAGGGAATTTCAGAAGTCGGCATCAATCATGCGAACAACAAATTCTTTTTACTTTGCGCCAAGTTTCTGTTTGTGGCATTATGCTAATAAAGTTTTTGACAAAAATTCTCCATATTATAATAACAAAAGGTATGAGATGATGTTTGCCTAAGCAACTTATCGTTGATGTACGCAAAACAATTACCGAGCAATTTATTTTTTGGTCCTTTGGCGACTAAAGAGAATTCAATCTGTCTGTGTTGGCCTTAAGTTTTTTCTTTTGTTTGTTTGTTTTTTTTTTTTTTACTATAAATTAATTTAATTTAATATCTAATGAAAAAAAAATTGTTTTTTTTTTTATGAAAATATACTTAAAGAAGAATAGGAAAATTGAAAACAAAATAAAGCTTCATTTTTAAATTTATAAACTCTACGCTGGTAACCGACGATTGCTATCATTGGTCACTTATGGCGCGAGCTGATAACTTCCATAACGTTTCAGTTCCGTCACATTTATGTCTTTATTTAAGTATTTTAACATTCACATTTTACTGTTACAAATAAATAAGATAAACATGAAAAATAAAATATAAATGTTTGTGTTTTTTATATCACTATGTGACCCGATTGAAAATATCTGACTATTTGCTTTTATTTTAATTTCATTCCAGTTTATTTTAAACAGATGAACCAGTATTCGCTTAAATTTTTAAAATGACGTAATTGCCCTTCGGTCTACATCTGCCATGGGAGGTATACTAGATTTTTTAAGTGCTTTCATATGCATAACATATGCAAGTACAAATAAGAATCTTCTTAAGTTGCATACTTTCTCGATCGGCATGAATACCGGAATCCTGGTGTTCTAGACAAAAGATAAATTTGTGTTATCTAGCGAATGTTTTATTTTTCTTTTTTTTTTTTAAGATCACAAATTTAATTAAATCGACTGAGAGGCTTTTTTTTTTAAATAAAGGCCAATTATTCAGGGGAAGTTTCCTATTTGTGCAAAACGATGGCAGTCAGAAAGAAAGGAGAAAAGAGAAAGGGACATGATGGCCGTAACCTAGTTAGCGCGAACCCAGTCGGTTAGTGTTATGCCGACTGAGCATTTACTACAGCTACGATTAAAGTAAACCCTACCGCATTTAGGGTTTGAATCCCCGAAAACTGAGTTTGCCCGCTATTTTCACCCACTCGGCTACTCTTGCGGATAACCTCGAATTAGAAGCAAAAAACAAAAACCTGCAACATTACATTTTACCATTGCCAGTACAGTATGTAGTAAGCGTAGGCCCTGATCCCTAAATACGCCACAGAAACGTTGTTTTCGGCGTTACGTTGGAGTCTTATATAAAAATAATTTTATAGGCACTGTACAGTAATCATACCTTCATTTCCTTTCAATAATCACTGATGTACATATAAAGAGTTTTTTTTTGTAAATGACGCGATACATGGAGCGGCAGTCGGAATATGTTTTTCGTTTTAACACAAGTTGAAAGTTATTTATCACTTGTTTTATTAAGTCTTTTTATTTATCACACAAATAATGACATAAAAAAAAAAACATTTTGCTATTTATAAAAAAATAAAAGTTTAATAAACAAATGACATTTCATGACATTTACCGCATCGCGAAAGCATATATATGTATATACATATACGAAAATAATGAAAGACATTAAATATTAAAATTCCACATCACTTTATTAAAGTGTTTACGAATCATGTTTGCAGATAGTGTTTTTCTTTTTCAAAGTTAAGTTTAACGCCAGCCATATATATATATGTATATATGTATATGTATATTTCTTCCCTTAGAGAAAGTCATTTTGCAACTTCTTCAAAATCATGAAAAATGTAGCTCAGAAGGTGTGCGCTACATCGACAGAAATAAAAAGCACTTTAATTAAGCTAAACTTGGTGAACATGTCAGATGCGACAAGCTTTTCTGTGAATGTCCCTTGTTCCGTCACTTTCTGTCCGCTTTCCAGTTATTTGATGTTCATTTGTTCTCGTGACGCTTTGTGATTAAAATTTACTGAACAGATTAATATCTTCCCTTCCTTATTGTTTTGGTACCACCATGCACAAAGCATTATCTTTTTCATGAAGCGATTTGATTTTGTTGTTGATATTGATCGTTGTCCGAGATCAAGCCTTGATCTTTGACTTTTTGGATATTTAAAGCAAAACTATTTTTCGTCACCTGTGACGAATACAATGTAAAAACAACTAACTCCTTTTGTGTGTTTAAAGTTGCATTTTACTAAATCCTTGCAACTCTCCCTTTTTTGTCTCTGGTGCAATGGTTTAACTTTTCCCATGGCATGTAAGGGTGCGGTGACATTCTGTCAGATCATATTTAGATGTTGTGTCATCATTTGTTGATTTTGCATGTACAGTACACACAACCACAATACGTTTGATTCATTCCGCACTATGTGAATCCGTGTTGCGCGAGCCGCTTAGCTTGTATGGATACAATTTTTATGCCCGTTTAATAGTAAACTTTTTTCCTTTTTTTTCTTGGCAAGAAATGTATAAAGGTGTAAAAATTTACCCATACGTTTGTTAAAATTGTTCTTTGCGATATCCCCGAATCTATTTAAGATCTAGTTTGTATCACTGAATTGTGATATTAAGGATGGCATAGGTTTTGTTTACAAGTCTTAAAAGAATTATTTACCAATCATCGTGAATCTACATTTGGTTTTACCATATTTACAATTTGGTAAGAAATTTTCTTACGAAATTGATTAGTTTTCATGCATAGCCATTTTATCGAATGTGTGTTTTTCGTGCTCACACCTTTACCTTTATGCACTTAATCGTTACATCCATTGTTGGAGCGAAAACTTTGTAAAATCGTAAAATCCTTATTCACGAACATCTTCAAATGTCGTCAGTGCTTCTCGACGATCTTTGCCTTTCGTGGCTTTTTCATCGCTAAGGACCACAAACCACATTTGGACCGTCTTTATTGTAACATAACACATACGCAGTAACTATCTCCTAATTGTTTCTTTTGAGAATGAAATGAGGAAAACAGGCCGTAATCGCTCGGTTAAGTAGAATATTGACCACTGACCATTTTCAATAGCAAGAACAAGAATACATTTTACGCTATCATTTTTAAGTTTGTCTTTATATTTGCTTTCAACCTTAGGAACAGTGAAGCCACATTTCTCCAATATCATACTTGGCACATGTTCACAGGCGGATAACGCCGTCTCTTAGGGAAATCGATAAGGACTTGTTTTTATATCCAGCCTATGGCACCACTATAATTTGTGAGTTATGCTAAGTTCCCTTTGTAAGAGAGGAATGAAGCTATGAATTGATCGAAGTACGACTCTTTGCTCTTCAAAACGACAAAAAACTGAATATATTTTTGAGGGAAGGCATGAAATTAATATATTAATCCCGTTAAATATTGACTTGTTGAATTTCTACATAATTTGCGACTGATCTAACTTATGAAAATTACTAATTTTGACAGAAAGTCGTTTAATGTTTTGCAAGAAAATTAAAATTTAAGTGGAAAACGTTTTTGTCTTTAGGCAATCGCGTAGTCATGTAGTTAAGAAGTGCGACTATTAAGTCAGCACACCTGCATTCAATTCTTTGTGGGATAGACCAAATTTTAATTACGATTGGTTGAGCGGTTGCAACCGCAGTCAGTGCTCGTTCCGTAAAAGTTTGGTCAGCTTGGTTACAAGATGTGATTTTGTTGGGCGAAGAAGTTGCATTCAATTTTGTTTGCGAAAGGAATTGAGATGAGGCTTGGATTTACCCATACGCATGCAAGGGAAAATAATCGATCAATAGAGCGAATATCGGAAAAACCGTGCCAAAGTCGCTCAAAAATCAAAGTAATGTTAACAGTTGTCCTCGATTATCACGGCACTATTCACTATGAACTCCTTCCGCCGGGCAGAACTGTTACCAAGATATAAGAGTTCTCGGAATTATTACACTGCATCGCATTAATTCAAAAGAGAGTTGTGACAGTTTTCAAATGAACGACTCTTTGAGTCTGCATGTGATGCTTGTATTACAAAATTGTGTTACGATGATAGTTATTAGAGAGCAAAAATTTTCCGCAAGCAAAGTGTGTTTCAGTTGAGGTTTTTATTAAATCAATATAGAAAATATCACGTATTTGTGCACATAAGCATTGACACTCATATAGTTGTTGCTTTTTCATACTCAAACATATAGAAAGTTGGATAAGTTATTAGAAACAGTGTGGGAAAGTCAGGTAAAAGGAAAGAAAAACTTTTTTCCTGAGAAAATAGTGGAACGTTGTTCAACGTATGTACAACGTCTGCTTACACGGTACATACATATATAATAAATATGTTAGATCCTTTGCTGACTCGCATTTGTAGTGGATCAGCAAGAGGAAGGTGATGGAAAAAGGAAAACTTTGTGGTTTTTTTTTTATTGTAAATATTTAACTAAATTTTCTCTAAGAAAATTAGAAAAATCGCTCATATGCACAAATGGAAACTATATGTGTTGCCAGATCTTCTTACTTTTTCACGCATCTTTCCCCATTAAATCCCTACTCCTTTCGCATCGTTTCTTTACGAACTAAACATATTTGTTTTAATTGCTTTTACTTTCATAGCATTAGTGTAATGTTTTTATGGTATTTCTAATTATTGTCAGTTATCTTATCTTTCCATTTTTATGTCCAACACTGAACAGAGCATGAACTGTTGTGTAATATTTACAGAAATGCACTGCATATGCAGTATAGATATTATTGTTTCCTTCTTCTATCCCTTCCTGAAAGTGAAACAGAACAGTAGAGGTATTGTGCACTGACATGATAACTCTGGAAGTAGTACAACTCTTCTTTAATTGTTGACCACAGATTAAGTTCAAAAGGATTGTGATGGTCCTATAACTGAGAAACATCTGTCATTAGTAAATTCATTGAATTATATATACATTCGTTACGTTATCAATTCTTTGCTTTTCAACATAGGTTCTATTAATCCTATATATTGCTATATATTATAAATATTCACTTTAGCTCTTGTGATCTATAAATATCTATATGTATCCTTTTGTTATTCATAAAACCGGTTTTCTTTACTTGCACACATACGGTTTTTCACATACATAGCATGAACTTAGCACTCATTGAAATGATGCGTACTCTTGTTGCCCACTCATTGATCTCACTAATATAAGTTTTTCACTAATATACTTACAAGGCTAACTATAAACAATCCATAACCACATTGTTATACAATCTAATATAATAATATACGTACCAGCTTGTAACAGTTGGGGACATAATTGTAAGCAATATTGTAACGGAGGTGCCAGTTATAAAAGCACGATGCACATCGCAGTGGGTCTTGTGGTTGTGTTACGGCACACGGAGAGATAAGTTCGTAATTAACTACACAAATCTGTTTTTTTGACTCTATAGATATGGTGTGGCTTAGGTTTAGGGGATTGGCTGGCTTAACTTAGCTGCTGTTCCCGAACAACTAATAACACTGTTAGGTTTAGGGGATTGGCTGGCTTAACTTAGCTGCTGTTCCTGAACAGTTGATAAGACTGTTAGGTTTAGGGTTTTGGTGGCTTAGCTTGGCCATTTACCTCGACCATATTATTTTACGGATAGAGGAAACATGGCTTAGCTTGACTGATGTCCCTGAATGACTTTTTGGACAAGTATGCAATTGACTCCACAGAAATTCAGGGATTAATAACCGGTTCTACCATTAACTGTTCTAGAGTTAATTCTAAAGTTTTTTTTACAGAATTATAGTGTTAAGACAATCAAGAAAACCGAAAAGTAAAGTTTAACGAAGCAAAGGTCCGGCGATAAAACCTAGAGAGCAAAATCAATAATCGTGTTTTCAGTCAAGTGAAACGCTTCCTGAGTCGCCAGACCAGTGTGCTGGTTCAAGTATTTTTATTTTAATTAAAAATTTCTTTGAAACCGACCTTCTGGAAAATCCTGAGTTATACTCCGGCTAAGAAGCACCGTTACAAAGAAAACAATTTACTGTTTTTGTATGTTTATATGAAGTGGCGGATATTATACACATTCTTCCTAAGGCGACTATAACTTTTTTAAATCGCTTTTTATAACCGTTTATTCCACCTGATATATTTGTGAGCTTAATTGATGTTTTTTTCTGCAAGTTTATGTGGATGTGTTTTCCCATTTACTACAACTTTTTATGCCATTAATGTTTTTTGCTTTGGTTGAGCGTTTACTTAGTCATAACCAATAATGTACCATTACAGAGCGGAGATGGTTTATAAAATGCTATACGTGGAATGGCTTACGTTTTATAGTTCTATTTATCAAAGGAAATTAATTGAAAATTTCTCGAGAAAACTTTTTTTAAATCGATTCTTAATTGGAAAAAAAAAAGATAAAATTTTTATTTCTTAGCAAATAATGAATGTGTAAACAAACCAAATTACTTACAAAAAATGACCATTATTTGCTATAATATCACCAATCTACCCATAATTCCATGTCTAATGATCTGATTGACTTCAGTTTTTTTTCTTTCTATTTGTAATACACAAAAATACTTCTTGAGGTCTCCATGTGACATTTATACAATTTTTCTGCAGAAAAAAAATTTCTAAAATTCTATATGCTTCCATTCATTCGTAGGCAGTTAGGACTGTCAACATCGCAAATTTATTAATATAAAATAATGTAAATCTTGTCACTTAGCGAAATCAGAGATAACGAAAATTTCATTCGGGATATCTTGTCAATGATCATGTCTAGTGAAGGTAATAAAATGTCATAAACAGGTTCTACGTCCTTTGAAGGCTGTCAACCAAATGGCACACAAATCCTTTTACATCGGTAGGCATTTCGAATACAGCGGTAGAGTAATATACGTCGCTTCAGTGTTGCTAAAATTTTATGGCCGGTTAGTAAAAATACTTTATCATATGTTTTCACAGTTTGAGGCTCTTTCAAGTGCATCGGTCACCTTAGGCAACTTTCCTGGGCGATAGCTTCACTAGATTGAAACAGCCGCCAATAGGTTGAACACATCCGATCACCACAAACGAAAGTGGTATGGATACGGGCGATAGTAGGCACTTGATCGGCATCGTGCCTTTCTTTTTTTCCAGAGATCAGCTCGTGTCCATGCTCGTGCTGGTTCAGTAAATCTTTTCTTTAAGCTGATCAGAAAATATAAGACAGAGACAGAAAGGTAACTTACGCTTAGTGTGATAAACCGCTAAGTAAGTTATAATATCATTCCATACAACACAGCATCACTTCCATACATCTTCGGAAATCGATAAAACTTGATTCGTACGCGCAATACCTAAATTGTGTAATGATGCCAATACTACAAAATCTTAGTTCTGTTAAATATGTGACAATAAAGAGAGAAAATAGACCAATTTTAGAAGGAGTTAATACGTGAGAGCTTGTTAAGGTGAAAGGATCGTTCCTGCTCCGCTAGATTTGTTCATCTGCCTGCGCTATGACAAGGAGAAGGGCTATGTCCTAATTGAAAGTATCTAATGCATGGGAGTTTTTTAGCGAGAATAGATCGCCGAGGTTGCAGGCTCTTAGGCTAGACTAAGTTTATTTGTGCACCTGAACCAAGGGGAAGGGTAAATTCCTTACAAATCGAAACAGAATCTGAAACTCCCCGACTAAAGTACTCGTCTTATTTCGTTTCGGTTTTTTATTATTGCCTTATTTTATGTGAAATCTGGCGTTGTTTTTATCTCAACCACCACTCCAAATCACTGACTAAAATCATGGCGTCTTGACGCCATAAAATGTGTTTGAACTTTATTATCCTAATTTTATGTTTCTTCATTTTCTCTTTCTATATCCATATTTATAAAATATTAACTTAAATATTTTCTATAAACCTTTTCGTTCAAATTGAATCCTTTTCATCTTTCATTTCGAGTGGAATGAGAACCACTTGGCGTCGTATTTGTCAACAAAATATATTTCATTTGATACGGATATAAAACTAGAAATTCGTTTCGAGTATTCGGCACAATTTCGTATAGTTATAACGAAAAAGTTTAGTTTTATTCGTATATATGTATATACGCATCAAAAGTTTCCTTCCAATAAAATATTATTGCTTACTAAAATATCTTTTATATGGTTATATATATATATATATATATATACAAATATACATATATGATGTGTTTTCATATGACTAGTTGACTGAGTGATTGATTATGTTAGCATATAATACGTACTCATGTGTATTTATATTTGTATTTATTTATTTTTATATATATGTATGAAATTTCATAGGAAAGAATTTAATTCATTATTTTTGCTTAAGCCATTATTTGCTATTTTCCAAAGAACTCATAAGAATTTGCATGTTTTCATGCTGTTGTGCCAGCTTCCAATACGAAATGATTACTACAATATGCAAAATTTTTAAAATACTTTCAATGGAACTACATTGAATATTTTGAAAAATATTTAACACACACACAAATGCGACAAAATAAATTGAATTAAGTATGACTAAGTTTTGAGGTATGAGAAGTTAATAAAATGCTTTACGTTATCCAACTGTTCTTTAAATTGTTTAGAACATTGAACGAAGGGGCTAAAAACATCTAGTAAGTAGCGTGAAATATTAAAAGATTATATTCACCTTTAAACTCGCATGCATCACTCATCAGCTTGAATTGATACAAGAGCCGGTACTCTTCCTGAAATTCATCTTTTAAATGCTCTTATATTTATAAAGCGTAGCAGATCAATATCTCCTATACACTGCAAAGTACGCTCATGCTTTAACTTTAAATTATGTTGCAGGCTGATTACATTTATCGGTCAATTAAATCTATTTCTATCAACTAAGAATACCTTTGTTAAACTTTAATCTTCTATGTAAAGTTTTGCGGCCTGAAGTGTTTCAAGAACTGGTGGGGAAATAAACGAACGCGGATGTATGGACAAGAAGTCACACGAGAAGTTACACTTGCATGCATGTGTATTGGAGAGTGTCTTATGCGTATTTTTACCTATGAAGAAAAGGATAAACATACTATACCCACATTTTCGGTGCTGGGTATAGATGCAAAAAAAAAAGAAAATCTTATAAGTTATCCTTAATGCCGAGCTTTACAACGCCGAGTATTCATATTACTATTCAAAATATTGAATTGGCGTCAAAGTTCTGTCATATTTTAAGTTAAATATTTGAATTTGAAGAGGTTTAATATGTTCCTTAGCATTCGAATACCGGATGCCGAGTTCCTTTGCAAGTGAAAAATTAGAGTATAATTCATGTATACGAACGCGAGGCTCCAAACTTTGCCTGGAGGACTTCGACGATATACAGCAAAAGTCTCAGATGCCCATGGGCGACAAAGGTGTATCCGAAATTATCAATAGCCTTGAACATCGACCCTAGGTGGGCTGTGTTGTGCATACTTAAATGTCTGTCCAGGGCAATTGTTCTACAGAGGCATAAGAAATTTGATTAGTATTTAGTATTACACTTTTTTCAACTAGTATTACACTTTCTACAACATGGATCGTAAAATACTAGCCCACGATAAATTTTAAAAGATGACAACATTTTTCGCCTAACCTATTATTTGTAGCCTACTATTTGCAAATGATTAAAAAAAATATTTTATATTTTAATAATTGCAGGTATGTTGCGAGTGAACGACGGTAATTTACGTGGCTCTAAATTTAAAAACCAAATATCTAGTAAAGAAAAATCTGTTTTCGTCTTTATATATGAATCAAGTGAAAAAAGGATGGATGGAGTAGCAGGTAATTATATGATCTTTGGTAATTTATTATGGATATATTGATGTATGGATCACGAGATAGTGAACCATTTATAACCATATGCTTAGGGGATGCATATAAGAATGAACCACTGTTAAGCTTGGCAAGTACCGACCTTTCTTAAAATTGGAACGTTCTTTAAATTCTATTTGTATTGTTTACCATTCCAATTCTTACTCTACTCCATTGAAACATGTGTAGGGAGATTGAATATCAATTTTTATTGATCTTATATTCTTTGAACGAATCTTGATGAATTGTTTTAATTTTTGCACAATGGAGATTGCGGATAACCGGTTAGTTGGCGGGAGAGACGAAAGTTGAATATATCGATCACACAACTGGAGCTACGATCGCAAGGATAAATTTAAGATTGTAAACAGTATATACTAGTTTGACTCACTAAGCTGATGTTTGTGGATTTGTAGATCGGATGAAAGGCAAAATACTGCTTGAAAATCACACCAGTTTTATGGTAAAAGTAGAATTCTCTAGCTATGTGCTTTCGAACCCAGCTGTCCTGTTACGAAACAGAAACAAGATATGCATTAGCATCGAAGTAATGCTCAAATAAAAGGGTTAAGTTTTTGCGGACTTTATTGATAGTAAATCTGACGCGCATTTATCTTGAACAAAATAACCTTTTAAATAAGGGTGTGGCACAAAAAACTAATTATTTAGACTCTACCTAAGATTAGATATGTAAGCCAAACTATTTTTCTTTTTCCTTTGATTGCCATGGATAGTTTCATTCTTACCGTAACGTTGTCTGTAAGGCTAGTCCCAAAAGAAAAGCTTTCGACTATGTTTATATGTACGTGAAGATACGATGGGGGCAGGTAATAAGATTCTGGACACTTTTCGAAAATGAGAAGCGAACAAGAAAAAAACTAAAATGAGGTAACTTTTTTTTCCTATTTTTTTTTTCTTGTAGAATAATATTTAAATACGATCCTTAGGGAAAATTTGTTCTTTGACATATAATTTAGTTTAGATTTTCATGATATTTTTTCTTTTTACTTTACTTGTCATCATTAGAGGGAAAATCGCTGCGCTTGAACATTTTTGGGTTAACAAAGACTTTAACCAAAAAAAAAAAAAAAAAAAAAGAAAAAGAAAAAGAAAAATTAGAACACGAAATGATAAGGACCAGCATGCATTCTATGTAAACTTTTAATTTTGTCTTTGCTTGACTAAACGGAAATCTTTTGTTTCTAAACAAAGTACAAAACTCAAACGTACACAATGTGTCGCATTGTTGAATCCGCTGCGAAAGCAAGAACAGCATATATGTTATGAACTCGCATCAACACATACATATGAAGAGAGAGCTTAACAATATAGCATAGAAAAGGAATTAGAGTAACTGACACTGAAGGATAATAATCATAACGATGTTGTTGATGATAATGACGATGATGATGAAGGCATTTATTTATGCTGTTGCTTTTTGTCGGGGTCGTTCTCATCGAGCTTGCATCGCATATACGCAAGCAACGTGAACGAGTTTAAAAGGAAGTTAAATACTACAGACATGATATGAAAAACGATGTTAACGCATTATGGCGCACATTATAACCACCATTATAATGAATGAACATAACAATTATGACACAATGAAAACGATCATGATGATGGTGATTAAGATGATGGCGGTGGAAATGTTAGATATATACATATATACATACGTATATATACATAAATGAATTACATTGCAAGCTATCATAATAATGTATTGCGGGTACGTAAAGCGCAGAGATAATAGTAATGGCCATGATGACGATAACGATGATGAAAATGCCGGTTTAGGTTATAACAGAATTCCTTAGTTTTTTTTCTTTCTTCTGTTTTATTTTTTTTTCTTTTTTTTGCTGTGCCTTGAGAGATATGAATTTTTCCTTGTAATAAATGGTCGCGTCAATTGTGGAAGTGTTTGAGAGTATATTTATGACTGTTGCCTTCCTTTTAGTCGCCGCTGTTGTAAGGTTAACGTTTGAGCATTGCAAGAGTTTTCAATTGACTTTTTTCTCTCTATTCCCTTTTCTGTGGTACATCATGCATGTAGCCAGAGACCAAGCCCCGGCGAATTTCGAATCGTTTTCTTTGCTAAGTCAGTTTGATTTTCAATTGCTAAAAGCATTTTTGTTTCCTATTTCTGTAAATGATGGCATGATGTATAACGTCTGCAAGACAACATTTCTTCGATCGTCGTTGAGTTCAAGTTTTTTTCTTTTTTTTTTTTTCCTTCCCTTCTTCAAAATGCCATATGTAAGCCATTAAGTTATAATAACTATTATCCATATGTGTGTAAGTACATACATGTACCAGGAAAACATCATAGCGCTCTTCCATAAATATTCGATCCCTAATAGTGCATCATTTATTTTATGTTTTCGTTAAAGGCAACGACAACCGAAAATATCTCTAATATGTGTTTTTGAAAGTTGAAGACAAACTTAAGGTTACAAAGGTTTTTTTTTTTTTTTTTTTTTTTTTTTTTTTTTTTTTTTTTTTTTTTTTTTTTTTTTTTTTTTTTTTTTTAGTTATTTGAAAT